>VZTJ01006632.1:216276-605915 GCA_013397795.1 Orthonyx spaldingii
TTTTTTTGGTATCTTCTTGTCTGTTGCTTAGCAAATATCTTATACATCTGTATGTACTTACTCATAGGCTGTGTGAGTAATCCTACTGAAGTCAAAGGAGCTATTCATAGGACCAGAATCTCAACTTGTTATATTGCTCAGGCTCTTCTGAAATCAATACAGCTCTGACTGCTTATTTCAACTGTGGATCTAGTTTTACTGAGGATAACTGGGGCATTTATTTTAGGCTGACGTTTTCTGCGTTCTCTCCAACCTGGAATTTAGGTTCCTCTCTGAATGAACCTTTCAAGCAATATGCCTGGTTAGTTGGCACTAGATCTTGTCTCAGGACTTCCTCTGCAGTCCGTATAAAAGGCACTTCCAAAGGACAATTTATCCCACCCAATTTTCACAGTGGTCACTTCTTATACTCTGATACTGGTGGGGCCCTGACTTCTTGTTAACAATACAAATAACCCATTAAGTTATATAACTCTCTCATGCTGAGAGTTAATCTTCACTTTCTTTGCTTTAGCTTTGTAAAATTGAGGTTGTATTTATAATACTGTCATTTCATAAAAGTAAGCATCTGATGAATTCTTATATTAGTACTGCTCATAACATGCTTGTTCTCTGTAAAGAGAAGTATTAAATGGTGCCAGTGACAGACTCAATGTTATATTGAAAAATTTTATGTTGGGAAGTGAATTAAACAAAGCTGATCTAATGCAGATATCTCAGAACACCATACAGTGTTTAGAGGCTTACCTGAACAATTTTCATAACAGGGGCATGAAATTGAAGAGCCCATCATTGTTATTGACAACTCTGTATCTCCTGCCAGAGGCATTTATCCCAGGAAGTCATCCCAGCTGTCTTGGTCAACTCTGCCTATGAATTGCCATCTTGAGCAGGAATTCACCATTAACTGACTGGATAGAGCTGACCCAAGTGTTGTTGGGCCCCACACAGTTCTAAAGTTCTGTGCCCCTTCAGGGGATGGCAGAGATCTGGAATAGTGTATAAGTAGTGTGTGCACTGAAGGAATTAACTATACAAAATCGCCAGGGAGGTAGAAAAAAAACCAGAGGCCAAATTCTGCATCAAGTGAAAACATGCCTTTGAAAAAGCTACAGGTAGACAATGGAAATCTTGAAGCATGGAATGAATTTGTTACAAGGCAAAAAGTAGTGATCTGCTTTCCTTCCACAGGTTTAACAGTATCACCTTAAAATCATCCTGTCCAAAGGAGAATTAAAGAACATTATATTATACTATACTTTATCTCGTCTCTGGCTGTTGTTCTCCTTTAGAACTCACATAGGTATATTATTTTCTTAAATATTGTACTACGATATTCTTTGGCAGGACAATCATCAGGATAGGTTGGGTTTCTTTTTTTCTTTTAATGCAGAAGAAACATCTCTAAGTTGAGGTGGAGAAATGACTTTTGACTTTGCCTTTTCTGGTGCTGAAGTTTGGAACAGAAACAAATAAATCCAAGTCAGACATTCAAGGGTGTTCACCTGAGCTACAAAATTTTGTCCCTACCTCTAGGACTTGTACTCCTTTTTTTTTTTTTTTTCTTAAATTGCATCCATTTGAGTATGTTTTTTGAAACAATTGCCTGTAAAAGATGCTGGAAATCAATGTGTGTGTACGTATAAACCACCTACTTTTAGTTAATATGAAGTATTTGTGAAAGCTTGCTATCAGATCTGTTTCTTCATTCCACAAAAATTCAGAAGGTAAAGAAGATAACAGACAACAATAGATTTTAAAATGAAAATTGTGAGCTACTTCTCTTTATTAAAAAAAATAAATTAGGGAAAGAAAGTAAGTAGGTGTTTTAATTATATGTACTTATGACCAGGAGAAGAAAATTGTTCTCTTTTCTTAATATAATAACCAAAGTTCCTTCTTATATTTGCATAGTGGAGTTAGCCTGAAGATTTCCAAAAGGCAATAATCAAAACAAATTAGTTTCATTATATGTGATTCCTGGGATATGCATAGAAGGAAGCTTGGATGAGTTTTTACTGCTGATAACAGTACTTTAAAATTAATAGTTGTGGTATGCTCTTCATTTATTATTACGGTTGAGCTTTATAAATATGAATATAAAATACTTCTGGAGATAATGCTAATATTATAATGGATGATTTTAATTCCCAGTCTCTGGTTAACTCTTGCAAGTGTACTGGGTTAAGTTTTCAAGCTAACAGGAAGGTAAAATGAAGGTTATTTTAGAGAAAGAGGGAACTGTCCCAAATGAAAAAGACTGCCTGAGGCAAGTGTCCACTTGGCAGAGCCTGAGGGTGCTTTGAGCTACGTAGTCTGAGAGTTTTCCATGGGACTGGTTGTAAACATAAGAGCATTAGGGGAAGTTTAGCAAATTACCTGTCAGCAAAAAGCAGCAGACAATGAGAAAGGCAGTCCTCAGTGGGACCCTGGGAAGAAGCCAGGGAACTTCTTTTGAATTTATGACAAGAAAAGTCATTTGGATTTGTTTCCACAGTGCTAAAGGAATGAGGATGGTGGATGTGTTCTTTGTAAATAAAGAGGGTTTCACCAAAATAGATGATTCATTTCTGCCTCTTACCAAAAACAAAAGAGCAGGTGTTGAATATTGGCCCAAAGTGGTGAGACTCTTCTT
Source organism: Orthonyx spaldingii (assembly GCA_013397795.1). Taxonomy (NCBI): domain Eukaryota; kingdom Metazoa; phylum Chordata; class Aves; order Passeriformes; family Orthonychidae; genus Orthonyx; species Orthonyx spaldingii. The sequence continues at coordinate 218,912 of VZTJ01006632.1, forward strand.
TATGTTTGTATTTCCTCTGTTTTTGCAGCAGTGTCAATTTTTGGTCCCCTATTAAAACACAAGCTTCTGTTTCTCAAATCCCTGTAAGAAAAGAGTTGATTTAGCTGCAAACAACAAAAATATTGCAAGTACTCTGATATGAAGAGAGAATGAAAAAGTTTAACAATTCACAGTAAGAGCTCTTCAAGATAAAAATGCAAATACTTCTCTGTAGAGCCTCAGCTTTTCTCAGAGTTTGCAGAAATTTTAGTTCCACTGGGTGGGCATCTTTGGCCCAGGTGAGTCACCTCCAACAGGAGAAGCATGAAAGAAACTAAAACACTGAACTATCCTTCCTCCAAAGAGCAGGGAAGTAACTCAAAGTCCAAGCCTGGAATACATAGTTCCTCTCTGTTATTCTGCTCCTCCTTTCTACCTAAAGTTCTGTTTATTTACAGTTGAATGCTAACCATGTATTCTAAAAATTAAATTAAATCATGCAAACAATAATTTTTATTGCTTGTAGTGTATGGAACATTTGCTATTGCTTCCACAAACATCCATTTCCTTGCAAATATATGATTTTTTTTTTTTTTTCAGAGCTGATTTTTAGGTACATTTCTGTATGTGTGCAGTTGAGTAGCAATTAGGTAGGATTCATATAATGCCTGAATCTATTCCAGTGTTTATATTTCACTCTGCCCAGTATGGACAGCACCTGCCTTCTAAAATAAGCATATTGACCTTTTTATCTCTTAATGTTGATAATATACAGAACTGTTGTTTCTTTCTTTAAAAAAATTTTGAAGGCACTGAAGTTTCTCATATGTGGGTGACCCCCTGCTAAAGTTAGAGCTTTAATAATCAATGCAAAGCAGATGCAAAGATCAATGCAGCTGGAAATTAAATAACTTCACCAACTTATTTTTTCTGTGCCTGCACTATTAATTGGTTTACTTTGTCAGCAGATTGTGTTTGCTACTGTGAGTGTCAGTGTTGTTGCTAGCAACAAATTCTGTGGGGGACTTCACTACTCTGTATAGATATTTGTACACACAAACATTCCTTGGGGTCATCCCTCTTGAGCAAACACTGGCTGTGCAGTTCATCTGGGCACCTTCCAGGCTTCTCCCCCTTTTCTGGATAGAAGGAAATAACAGCAGGATCATGGTGACAACATGTTCATGGAATGTTTATTTCTGGAGGAATCTGCCAACACAAAGTACCTGTGAAATGTTAGGTTGGAAAAAAAAAAGGTCAGCAAACCACCCCTCCCCTCCTCCCCCCCCCAAAAAAACAACACCAAAAAACACACAGTCAAATAGAACTTTAATAAACAACCCATGGATGTATGACACAGCCTACAAAAAGGTAGAGTAGTTATTCTTTCTCAAGGATATAATAATGCAATGTTTATCCTTCCTGGAGCTATATTTTTTATTGCTCCAGCAGTTCACAAACAATAGTTGAGAGTTAGTGTGACCTGATATAAACTAAGCTCATTACATTATTTTCAACAGATAATTAATAATTAACATATAACCTTTGGCTTTCCTTTTATCTTCAAGTATTGACAGAAGTCGCATAAAAACATACTATGTGTGGAAAAAATGCTTTGAAATGCAAAATTTAATTAAAATTAATGTAATGTTATTTTAGTAGAGTTGTATAGTAGCAAAAGTACTATAGGGAATATGAATATTTGAACAGATGATTATTTTTATCCATGCTGTTCAATTTTTACACAAGTAAATTTTGGAAAACAGAATATCATTTGTTACTTTGTTTGGGATTCAATGGATTGAGTGCACCATGACAGTTAAATTGTGACATCAGTAGATTAGCCCAGACTGCTTTGACAGCCAATTGACCCACGTGCAATTAGCAAAACTGAAACCACAATGAATCCTGCAGCTTGAGCTTGTTTAAGTTTTTTTTCTGCTTCACATACATTTTGAAAATCCCAGTTAATTAGACTTATCATAGACTTCAATAGCTGTAGTTTCTTAGTCTTTTATATTTGTGCAGCCATGGTCAGGTAGGCAGGGAAATAGAATATCCCAGCTGGGAGAAGGTTGGGTTTGGAAGTTGGACCTTTCCTTTCTGGTGTTAAACAGGTGCCCTTTTGCAAATTGCTTCACTGCCTGGGCCATCAGTTCCCCACCTGTAGGACACAATCTGTTGTGGTGACACAATTTTCATTGAAGATTCTGTTGGTATTAATTGGGAGAGCCTGCTCTGATGACTGTTTTATTTTATACCCCAATAGTCCTGTTTGTCCCTAGGCAATTTATTTAGGTTTCTGCTCATTTAGGCAGGAAAAATGAGTGAAATGGACAATAGATCTTTCTGTTAATTTTTTCTGGGTGAAGAGACACAAACGTGTGAAATACAGTCTGTTATTTTAATGTGTTATATTTCATACATACTTCAATATTTGCTAAAATACATTGTGAAAGTATGAAATATCTTGTATTTCATTTTCATCTTAATTAAAATCAATCACCCATTTCTTAGGGTTTTATGCTTTCTGAATACGTTAATGATGCACAATACTGATTTTACACTGCTTTTGCCTACTATAGTAATTTATGCCTTCATAAAATTAAGGAATAATATTTCCAGAACAGTGGGAACATCCATGTTACAGAAATACTGTACCCCTGCAAGTGTGACCCACGTGCAAATATCAGACACACCACATTTTGACTTAATACCTTAACAGTGTCCAGTAATATTATTCCTGAACTTGTCCCTTTCCACATTCACATGGAAGATGAGTCCACTTTGTTAATGTTGTTAATGACTAAATCAGCCATGCACGAAATGTCCATCTCTGATTAGAGCATGAAGTGTGCTGTCAGCTTACAGAAAACAATGAACATAAATCATCTCAGTAGAAAGGGAGGAAGAGAGGAGCCAGAGAATTGCAGTCAGTGAGTTCACAGAAACATCCGTCAACAAAAACTAAGCTGTTTGTAAGCACCTATATTTAAAAAAAAAAAAAATTAAAATCCTAGATTTTTTTTTCATTAACCAAATCACACAAAAAGAATATGCTGTTCTTCCAAGGTAGGATAACAGTCCTTTTGAATGGAGGAGAAAACATCTGGTGCTTATACAGTTGGCATTATAAAGGCTATGAAATGTCACAGGATACTTTAATAAATAAGGCAAGGAAGCATTGACATGATTACATTGCTGTGGAGTAGGTGCAAAAATGGTCAAAACTGCATAATCAGATGTTCATTACCAGTGAAATGAGGTACTGACTATGTGGGGGCTGTAGTTATCCACATTAGCCACTTCAAATCTTTGTCCTAGCTCCAGAACTCCTCAGTGTTTCTGTTAATGACCGAAGTTATGCAGTTGGAGATTAAATCTTTTAAATTTGCATACTAGTAGCTGGGTCATGAGTGTGGTGCAAGCAGGATTAGACTTCAAAACAATCTTTAGAAATTGGAGGCAATATCCTTACTGGCGAAAGCAAGTTTTTACCTGGCAGAAATAATCATCTTCACAGAAACAGCACGAAGAAAAAGCTGACTGTGCTACAACTCTTCAGAGCTGATCGATGGCTTAGAAAGGTTCACAAGCTGAATATAAGTCAACAGCAATCTAGTTACAAGAAAACAAATCTATTTCTGGCTTGCCTATGTAACTCTAAGATGTCTGATTCTTGAGCTTTACTGAGTATGGCCTTAAGTGGACATCATGGACAGTTTTGACACAAGAGTTCAAAAAGTCTGTGGAACATTGGGAAATGTTCAGAGGAGAGAAATGGGAAAGTGTGTCTGTTTGTAGTTGCATAGCATAAAAGATCATGGAGAGATGTGGAAAGAGCCTGGAAGACAGGGAATGGAATAATGATTTATCTGAATCTGTCATAGAAAGGATGAGAAGTGAAGTGCCCATGTTGCAGCAAAGAACATTCAGGTGACACAATGAAAAATAATAAATGATAATGATGTTAGTAGTGTAGTTCTGCAACAGATAATATTAGAAATTCCAAACACTTTGTCAAGTCGTTAGGAGTGGGGTGAGCTATTACAGGACAGAAATTAGAAGACTTGGATCTGCCTGTGTAGGGTGGGGAGTCCCTTGGCAGTCTCTGTAGGTCTCTTTTAACCTTGTGATTTATGTTTAAAAAAACCCACTTGAAGTCAGAGTGTTTTGTACATACCAGGAGCATTTTATTTGCTATAGAGTCACAGAATGGGTTGGGTTGGCAGGGATCTCTAAAGATCATCTACTTCAACTCCTGCTGCCATGGGTAGGGACACTTTCCACTAGACCAGGGTGCTCCAAGCCAGATCCAACCTGGCCTTGAGCACTTCGAGGGATGAGGCAACCAGAATTTCTCTTAGAGTAAGCCTACATGACATGATATTGCAGCACCAACAATCTGCAGTAGAGCTCTAATAGTACCTGCACTTCCTCATTAAGGACTATTTTAAAATCTACATTAATGTGATATTTATACTTTCATTGCAAAACTGTGTCCCAAATGGCGATAAAGGCAAGTAATTATCCAGATATTCAGTTGGGTTTTTTTGCATTAAAAAGGCTTTTAAGTAGCAGATTTCTTCTTTACAAATCTCATATGCATAAATGCAGCCTTTGAAGTTATTGATGTCATGTACCATGGTTAAATGTTATAAAATTTCAGATACTAGAAAATTAGGGTCAAAAATAGCCCCTTATCTTTTATGCCATTTAAGTTCATATCCATGATGTCCATCCAAGTGACTGAGCCACCCTGTGGTTTGGTTTTTTGTTTTTTGTTTTTTTTTTTTCATTTTTGACTTTTGTTTTCATCATTTGGGCTGGATTATTTGTTCTGCACCTGACATCCCTTTCATGGTGCTATTCTGTTGGTTTCTCTGTGAAGTGGCAAGCAAGGCAAGGCAGCTTATTTGAGTTTAAAATTGAAAACCACACATAGATGAGAAATTGAGCAAGTTTTCTGTTGTTTTGTTTGGGTTTCTGTTTGGGTTTGGGTTTCTGTTTGGGTTTTTTGTTTGTTTTGGTTTTTTTTGTTTGTCTTTTTGTCATATGTATTTTCATAATTATTCTGATTTTTCTTTAACTCAACTGGTCTCACCAGTATTTTAAAACACATTTTTGCAACAGCACTGTTTAGCACATGTAGAGAATTCTTATAAAAGGTAGCTGCTGCATGTTTGTGAGTCATTCTTCTTGCTTTCCTCTATCCTATGACAGATGATTTTTCTATCCTACAGATGGAAAATACATTATATTTTCACTATGTTCAGAATGGCTTGTTTTCTGACATGAAGCTAACATAATTTAAAGATGCTTTCTTCCCTTCTATAATCACCAATTTACATATAACCTTTGGCTTTCCTTTTATCTTGAATCATTGATAGAAAATTGTATGAAACCATACAATTTGAGTAAAAATCTCTCAAATGCAAATTCTAATTAAAATTAATATTGTGTTAATTTAGGATATTTGTGTTCCTGAAATATAGTGTTTGGTTATCACCAGTATTTGAATATGCTGTTAGTTTTTCCATGTTGTTTGTCCCTAGAAAGTGATTTGGAGTAAAAAATTGGAATCAAGCACAGTGTGATGCAAAAGCTAAATCCTAATGTTATTTACTTGCCTTAAATTTTTTAATCAATTAAAATTAATGCAAATAGAAAATGAATAAAACACCTACAGTTGGCATTTTATTTTGTTTTTTGTATATCTACTTACAAGACTGCTATTAACTGGAAAATACTATGGTATAGAAGCTATTACCAAACTTTTTTTTGACGAAGATATTTCTCTTCAGGCTGAAAAATCTCACTTTTAGTGGAAGGTAAGCATCTTTATTTAGATTAAACTTTTTCTTTTTTTTTTTTTTTTGATGAAAGAAGCAAGTAAATATATATTTCTAACATAAAGAAATAAGGTGATTTAGCTGGATTGCAAGCAAAATAGGATATGAAGAAATATAGTCTATCATCTCAGCAGTAAATAGGTTTTTCTAGTAGTTGATACAGTCAAAAATTCCCTGTCAACCCATATAAAATTCACATTCATAGCTAAGTCTTACAAGGAGAGTTTATATCCCTCTATTTTGCTGGCATCCTGCTCAGGTCAGACTGACATTATTTTGAAAAGTTTCTGCTATCTTTGAGAGATCTTCCTCTAATCCATATATTTTGCAGATGCTGTTTCTGCTACCAAGTTGAGCATTGTAGTCACTTTTTCCTTGCATCCCAATTCTTACTCTCTGTAAGTGCCCATTTACTGCTCAATCCTACAGCATCCCAGTACAGAGATTCGTAGTTGATGGGTCTCCTTACTCCAAGAGAAGGGAAATATTGTCTGTTTGTGGGGCGAGTTTTTAAATTCCTCTCTTTTCCTGTTTGATCCTTACCAAAGTGAGCTGCAGGATATATATGTCTAAAAATAGTGGCTTTGTTTTTCTCCCCATAATGGGAGGGAGGCCTCGGGCAAGCAGCTGTCATGCAGCACTTTCATTCTGTTTGCTCAGTGTCCTCCAGGTGGGAAAGCAGTGTAAGTGTTTACAAAACGTTTCTCTGATCAGAGATTCAGCTTCTTGTAGGCTCAGTCCCCCAGTGGGACTTGGCCCTCTGTTATCACGTTTGGAAGCATTGAATTTCAAAAGCAGCATTCCTGGACTGCTCTGTGCCAGTTGAAGTAGGAACTTGACACTGAAGTCTATCAAAGGCATGTTATTGGTGTTTCTAGGAAATTAATTGCCTTTTTTTTTTTTGCATTTGATGTGAAAAACATTGACTTTGTTCACACATTTGTTTCTGTATGGAAACTTTTGCCTGATTTACTCAGGGCACTATTTTCCCTGGAGCTGATGTTAAGAGTGAATTTTACCTCCTCACATTACTGTTAAAAAAATCAAGATGCAAGAAATATTTTTCAGAATATAGGTAAACAGTCATGGAACAAGGCATTAGTTGTTGCCAGTGACTTCTGCCTGGTGGGATGAGCCTGTAACATCACAAACAGAAAGTATGTGCCTTTCTCTAGGTCACTGTAATACCACGGCACAAGTGGGTAATGAGCAAATGAGGAATATGCAGGCAAAACTGCCTACATTTAATGCTTTTTCTGCGTGTTCTAGACTAAAATTTTAAAGAGAAAGCATTGCAAGAAGGGGAATCCTATGGCAGCTGTTAATGGATTTTCTATTACTTTAGCGGGGTTAAAATTGACAATTTTAATTAATTTTCATTTAAATTTAAAATCCCTTTACAATTATTTGAGCTGCTCTGATTTAGATAGTGTTCTGCCCCACCAGTGAACTGTATATAAGACTTCCAGCTTTTGAAAAATGTTGAGATACACAAGTGCCACAATGCAGTTCAATGTGCATGGGGACTTCATATGGCAGCTGTTCTGTACCTGCCTCTGCTGTGCTTTGCATCAGGTGGGTGTGACTGCTTTGAAGAATCCAACACAGCATCTAGTTCACACCATTCACAAATATTTAAGCAGGGAAAAAAAACATAAGCTAAAAATAATTTTTTTATTTTTGGAGGGCAAAAAGCTATTTTTTAATCCTCTTTTGTTTATGATTGTCTTTGATTTTCACACCTCAAAGTGCCATGAAATCAGCTTTTGATCTTCATACATTCTTAAAACAATCTAGCAATTAAGTGAACAAAGGGAAAAGGTAGGAAAGTAAAATTGTTTATGAAAGATAGCGAATCAAATGATAAGTAGGGCTTTTTTGTCTGATTAAATTAGAGTAATGTTCTAGCTCAACAAAATTACACAGTGACACCTTCCTCCCCCCCATGCTCACATTAAAGTTTGTCAAGTGGTGCTTATGTGCTTTTGATAATAATGAACAAAGTTCTGAACTTCTGGAGAGTTTCATTCCCATTTTAGCTGTTGAGCATATTTAATACGTCTCATTAACGTACTTGTAGAGTTTCTTCTTCAAGATAAATGTTTGTTGAATCCTAAGTGAAGGTGCCTTTGATGTTGAATAGCTGCTGTGTGTGATAACAAGGGCGTAACTTGTGCAAATTCAAGTACAATCGTGTCTTGCAGCAGGTCATTGTTCTGTGTGTGTGAGCCCAGCATATTTAGTGCAAGTCTCTGAAGAAATTGTGCAGTTTTATACACTGGGACCCACTGGTTAGATAAGGAAAAATACATCTTCCTCATGTCTTAGGGAGTTTATAATCACAATTCTATTCAAAAGGGAAACTCGTCCTTAATGGAGTGGGGCTCTGCTTGGTTTGTATCTTTTGATAGAAAGAACATAATGCTAAAACCCCAGTTTTTCTAAGAATGGCACATGTCTTTCCATGATACTGGTATGAAATGTCATTCTCCCAGAAGAACTATTTCTCTAGAAATACTGTTCTATTTGTATCATCATGCTGTAAGAACACTACTTTCGTGTTTAGCTGTAATTTAGCTGTACTTACTATTTGTTACACAAGTATTCAAATGCACTCTCTATCTGCCACTTGTTCAGAAAGCTTCCAGAAGAAAAGATTAGCTGTGACAAAGCTTTTTCACAAGGAGCCTCTCCAAGTAAATGACAAACTTGTACAGATATATTAATTTTCTTGTACTTTTAGTCTTTGCCAGAAAATATGGGAAGAGGTTCTAATAAGCATATTTAATTAATCTGATATCTTTCTTTCCTTGTCCTCCTGATTTTGATTGTATAGCTGTTATCTTTGATTTTTCCCATTCTCCTTCCCTCTCCCATCAGATACATCTGTTTCTCCTCTCTGTTGTTCATCCTTAGTTATCTTTTCTATTTTGCTAGTACTTGAATATGCTCTTATGAAACACATCTCAGCCGCGTTGTGTTTTTGTTAAAATTGGCACTTCTCAAAGGTTAGGCCTCTGCCTTTTGGCTGTTATACTTGAACTCAATTGTCAAAATGATTTCTCTAGAGTGATGACTCTCTAGAGAAAGCACTGCCTTTGCCTGAGTGCATTGCTGGTACACAATAATCATTAAAGATTAAACTGCTTCTTGACTGTCAAAATCACCATACAAAAGGTTTAAGAGGACAAAAGGGACAGAGCAGCTTGGTGTAATGAAGAAGAGAGGGTGCAGCAGCTTAATATTGTTGTTTTCTGCCAGGAGAGCGCTTGCCTTGCTACCCAGGATCAGTGCAGGAAGGGAAGCGGGAAACTGAGGACTCTTGACCTCCCTAAATTTGGACATTTGTGGCTCTCCTTATGGACAGGGATCAAAATAAGGGTTGAGTATGTCCACAAGGAATGGTATCTCCATGTTTCATTTGAGCAAGCCATGGTTTATTATCCACTCAAAGGGAGGGAATAAAAGGAAGTTCAAACTAGTTCCAACAGAAAGAGATTTACATCATGTGGGTGTGAAACTGTTATTTTATAACAGGTGTGAATGGCTTAAAAGCACATACTATCAAAAAAGGCACAAGCCATAAAGTATCTGTCAGTGCATTGGTAGAGGTTTATACCTTTAATTCTCCAGGAATAACTCTTTTGCTGGAAGCTTTTGGAATAAAAGAAATAACTATTCAGATCCCCAGATGCTTATTCACATCTGACTTTTTTTTTTTTTTTTAATTTAAAAATATCCACAAGCTGCATTTTATTAATGCTTTTAATTTTAAAAGTTGTCTCCTCATTAGAGGTACACATACAGTGGAGTGTGAAGCAAAGCAGAAATTGAAGAAGAAAACTGTAATACATGGCTTAAATAAGAAAAAAACAAGTTGCAGCTTATTAAAATGAATTTCAGCAACAGCTAGCAAGATTGTTTCTGTCAAGTCAATGCGTTTTCTGGAAGAGTACAGGTGGATGAGAAAATGGAGAAAACTCTCATCCCATCATTTTGTTTGATGTTAGGGGTGAATTTATAGTTTGTTCCCTGCGTACTCTTCCCACTATTATTTGCTCCTGCAGCTTAAGCCACTTGAATGTATAAATGAATCTGCCACTGTTGTGTCTCTGTCTGTCCTACACAAGGAAAGTGTCTGTTTGCAAAACAAAAGGGCAGCAGGGGCTGGCAGGAGGCTTGCATTGCCCTCTGGAGTAGCAGGCCTTTGCACTGAGGTCTGAAACTTGATTTAGGTACCTAAAATTACAGCACAGGGATTCCCCTGTAATAGAGAAAGTAGCATAAACTGAGAGCAATATGTGATGCAAGTTTCTCACCATAACTGCTTACCCTCGTGTCTCTGTATATACATTTATCCATAAGCTGAAAAACACCCAAACAATCCCCAAGCCACAAACCCCTCACCCCTGAAAAACACACCACAACTGAAGGACTGAAAAAAATACCAATAAACACTCATGATCTTCATTTTGTGTCCCTGTGGGAGAAGCTGCTGAAGTTTGGTTCTTGGGGAGATTCCTTGCCTCTGTTAGCTGGCATGGTAAACGAACTGCAGTGTTCACTCTTTTACACTCTCACCCTTAAAACTTGCCCTGTTCCATAGGTTCATTTGCTCTTCTTGGAAGAGATTATTAATATCCTAACCTAGGCTGTATTCTGAATTTAATATCGAGTTTGATTCCATTTCACTGCATATTGTATCCAATAAATGTTCAATAGCTTGGGAGAGAGTCAGCTCCCCTTTCAAATTAGATTTTAAACTTGCCATTTGCTACTTTAACTCTATTAATATTTTTTCATCTTTTGTGTGTTTTCTTATCCTTTTAAAATGAATTTTGGGAGTGCAAGTCTGAAACCCAGCTTTATGTCAGGGGAGTAAGCTCTGTGGCAAATTTTGCCACTGCAGAATAATTTTATTCAACAGTAGAACTAAAAATATCTGAATAGTCATCTTAGGTAAATAGTTTTATTTTACTGTATACTGTCACCATACACACTCTCCATATTTTATGTAATTGGTATGATTTATATGTTAAATTTCATTGTAGATTACACAAGGAAATGAGCACTAATCCTGTTTTAAGTAGGAATTTTATTTGTATTTTTGAGAACTTTTATCTGACGATGCAGAGGTTCAGAATATTTCTATAATGCACCTCGGAAATCTGTTTTGTTTTTTCATAGCATGGCTTTTCAAAACAAGTGCAAATCAAAGGTACTAATGCAGCAGGCATTTTAATACCTGAAGCAATATTTTGTGCTGTTCTGAATTGCTTTTGGCAGGCATTTGTTCTGATTTTAAAACTTTAGAATGAAATTATGCATATTTATCAGATATTTTGAAACTTTCAGATGTTTTGAGGTTCTTAAGATTTTATTAATTGGTATTTTTTCTTTTAGTACAGAGAAATAGACTTAATCAGCGTCACAATATTTTGGATTGTGTGAGTTTTGGATACACAATCTCTCAACCTTCAAAAATTGACATCACTGATAACTGAACAGTTGTTTACCCTTTAAATGGGATATATTAAAGGCAGCAAAGCTATTTAGCCACAGTTCCCAGTGAATTTGCTTTGCACTTTGTTCATGTCCCTTTATTCATTTTTTTTAATCATTTCCCTACAATTGTACCAAGTTTATTTGAGGATTTATGCATAGCACTTTGATCCAAAACTAATTACATTAAATTTACGAAGTCCTGGCGCTTTCAGGGAGAGTTGAATCTGCCCTTTTGCCTGGACTGATGTCCTCATCACCTTCCACATCCATACCACGCACACTTTAGATGGCAACTCTGTAAGAGGAACACTGACATAATTGCAAATAATTGTGTTATTCATGGTTAGGCAGGATGATTCCTGCTGCAGTCCTCTGCATACCTTCAGTGAAGTGGAATGAAATGGCATCATCTCAGTTTCATAAAACATACCTTAGTGAAAGGGTTGTGAATAACAACAATTCTTCCCGATACAAAAATAGCTCATAGATTGTGAGTTTTGGGGTGTGGTGTTGTTGTTTTTTCTTTTTTCTTTCAGGTGGTTAGAAAGGCACAAATGCTTTGTGCCCTTGCTACAAAGCTAACAAAGCATTATATTGCCACTTGGCCATCTGTCAGGACAACAAGGTTGTTGTTTTCAATGATGCTACATTGATACTTTCCCCACCCTAACCTGTGATTCGCTCTTCATGCATTGTACAAAGGGGCATTTTTCCCACTGTACTTTGGGTGAAAACTTGCTGAATTTTGTGTGCTTGTGGCTAAATGCCCACTTTACCTGTTTGCTCATGAACGGTGACAGATATATTTTATACATTGCTTGAATCCTCATAGAGGCAGCTACCATTTTTTGCTCAGTTTTGTGTAAAGCAAACCCACACAGTTTTTTTTCCCATGAATCAGATTCTGTTCACTCACAGCCAATTCTCTCAGGTGCTCTCTCACCTTTCCTCTGTCCCTCTCCACCTGGCATATGCTAATGTGGCTGTGCCAGTGCTGCTGTTGTTCTTTTAGTGTCCACAGCAGATACTCAGGTAACCTTACTTGCACCAGAATGACTCTGCAATTTGTTTAATTTTTAATTAGTATTGTCGTAACCATGAATTATTGCCTTTCATTTATGCATAGCACATTTAACATGTTTTGAGACAGAACAGCTTGCAGTACCTCTTGTTTTTAGAGACAGATACAGAGCATAGAGATTTTTAGATACACAGTGTGTCAGTTTATCCTTTAATATTGTTTCAGATCAGGAAAAAGCAAGGATTAATAGATCACTGTAAATCATGTGCTGGGTATATTGCTTTTGCTGTTTTCTGTAGTTGTGGTGATCAAAAACGTGCTTTAAACATGCAAAAAGTACAAGATTATGATGAAGATTTTACCAAACATTATCAAAATTCTGTAAGCAAAGCCAATGTTTTCTCCCCACAAAGAGGAAATACTGCAAATGGTGTATGCAGGAATCAAATTCACTTGGTTTGCAGTTCTTTGAGCTCCTTTGTTTTTTGAGGATTATACAAAGTGAACATATGTGGAATACTGCTACCAGCTTGCATTCTTTGATAAATCCAGACAGGCAGAAGAACGCTGGTGGCAGAAAGTGTAGTAAAAGGGTGTTTCTTATGGTTAAAACAAAATCTGCAAATTCTAGCCCTTTTGAGAAACAAATGTTAGCGAGATTAGAACACAAATTATTGGATGAATGTGTTAAATATCAAACCTTAATGCCAAATATACTTGGCAATAAATTAAAGGTTTCTGTTCTGTGATTTCCATGGATCTTCCGTAGTATACACATGTAGCAGAGAGAGAAGCAGAGAGATTTCCATTCATAATTAGGGTCAAAAAGTGTTCTTTTACCAGGAAACATCTGATTTGCATTGAAATGCTTTTTTTTTATGGCAGCAGACTGTTCCAGCTGTCCTGTAGCCTCCTGCAGCACAGCAGTGACAGGGGTCAGGCTCTGTCAGCTCGGACCTTTGCTACTGTGCAGACGTGAGCTGGTGTCATTGCACAGCCTGTCAGTGCCACTCTCCAACTTCAGGGGGCTTCCTGTCACTCTGAGGGACCAGCTTTGGAACGTCACTGCTGAGCTGAGAGATCAGCTATGAGCACTTCAAGGAGTGTTGGCTAATATGTGTCTTCTGAGAGCCTTCTCACAAATTTTTGACTAGGGAAGTAAGGTGATCTTTCTCTGTCCTCTGTATCCTCCCAAAAATTTTAAGCTGTTGATAAATGTCACAATTACTGGACCAAAAAAAAAAAAAGAGAAATAGCAAAGATAATGAACTTCAACAAATGTCAGGAAAATAAGTGGATGTTTTGAGGGCTGAGACCCATTCTGTTTCTCTCATTGAGGGAGGAACCAGAATACAACGACAGGTGTTGTGCTTGGCAGTAACCAACTCTGCACTCTGTGCAGAGATGTAATAACCCATCCCTGACACGTCAGGACTCACAAAGAGAACCCAAGGGAATCTGATATCCTTATGAGTGAAAGAAAATGAACTGTCAAATCAAAACCCACAAATCAAAACTTCATTAAATCTATTGTAATATAATTTATGTGTTACACATTTTATTTTGTCCGAGCAGCAAATCTTAATAGTGGATATTGTGACTTTTGATAGAATAGATATTCCTGAAAGCGGCAAAACAGACCTTCTTTCCAGAATTTTGTAGTGTGTCTTACAACATGCATGGCAATGACTAAAGTGTTTATAGGTTTTTCACTTCCAGTAAGTAGGACCTGGAATGGGACAGAATCTTTTGTTTTTGTAACAGAGGTACTTTCCATTTGTATCAACAAAAGTTCTTAATCTGTTTTCAATGGAAATGCATGCTAATAATTTCATTTTTTCACAATAGAGACATCATAATCTGGTTTCCTCTGGGGTTTCAGATGCTGTGGGTTGGTCCTAGCCTGCATCTCCTTGGTGGTCTGGGTAGTCCTTTGCTGAAAGGCATTGTCAGCATCAAAGCCATCGCAGAGAGTTTATCTTGCTGCTGTGATTTCCTTGCATATATCAAGGTTTTAGGACATCCTCTTGCTTATTCATCTGGGACATCCCTTATTTCTCTGAAAGATCAGAAGGAATCTGGAATTAAATCAAACTGCTGAGTATACTGGCATAATATGTTTGGGAAACTTTTAAGTTGCTAGGTAAATTCCTGAGGATCTATTATAAAAATATTGTATAGAATTTGTCATTAATTTCACCTGTTCTTTTTTAATACTCATGTGATTTAACAGATTTGTCTTTTCTATGAAACTTTTTGGACTACAAGCTCTATTGAATTTTGCTTCCATAAAACCTTTTAACAATGATTCTACAGGTTCGTTTTCTTTTCTAGCCAAAACACATAACCTACACAAGAAAATATTTGAACAAGATATCTAAAAGTACATACAAGCCTTGTAAATAAAAGATAATTTATGATATGAAGTATGCAAACATGAAATTATGCCACCTTCAACTCCATTTTTACCTTCAGGAATAAGCGCTTGTGAGAAAACATCCAAGTTTAACTTCGCTAGCCTTCCATGTCACTAGCAAAGTCCCATAGGAAAAAAACCACAGTATTCAAATTTGTATTAGCAAATATGATTTGCTAAAAAGAGAGTAGTAACAACATTCAGCTCAAAGTAGAGCTGAACATCAAAGTGTGAGCGTATTCCTGCAATTGTTATCTGACGTCTGAGGCTTAGTGTTGCTGACATCTGGAATATTTCTCAATGTGTTTCTATAATGTGTTTCTCTCTATCTCTCTGTTATTGATCATGCATCCATTTGCCATGCAGTCAGATTTTCCTAAATGTTTGGAGCCTCAGTTTTATTCCGTCTTCCTCTCTCACTGCAGCTATTTTACATTTGTTAAAATTTTCCTCAACAAACAGTGGAAAAGAGTCGAAAGTTCAAGAACAGACCAAAGACGACAACTACCAAATGGAACTGTTGCACATGGAAACTATATCTGTCATGGTTAATATGGATTTAAGGGAGATTAAGTCTGTTCTACTACTCTCTGACCAGATCTTTAAGATAACAGTTGAGCGATATTGGCACAGGTTGACAGAGATGCTTAAAATTTGCCTGCACAAGTGGGGTAGAGGATAAACAAGCATATTTCAGTCCAGTGGGGATCGAAAAAGGAAGTGTTACTATTCAGTGAACAATTCCTGTCTTTCTGTGTTGTTGAAATATTGACCTCTTTCACTGAGGAATCCTTTCATCGACTGCTGTGGATTTAGATTGTCTTGGGTTTCCTTTGAGGTCGATGTTATGAAAGACACCCATCTGCCACTGTTTATTTTTTATTAAAGAGATTATCTAGCAGTTTAGAAAATTTTAGCCCTTTGATATATCAATGACAATTTACATTGTATTTACCCGCTCCTTTAAATGAGTAGCAGCAATAGCCTGCATATTCTAATTATTTGTATCGTGGTATCCACAGTGAGTATACAAAAGAGTGCTTATAACACTTGGAGTACTACAGATTTCTGTTTATAGTTTAGTTTATTCCTGTTAGGAAATATTCTCCGTTCTAACGGCGAGTATAATTTACTTCATATCTCGCAAGCATGCAAAGTAGCCTCATTTAATAAAAATTTGCAAGGTTTTAGTTTGTTTCACTATGATTAGTTTTAAGTTTCTCTGAAAGTTTGGGGTAGATTTTGCTTACTCTGCTACTTAGGATTTTTTGCCATCCCGTTGCTGAAATCTCATGGGCCAGATAATCTACAGAAGCCCAGCAGCATAGCTACTGTGATAATAAACACATAGATTCCCTAGTCAGATTTTATTTTAAGTTACTGCGACACACTCTGCTCTTGAATAAATGTTTTTATTTAAAATGTGTAATTTGTACCGAAGCCTTTTATAACTGAATCATTGAATAATCACAAGACAAGGCCCTGAACTAGCAGTAGAAAGGTCAAGAGAACGTGGTCAATAATTATGTGATCATGCTGGGACTTGGGGCAGCAGGCTTTCTCTGTTGCCACAGTTTATCAGGGTTTTTCCTGCGATGGGCAGAATTGCAGCTGACACAGCCTGTGTGTTAGGTCTCTGTCAGGAAGCCTTAGCAGAGAAATGCACTCTGATAATGTGAAACATAGCACACAGAGAGTCAAACCAAATGAGTCCAGCTTGACCATTGTTGGGTTGGAAGTGTGGGCTGCAGCAACCTCGAGAACAGATCTGAATTGCAAAGAGTCCGATTGTTAAATGATTACAATCTTTTACTGCCGTAGGCCATAAAAATTAAAAAGATCCAAGTGTTTCTTTCAGACAGAGATGCAGAGACTAATTTTACATGAATGCACACCCTAACAAGATTAGCTGGCTTATTCAGGCGTATGAATTGCACTTCTGTTCCTCGTGTTAAACAAGCTTGTATCATCAGAGCCACTTGGAGCTTAGCAAGGTCTCAATCAGACCTCTACTTTCACTCCATGTTTTCCTTTTGTTTCACTATTCTAACCTTAGATCTCTGAGGTTTTCCCTATTTTCATGCTGACCTTTGCTCTTAGTCCTCAGCTTGAATTCTTCATTTTCTCTGCTTGTTTTTCTTTATTTTTAACACATTATTCTCCTAACAACTCCGTGTGTAATGCAGAATGATGTCATAGTTTAGAAACACTGTGCCAAAGAAGGAATGGACATGATCCATTTTCAACAGCATTTTCTGTGTTGCAGCACATGCTACAGTCCTACAACCTCAGTGGTGCCATTAGGGTAGCCACTGTTTCTGAAGCAATTATGCAAGCAACCAAGAATTCTTTTCCTGTCATGGAATTAAAGATTGATTTTTTACGTTGGCTGATCTATTGATGGTGAAACATTAAAAATGACTAGATTACTGCAAATATATTAAAAAAATTCAATCCTTCTGAAATTTCTTTAGCTTCTAAGATCAAACACAGTGTGCTTCTTTATGTTTTAGGAAGCAGTCTGACTGAAAAAAACCACGTTAAAAGCAGTAGTACCTTCGCAATTTTAGGTGGGTTAAAAATTCTATAATATATTGTGGATCAATTTTTAAGGGGCCAAACAGAATGTTGTTTTAAACAAATTTAATTTTCCTTTTTCCTTAATTTTAACTTTTTCAGTTTGTAACACACCTTTGAATTCAGGACTAGTATATATCATGCATCATCTCACAGGCATTGGAAAGTTCATGTTTTTTAATGTGTTTTGAAAACACCCATTCATTTAATAAATCAATTTTAAAAAACCCTAGACCAGTAAATATAAGGGTGATTAGTATTTTTAACACTCTTTCCTTGTCACTTTGTATTCTTATCAACTTGTATATACTTTCATCAGTAGCAATAGCAGTCATGAATGTGGATTTTAGTTTCCAGAACCTAAAAAAGGCTTCTCTGTAACAGTTGCTTTACACAGGGCATGTAAAGCACTTGTGTAAATCTGTGTATATGGATGGATGGATGTATGCCCACATGTGCTTTTTTCTACTGTTATAAAACTGTCTGGGTGCTAAATTACTTCTCATTTTCTTTCCACATTCTTCTAGCAAAATAATTTGCTTATATTGTTTGAAATTTCATGGACTTTAGATACAAAGGAAAGAATAATAAAGCTTACCCCAGTTTTTGTAAAAAGTTCATAGGAGAGAAAGTTTCTATGTGACATGTTGATAACAGTTACTAATAATATTTATAATGCATAATATAATATTATTTTTGCATTAGGTTCATTTGGTTCCATTTAATTGCATTCCTTTGAATACAAGTTGAAATCTTGAATACTTTGGAAACTTCCTGTCCTTTTCCCCTGTTTTTATTATTATTGTTGACACAGTTCCTCCTTTTTCATTTGACCAGGCTTCAAAAAAATTGAAATGTAGATCTTGTGCTTTTAAAGAAACTTAAAGAAAGAAGCAAGCTGACAAAGTAGTGCAGGTAAACATACAGAGAGAAATAAGTAAGGTAAAAAAATATACATGGGTATTGGAAACAGCATTAAAAATAGTAATAAAATGTTGCAAAGCACTTGATGTTGGGGTGAGGATTACTATTGAAAGTCACTAGACATCGCTGTCACAAGTAGCTGCAACAACAAGGACTTTAAGTCCATTCTGAGAGCCGAAGGCTGTTTATTGTAAGAGTTAGTATCTTTTTATACACTTTTGTGTGTTTATTATTCAGGTTACATGTTTATTGGTTACATAAGTACTAGAACAGATTCATTGGCTGCTATTTTGCTACAACATACTATTATTAGATACTCATAACACAAGTTCTTTAAGTATTCTAAACATGTAGAAAAACACCCGGTGTAGTATCCGAAGCTGTTAATTCCTTTGGTTGTTTTGGTTCCCTGCTTCTGTGACCACTGAGTTTCTCATGGATAGACACAGATCATGCTGATATTAAAATGCTGGGCCTAGACAGGCTTGTTAACTTGTTATAAGATCCCGCAATAAAAGAACACAACATTGAGTCATGGAATCATTTAGGTTGGAAAAGACCTTTGTTAACCTGGCACTTCCAAGTCCACCACTGAACATCACCCAACAATCAATGTAGATTCACCTCAGCAAAATCACTTGATTTTGAGATGAGGTACTGTCTCCATAGCAGGTAACAGGTGAAGTTAAATTCACATCTCTGTGGATTACTTTATGTTTGGGTTTTTTTAAAACGTGAAATCAGCAAAGCAAAAATTTTATTGACTTTATCATTGAGGTTTTTATGGATGAGGATCAGCATATCCAAGCAGTAAAACTTGTCTCTAACAGAGAGACAGCTGGTAAAACAGACTATGAGTAGTTCCAAATCCCTGTCAGCCATAGCTGCACTTCAGTCTCAGGATCACATGCCAGGCCTGCTGATGTCTGCTTTGAACTCAGGTATTCCAATTTTAGCCTGGGTAAGAATCCTGTAGTACTCTTGCCTTCAGAAAAGGAAGTCATTTTCTGCACAGGTGAATGGGGTTTCAGATATGGTTTCAGGGACAAAGTGATTGCAAAAATCTGTTCCTATCTTGACTAGAATGAAGGTGTTCTTTGTCCTGCTATGGGAGGAGGATTGGAAATTGTGGAATAGGAGACAGTGCAAGCCGAATGCTGAGCATATGAAAGAAAATAATTGCAAGGGCAGGTTTAAAACCCTACTTTCTTCAAGTTTCTGTATATGATACTGATTGAGATCCTGCATACTGTTTGTCTTGTGTAAAAATGTATGGGCACATAAGTGACTGAAGATAGAACCTTCAAGGGCTTGGAAGGAGCCTGGATGGGGCAATAAGAGTATTAGTATCTTATTAGTTTTGGTATAGCTGACATGGGTCTACAGATTTGAGACTGAATTATTTTCTTTTCATGAAGTTACACTCTACTATAAACACATCTTGCAGAATAAAACAGTCTGAATCTTTTTTTCCAGGCTTTAGCAAATGCCTTATTACAGCATTTGAAAGAAATTAAGCATTTTGTTCCCTTATGTCGTCCCTTGTGACACATTTAGATAGCCATCTGAAAGCCAGACTTTCAACAAACAAATATGCTAAAAGGGTACAGAAATATGTAGACATTTTGTGAAAGAAGTATCATGAAGAGGGTCTGTTAAGGGGAGTGGTTTCCAACTGTGTGGAAATAATTTCTATTTAGTAGGACAATGGCATTTGCTAATTAACTGCTGTAAATTCCCTTTATGTTTGGCTGCTTATTTATTTGCTTGGTAACATAAAGGCAACCACATTCAAAGTTCTGAATAGCCAGCTGGCTGCTTTTCAAATGTACAGCCTTTGAAATTGATTTGAAACTCCTTTGTGCTGTAAAACAAATATAAATTGTTGACGTACTGATGACACTGCACAAACTGCATTTTTGTGAAAGAGCAGAAACAATTATTTTTCCCTCCACAAAATGAATCACCAGGATGGAAACCTAAGCTGGATCTTTTCTGGCTGGAGTAGAAACCTTAGATTAGCCAGTGTTTTTTCCAGGGGTGACATTTGTGATTCACATTTGCTGTGAGCTGATTCATCTTGTTTCTCATACATCCAATTATATCAACCATTTAGTGATAGGTTTCTAATTCTTATAACTAATGTAGACTACAGGCATCTTGAAGTGAATTGCTTGTATTGAGAGATGCTTGAATGGATGAAGAACTGTCTCTGTTTTGGAAGCTGGAAGCTGAAGTGTGTGCACTCTCGGGGGGCTCAGATTAGGAAGTGATGTGATTAAGCGCTGTCCTCTCTGGCCAGCTAAGGCCACATTTTCTTACTGTTGCATGTGGACAAGAGTCTGTCACCATGAGTTAGTCAGTAGTTCATTAAACTGTTGGACTATTTATTATTTTTCTTCTGTCCTGAGGTTATGTCATTAGATATGCTACCATTTTTCTAGTGCTGACACTCCAAGTTATTAGTAAGTTAGAAAATGGGAGTGATATCCTCCTTTGTGCAGAATGTTGTTATAGCCTTTTCTGTGGCTTTTTCCTCCTCAAATCCTGTGCAAGGTGTTTTTGGTAGGCTAAATTACATGAGTTAATCCGTCTTCAAGCCACAGTGTTCCTGCCTTGTGATGTTTATTAAGGAGAGCTACCAAAATATTTACCTGAATACCAGTCAGCTTTTTCCAGCTCACCTCATTTCCATCCTGCTGACCTATAGTCTTGTGAAAATCTCGGCTATTAACTTCAAAACTAACTGAGGCATGTCTGTATTACTTGGATGAGGTGTACCCTTGATTGTTTCAAATTATTCTGTAGTGGTTGCATGTGTGGTGTACACGTCTTCATTTCTTATCTATGTCTTACAGCATCTTGACACTCTGAGGACACTTCCAGCTCTCCACCCCAGCACAGAGTCTATTTCCTTTTTTTAAAGGACAGGGCAGTGAGAGACTAATTTGATATTGACCTTCTCATCCTTAGAGTGACAAAATGTATTTCTTCTCACCCTGCTCAGATTTGGCATTGAGCTAATGCAGACGATGATGTTTTACCTAAACTGATGCCTGTAAAACTTCTGAACATGCAGCAATATTTTATATGAAATGTAAGGCATCACTTTTAAGGTACCTCCAGCTGACATGTGTTACAAGAACCATACTGCATAATGCAAATGGTGCTAGAGCAAATTCCCTCAAAGGTACAGTATATTAGGCAGTCAAACACAGATCTTGGCTCTCTCACAATGATTGGACTCCCAGGGATATCACTGCTGAACTTGCTTCAGCACTAATGCTTTGTGGCATGTGAAGGACAGGGATAATCTTTCTCAGTTACTCTGGTCCACACACAGCCTTTATTAGACTGAAGCATGCAAATAAAGATATGGATATGCTTTGCTGAACTGGGAACACAGGAGATGAGGAGAAGCTGGTTTAGCTCGTTCTGTGTCCTCCTTCAGCTGATTGAAATGAGTTAAGAGAGCCTGGCAGTCTTGTACAGTTTCCTGGCTGTCACTCAGGTGGGTAGATGAGGAAGAATTCACTAAGACTAAATTTCTCTCTGCCTGCAATTAGGGGGACACAGTGGAAAGGGGACCTTCTGAGAGATCTAATCCCGCAGTGCTGTATGGCTTCTTTTGTCTCACGTCATGTAATTATGCACATTCCTGTCATCTACGTCCTAGGGAAAGATTTATAAAGCTGAGGAGGTTGGAAGTATTATTTATGTTAACTGTCACTCGTAAAAACAATGGCTAACTTGACCTCACTGGACTAGGTCTGATTGTCTCTTATCACCTATAAACACGTACTTGAGAAACAGTTTTTCATTCCAAGTATGGTTAAGGTCAGCTTGGAAAGGAAGAAAGAAAGGTTGGAAGAGAGAAAGAAGAAGTTTGTTTAGCATGAGCCTCCTGCTATTTATTTACATACCATATGCTTCCTAATGCACATTTGCACTGGGTGATTTTATTTGGGTAGACAACTGAAACATCAAAAAAGTAACAACAGTTTTTGCACAGTGAGAGGCTTCTATTACAGCAGCTTGCCATCCACTGTGAAGTTCACTTCTCAGCTGAGCAGTTTTGAATGCAATACAAAGAGAGAAAGCTGGCACTTAGTTTCATTGTCACAATATTGAAAATCACCACAATTCATAACTATGCTCATTTCCCTTCCTTTAAAACAGTTCCACAGCTTCCAATATCACATTTTAGCTTAGTGTCCTGAAAAACACATTTATGCAAATACTCTGTCTGCTGACTGTCAGTAATTGCTTCTGGACCCAGCTGCCTACTGCGACTGCATTACTTGGGTACAACGTCCAAAAGGTCACTGTTCCTACCAAGAGGTAGGAACTCACTCCCCAGAGAGCAAGAAAGCTCAGACAGGTGAGAGAAAAGCCAGCAGAGCTGTTTGGCTATTCTGTCCCCTAAACAGCCCCCAGTCAGGGGACACGTCGCCCAAACCTGGCTGCAGCACGTGCTGTTTGTCCAGCTGAAGTGGCAGGGACCACAGGAGGGAGGAGAGGGGATTATCCAGGGAGTTGTTAGAGATCCAGAGTGAAGCTGAGGGTTGTGTGAGGGGCCTTAAGGGGTGGGTGTGTAGAGATTTTGGAAGACCTGTGGATTTGAGGAAGGCTTATGCGTGATGAAGCTGTACGGTTAGGGAAAAATTGAGAGAAAAAATCTACTGGATTATTTTTCCTCTCTCCTGCTTCCACTTCTCTCTCTGTGAGCTGCAAGTAGGAGATGTTACTGTGTCTGTGCCTAAGAATGGTGGGACTTTATGATACAGGATTAAAGGGATTTAAACCCCTAACATTTATCTTGTTCCCAAAAGCATTTGTATTTATATTGTACCTACAGAAATGGATAGATTCATAGTTTCCAAATATGCCTTCTATTTCCTTGAAAACACTTGAAAGCAGTGCTCACTTGAGCATAACAATGTATTTATTAAGAGGGAAGTACTTAAAAAGAAGTATAGGTTAGTTGTGGAGGTTTTTGTGTGAAAAAGGACAAGCTAGAGGGATGCACTGAAGTGAGAGGGAAAGAAGCAAAGCCTTATACAGTAACATAATTAAACCATTAACAGATTTTGCTGAGTTCTAAGTGGATCCATGATTAATTTCATTTTCCTGAAGTGGGGCTCAGGCCTTCAAAAGATGTCAAAGCAGAGCTTTGATACCCATTAAACCTACATAAAGAAATGCTACTTTGCAAATGTTTGCCACTCCAGTTTTCAATGCTGCTTGTCAGCTGAAAATTAGCACCATGCACAAAAGCAGTTGCTAACTCAGCATCTCTGGGACTTCCTAAATTCATATTCAAGTGAAGAACCTGATTTTTTTTTTCTTTTCCATATACATTAATATGTTTTTCCTTGCATCATGTAGAAAGACTCTGACTGGTACAAAAGAGAACTCTCTGTACTGTTATCTAAATGCCTTAAGTACAATTTCATAAATGAGGAGTGTTTGTTCTGAGTGGCTAAGTGAATAAAACGTGGAACTGCTGTGCTGGAAATTGAGTTTGTAATGCGAGCGTTGCCAGAAGTGAACAATGTGCAATCCAAACTTTCTGCTTTGTAGGGCAAGAGAAATGAGATCTCTTCAACGTGAAGGGCTCGATGTGGACAGGGCAATCAATACCAGTCAGTGGCAATGCTGAGAGGAGAACTCCTGTCCTCCCACCGGAGGACTCCCGCCTTCCAAGCCACGGGGATGACAGTAATAGCTGCTGTTACTGTTTCCAGAGATGATGTTGTGTCTCTGATGAAAAACTATTTAGCAGGGGCTTGGAGCATTTTCAGGCTTCAATTCAACAAAATATTGACAAATATATTTCAGACTCATCATTCTGCAACAAAGCACAACAAAGCACTCCTTGTGTCCCACTGGAATGTGTGTTCAGAAGAGCAGCCACTCTACCACCTTAGGGAGAAACAAATTCTATCTGAGTAAAATAAACTCTCTTTGCAATAACAATGATAATTATGGATGCATTAATGAGGTGATTACATAAGTTGAGTTCTATAAATTTCATTAATGTGCACACTTGCATTATGTGACTCAAAACATCGGGATGTTTCATAAGTATTTCTTATTCAGACACATTAAAAATATTGCACTTTCCATCATGGTAAAGAGGTTTGCAGTAATTTGAGTCATTATATAACAATGCCTGGTTTCATTTTGCAGGAAGTTAGAATGCTTTTGAGAAATTTACATCTATGGGGTAAAATTGATATTCCCAGAAATGGTTTATATATTGTGCCAATGGTGGTGATAAAATTAAGAGATTTTTAAATATTTCTTTGGGAAGGTATTTCTTTCTTTTAGCAAGAATTAGAAATGCTGATTTATTCCACTTCTCCAGGCTGTGCATTCCTACTGTGTACAGCTCAGTTTTTCCAAAAGACCAGTCTCAGGTGTCCCAGGACACTTGCACACCCACTGGGATTGTCAGTGCACGCGTGAACCAGAGTTTCTAGTGTGGCTTCCTCCAAAGATAATTTAGTGCACCAAAACTTTTCTATACCCGCAGAGAGAAGGAGGGGACTATAGGGGATAAACTTCAAAACCAGGCTACCATGTTTGACCAGTGCAAAGGGAACTTTATGGATCCCCTTCTTTCTGCTTGGCCAACTCCTTTCTGCTCAGCTCCTGTAGAAATTTGTGCAACACTTCCATCCAAGGTATTTTTTCACAATTGCACCTACAGTGAAGTCTTGGGTATGATATCTGTGCCTCTTTTGATCTAGAAATTATTTGTGAGATAAACTTTATTTCTGTTTTGTGGTTTCCACCACTGCTGTAACATTTAATTAAATAGTAATAGGAAAGATCAATACATACTGAGTTCTTTGTAGCAAAAAGGTTGTTTCTTTTATATTCTACACTGTCGTTTTTCATATTAAGAATCATTTCACTGTGAAAAAAATTGTTATAGATAGGTGCCAACAAAATTCTTGTTAATCTTTCCTTTCAGATAAAAGCACAAAAAGAGATCTTTATTTAAAATCTGTTTTATAGCAGGTTTGAGCATACGCCTAATAAAATTCTTCCTGGATTGCTATCCTATATGCTTAGCTTCAGATTGCAAAGAATGTGTCCTGAAGTTATAAACCCTCTGAAACAGGGAAATAAAAGGGTATCTAACAGGTCATTAAGTACAGGGGTAGTACCAAGCGTAGCTTTAATGTCATAGAGATCTTGCCTTTGAGAAAGTTTCAGTGCACAGTGATATGAATTTTAAGTGTGGTAGTCAAGTGTTTGTAGCACATATATGGTCAGACTTAAACAAAAAATAAAAATCCTGGTTGTTATTTTACCCCTCCTTTGAGTCAAACACAACCCAAAAGTGCAAGAAATTGACCTTGAAAATTAGCATTGCATCTTTATTCAATGTAAAAGCTAAAAATTGAAATGAAGAAATTCTCAGAAAGCTACTGTTAAGTATTTAAATGAAGATGTTGAGAAATCTCAGAAGAAAAAAAACTGCCTTATTTTTGCCATAAAAGAGAGCTAAATTCATTTAGGATCCATAATCCTCTCTGAAGGCCTCTTGAGTGGAAGAAGCACTCAGAAATGAAAACCAAAACCACACAATGCTAACTGCAGCTTTCCAGTGAACCTCAGGTCACCTGTCATCTCTGTCAAACTCCATTTTCCACTGCACTGAAGTGAATAAAACAAGTGGTCACCATAAAAACGCCTTTAATATGGCAGTTTCAAGTGCCATTAACCTCTGTTCCATCTGCTTAAGGAGAATGTGGCCATCTAATTGCTAAGAATGTTGTTACACACCAAGCAGCCAAGCATGTGGATTTATCATATAGGGTCTGAAAACACCCAGCTCTCTTGATGTTTTACTGCTGTTTGTTGAATTTGTATGAATTCACTCAACAAGTGAATTGTAAGTTCCTCATTTAGGGTTTGGTTCATATAGAGAAGATGAGTAAACAATGGAAAATCAGGGGGTTTAACAGTGGTAAATAGTTCATTGCCTATTGTTGATTCAGGGATTCACTTTTCTTTAGGAACTTTTAAAACATAAGACTGAAAGCCCTTTAAGCATTAGGTAGGTATCATATTTTTTTTTACAGATGAAGACAGAGGTGTGGCAATGGTAAATCATAGATGAAAACACATAAACAGTAAACTTGAGTAAAAATCTGAGTGTTGTCTACTTGTCTTCTTGTCTCTGTACACACATTTTTACCTCCTATCCTCCTCCTCTCTTTTACTGTCTTCACTTCTTTCCACTTTAAACTACCCCTGCTTGTTCAACTTGTTGGATCCTGAGCACTTTTGAAAAGCCTGTGTTAGGAATTTTAAGTTTAGCATTAAGAACTTAAAGAAAAGGAAAAATTTTGGAAAAGATTCAGGGTTGACTTTGTCAGAGCTACTTCTAATGTACACTTGATTTATTTGTCTCTCTGTTACTTTATTATTAATTCTTTCCCAACTCAATTTGCTAAGGAATAAGGAAGGTTTAGTGAAAAATAGGAAAAGGAAGGAAAACCCCATGAAATTCTATAGATGTGTAGGGAACTTGAGATGAAGCATTCCCAATAAATATCCCTTTAGACATTGCTTTTGCTGAAAACATTAAATGAACCATCCCATTTCTTTTCCCTGCGTCCACATCAGAATTCTAAATAGCTCTAAGTAAAAATACCTCATGCCCCAAATAGTATGAAATGTGCTGTCACCATATTCTGGTCTGCTGGCCGGAAATGTTCATAAGTTAATAAAATTGAACTGATTTTCTTTAAAGGTGAGATGTTTTGACATTCTTGGCAAGGCCAGTAAGTCAGATTGGAGTTTCAAGTGTTTATTTTCAGCTTCTCTGAATAGAGAGCCAAAAAGCCAAATTGGAACTTTCAGGAAATGAATTTCCTTTTAAATGCCTAATAATCAAAGGAACAACCTGAGCAGTTAAACCCACTCCCCCACACCCCCCAGTTTCATAAAATACAAGGAAAGGCATCCCAGATGAAATTTTTGAGGAACTTCTGAGTAAAATAAACTGAATGAAGCATCAAATATAATGTCTTGGCAGAATGTTTAGTATAATATAAATTACGGGAAAACATTTTAGGTAAGATGGAAAAGAAATATTTGTGGTCATATACAAAGTCCCTGAGATTAAACTTTTTAACCAAAATATTTAAAAGCAATAAATCTAATAATATAATAGAATTAACTGATACTATTAAACCAAGCTGTTTCTGATACTGCAAAAATCAGCTGCAGCAGAGACATACCCATAATTGCTATTACTTCTGAATAATTTGTTTGTAACTGTATCTCCATACAAACAAAAATATATTTAGAAAAAAATAATTAAATAGCATAAATAGAAGCCTTTTGAGTGCTCATTTCTCACTTAGTAATGATTAAAAATTTGAGTTGTTCCAGCATGCTGGTTTATTGCATAGTTGCAATAAAAACTTATGTTTTCTGAATTATACTGTGGTGTAGTAATCCTTTTTAGAAATAAATGTTCTTATTTATGAAAGAAAATCTCTATATTTCATCGTGCAAGTAAAGCAGCAGCTTTTAAGAGAACATTGAGTTCAACAGATGTGTGTAGCACATACCTGGTTGGTTGTGAGAAAAGTTGTAATGTCGAAGATTTTAAAGTTATTTTGGAAAATATCAGAATATTTCTTTGGGTACCATGGCTGAAGTGTCCTTCTGTTGAACTACAGAAGAGTAGATATCTGTACATCTCAGAGCATTCCTGTTTGAACAGAGTGATTGAACTTACAACACTGTATGCTTTGAATTAAAAGCACACTCCTCAAAATAATTAAAGAGGAATTGTAAGCTGAAGTGAGCACTGGTGGGAAGATGCAGTGCTCCTTTGTGTACTTGTCATCTACACGAGACACAGTACTTGAATGTAATTTTCTCATTCTGAAATGAATATTTAATTAAATTACTTTAGAAATACTTATGGTTAATGAGAAAACTCAATTTGCCAAAAGTGTACTCTTGGAATACTTTTGTGACATTCCAAGCTTGAATCCTCATATGCAAGTATTATGCAAACATTATTGCTTTGGCAAGTGACCTTTACCACGAGTTGTTTTGTAGTTGAGCAAGGTTATTGAATTTTGTAGATTTTTAGGGGTTTGTTGGTTTTTTTAGCAGTGGTTTCTATGACGATGTTACACATAAGATACAAAGACTAATTGCTGACAGTAAAAGCATCTGCAATTGTAACTGGTGCTTTTCTGCATTTTAAAATGTCAGGAAATGAGACATTTAAAATTTTTTTAAAATTTATTCGTTAGCATTTCCTGAAATATGTTTGCTAAGGATGGCAGCTCATCTTTTCCAGTAAATGTGAGAACTGAGATTGTGTCCAGCTTTTCTTTTCCAGCTGTCACTAGCAGAGTGTCATAATATTTAGAGATACACTCTATACCTGTCAGAGTTTGTTACAGTTCAGTGATGCATGATGAAGTGTGAGGGACACAGTCTTCCTACACTACTCACGGTATAAATGCAGTGATGATACTTCACAATGACTCCTTGCTCAAGGTCAGGACAAAGAAACTCATCTGTGGTGCTCAACAACTCACTTATTAATTGCTGAGTTCTAGAACTCAAGGCCGATTTCTTTAATATGCCTATAATTTTCTGGAAAGATTCCTGGGTGTTTATGAGAAATGCAACAAACTTTTGTAAGAAGTGCAATTTTTCCATGCAAATTCTTTCAAAATGAACTGATTTAATCATCTGAAATTATTTCCTTGCTCAAATCCTTTGAAATGAAATATGATAGCAATAAGCTTTTGCTATTTTACCTGAGGATTAGTCTTGCTGGTATTTGAAGATATAACTGAAAGGGTACCTCTGACTAATACTTATTCTGGTAATTTTTATAACACCTTGAAAAAAAATTAAAACTTGCTAGCTAAGGGATTATTATAAGCATATAAGAATAATATAAACCTAACTCATTAGCCTTATTCTTCTGTTTTGCTAAAATATGCAATTTTAAGGCTTTAACACCTCAGGTGCTCTTGGCTTATTTTGTGAACGCCATTTAAATGCACGCTAGTGGGAGTTATTCCATTAGAATATTTGCATGTGCTACTTTTCCAGTTGCTAATTATCTAATAAAAATACTTGCTAATTTACAGATGTTCTGTTGCTGCACTATTGTCCTGAACTTTTCCTTCTCCTACACTATTCCCTTGAAATCATAGGGCCATAAAGGAGGTATGACTAATTGCATTACTAATGGCATGTTGAGGTGTTTAGATCTTTCAAAAGGCTTCTTTTTAGTTATTTCTTTCATCCAAACAAATGCATAAAATTATCTCAATTTTCTACTAAAGATCTACAGCTCAGCAAACTTGAGCAACATTTTCTTTTTTAAAAAAATGCTATTTAAATCACACAATGGAAAAATTCCTTTGCACAGAACAATTTCAAGTAGAAACCAGTTTTGAAAATCTGAAAGTTGTTTTGAAAAAAATACCTGTAAATGACAACAAGAGTGAAAATGTTTTGTGCCCTTTCTGAAGAGTACATGTTGTTGACAAGCTGTTCACCAAGCTCCTGGGCAACATCCCTCCAAACCTGCAAAGGCATCAGTGTAGCAGATGCCCTGATGCAACTGGGGCTGAGGTGGCTGAGATTTGATGTCGCTGTTGAGCCGATGTCAAAACAGAGGCACACAATTGCCGAGAAAAGGGAATTATTTATTTAAATGCAGCTTTATATACAAAATGAACGCTTACTGGGATTGGCCACAGCTCTTCACCCCCTGGGGCTGATTGGCCACAGGTATTCGCCCGCCTGTTCCCAAAGCAGCTCTGAAGACTTTGTGTTGTGTTTACAATCCTCATTAGAAAAACAAGCATTTTCTCGTGGGAAAGAGAGTCTGTGCTGTCACAATCCTCTGAGTACACTGTCTACTATTGTGCATCCTCCTCACTTCCAAGTGTTAAAATTAATGGCATTTCTTGGGGCAGTGAGGAGATGTGGCTCTCCTGATGGTTTTAGTCATCATCTGTCTCCTCTCTAGCATTGCAAGATTTGAGAGGAAGTTTTCTCGCTGTGTTTTGGGATAGGGTTTACTTGTTTGTTTTGGGTTTTTTGTTTGTTTGGGGTTTTTTGGTCTGTGTGGTTTTGGGACTTATATCTTTGTGGGTTTTTGTTTGTTTGTTGTTGTTGCTTGTTTGCATTTTTTTTTTTTTTAACTGTAAAGGGTATAAAAGAGGAGAAGTAAGGCCAGACTGAAACATGCTGTATAGTCTAATACATCTGCTAGTTTAAAAAGAGCTTACCTGAGACTGATAAAGCCAGCAGCCAGTTTGGTCAGTTTGTTTTCTGGGCGCTCGCATGGGACAGGAACAGGGAAATGTGCCCTTACTTGCTACAGGTTTTGACTCCTCTTATATCACTTTAACCTCCAGGGCAATGATGTGTAGGAGACCAGAACTTCAGCTTCCAGCAACGGCTCCCTTCACAGATTTGAGTGAAATAATAGTATCTATTTCTTTCTTACGGAACAGAAGGAAGCCTGGATGCCATCGAGACCTGGAAAGGTCATAAGGCAGGGTGATTTTGGTGTACTTTTGCTTTTGGCTGTAATGTAGGTTAATTCACCTACACATCAGTTGACATTGACATAAAAAGTTTCTGAATAGCTTAAAAATATTCTACGGAGATTACAAAAATTGATTTCAGGTGTACCTTTGCTGAAGAACTAAACTGCTTTAAGCCCTGAAAACTTTACCCTTATCCTCAGCATTTGTCTTGTTTATTGAAAAGCAGACCAATGTCCATTATGCATTTTGGTTTTTAACATCAAGACAGAAAAACCTAAAGAGCTACAAAGGTATGAACTGAAGGTGTGTAATATTAGGCCTGAAACTTAAAGTCCTACAGTAAAGCTTGCAATAATTTAGAGAATGCATCCATAGCATACATTCTTAAAAATTACTTTTGTTACAATCCATTAATCAATTTATCATAGCTGCTCCTTTCCTTAAATATTTATCTGGATAATTGTAAAGGGATCAACAGAAGAGAAACAAGAATTTGTCTGAGGTTTGAAAAAGTGCTTATACAGAGGCTGAAGATCTCAATGTAGTTGGCAGAATAAAGGTTAAGGTGACCTGGTTAAAGTTTATCTCATCTTTAGGGAGAAAATTGCTAGCTTTAAGTTGAGTTCTTTAATGTAGCAGGAAATGGTACAGCAAGATCCTATAAAGAGAAATGGAATTTCTCAAAGGCTTCAGGGGTTCTCTATCACTAAATAAATGTTGTGTGGTTGATGCATAAACTACTGGGGGCAATTCTTTAAGGTCTGTTACGGATCAGGTCAGACTGGATCATCCTAATGGCTCCTTGGTGGGCCATTGGTTTGGTCCTTCTATAGGCATTGAAATGTCACCTCCTCCAAAAGCATGCATCATTCTTCTTTTACGCACATACCGGTCTATTCTTGCATTTTCCTAGTTTATGAGATCTGATGTGTCTGATCACGAGGTAGGACAGCAGCTGACAGGTCTCTATTACAGTTGTCATGGCTTACTTGAAAATAATTGCAAGTGCAAATAACTACAATCAGTTTGTGTATCTTCTATTATGTTTCTAATCAATACAGGCAGATATTTTTCTGTTTTTCTGCCTTGTTGTAGCACATGATAACCTATTTTGCTTCAAACATCACAAACCTTTCCAGTACCATAGCTAAGCAAAATACTGGAATATATTAACAGTAGGTTGTCATTAGTTTGAGTTGGTCTCCTTCCATGAGTGAACTATGCATTGGCTGCCAGGTTGTGTGTGGAACAATTTTGTTTTCACTGGTGTAGCATAAACCCTGTCATGCAATGACAATTACTGAGACCTATATCCCATAAAATGTACTTTAATTTTTTCTCCTTCTGCATTGTTTAGGAACAACTTAGACCCCTTGAGCACTTGGAGATTTACACTGAAATTATTGCCACCAAATTGTTTTTTTTTAAAGCTTGGATTGTGAATCTTTTAAAGCATTTATTTGAATTTGTGTCATATGCTGCAATTAACTTGCCATTACTTGCAGCTGCCCTTTCCAGTGAAAAGATTAGAAGATAGGAATTTATAATCAGGGAACCTCAACACAGCTGTCAAAAAAGACTTGGGATCAGTACAAGTAGTCTCAAGGGACAACTTGAAAGGCAGATTTGAACTGTGAACTTCTATGTCAGAATTTTGATTGCCAAGGACCCTTCTAGGTCACACAACAAGGATAATGAGAACTACAGACTTAAATGCTCTTGGACAAAAGTTTATTATAACCTCACAGAGAAATAGCCCAAATATGTCACAGTAGATTCATGGTTATTACTGAAACAATGCATTAATGTTGGCAGTCACTTGAAATATGGTATGTATATAATAGTTTCATTTAGTATCACTTAAAGGTCTCTACTGCAAAGAGGCATGACCTGTCACTGATGTATGCTGCTATAACAAAATATGAGAGTTATCCCTTTCCTTTGACAAATTTCAGATCACTCATCTACTGCACAAAATGAGAGGAATGTAGGATAGGTTATAAGGAATTTAATTTGGCTTTGTGCTGTGTGTTTTGTATTCTGGAAATTCAGGTGATTTGCCCCAAAATAAGGAACATCAGGAGATTAAATATAGTTCTTACCTTAGTTTGGAAAAACAATCTTTTACCCATAATGAGAAGAGAATGTAGCTTTCGAGTTCCTTGGGTTTTAACCTATTCTGTTGTGATGGCCAAAGGTATTTCATTTGAAATAACATTCTCAGATGTATATGCAGTTCATTCTGAGAGTCATAATTCAGAAAAGATGTTGTATGCCAAAATAAATATATAATAAAAAAGTGTCTGTCTCTGCCATAGGAATGACAAAAACGAAAAGAAATTATGGCTTTTCTGGAGGAAAGTAAAAATTGTCTTCTGTAGTCACTGTCTGCTGTTTCTTTTGGAAAGAATCAATGTTTGTGTTGCTGCTGAGGTGTTGTGACACAGTTTTCAAACTGACTTGCATGTCATGCCATGGTGATTGGGAAGACAGTGAATGTCACCAGCTTTCAACAGGAATATGGAAAACAAGATTATTGCCTCCATATAGTGCAGTAAATAACTTTGCCACTGTAGCTGATGCTAGGAAGATTGTGAGTTTGTATTTTACCATAAACTCTGATAGCTCTGAAGTGACAGCAATGATTTCAAGATCTCTATTGCTGCAATTTTTAAATCACTGCAGAAATGAAATAAGCAAAGACTGTGGAAGTTCTTGGGAAAAAAAACAACTAAAAATCTTGTTTTACACTTAAAAGAGCAGCTGCAGTTTATTCTGATGGTGAAAGCTATCAAGTTTGAGATTTTATTTCTAAAATGTGCTCAGAAGTGTAGCCCTATTGAGGAGACCATATTGACTGTGTAATTCAGGATGCAACAAAACAATGAAAGAGGAGTTTAATAAGGTGGAACTGATTGGGTTGGACATTCGTATACCTCTGTGAGTATTGTTTAATTGTCCATGAGATTGAGTTGTTAAATAAGCAGACTAATACAAACTGAGTAACAGAAGAAAGAGAACTAATATGAGATCACAAAAATAATTTTGTTTCTAATATATAGTTCTTAATTACAGTGTTCTACACTCAGTGCTCTATGCTTGAAAGCTTACAGTTCACATCTGTGTTGAAGGAAGCAAAATAAATGTAATTTGTCAATACTTTAAATTTCACTCAGGTACGTAAATTTCACTCATGTGCTTGAATTTTCAGTTGCAGAACAACTAAAAGATTACTTGGTTGACACTATAGGTATGCCTGGAAGGTGTAATAGAGAAGAGTTAAGGTTGAATTTTTGATCTTATTTTACAAATACAGGCTGAGTGGCTGACTGAGAATTAGGCACCCGCATCAGGAATGCACACAGTATTGATCCTTCATTTAAGGCTGATGGCCTTTCTGTCTTTCAGATGTAAATGTATCGGTTCTTTCTCATTCAGCTGTGCCACTGGAAAGGTTATAATCCTGTTTCCAAGTCCAGCTGCTGCTCATTGCCATCTGCTGGGGTTGCACTGCTCCCAGCTGTGCTGAGTGGGTTGCCAGGGCTCACTCAGCCCATTTCAATCAGAATCACCTGGGCTTGCAAATAAGCACTGTTTAAACAAGTGATGTAAAGCTGGGTCTAATTCTCTTCAGCAAAGAAGGGTCAGTTAACTGGGTTGGATGTCACCATGTCTGGAAAAAGTAAGTGTCTGCTGCCTTTGATTGTCATTACTTGTTTATTCCACCCAACTTAGTGACTCCTCAAGATGACCCTGGACAGCAGCTGGTTGTTGTGCTGAGGGGAGGCTTCTTTAAATTACCTTGGTATTGACCAACCTCACATATCCCCATGAGAAGCTTCAAGAGTGTTCTACAAAGTGTTTGTGCAATGGTGTATGTATGGTCTGTGAAGGTGGTGGGGACAGTGGTTGTTGTTCATCTGCAAGATAGTACAGTAAGTGGGGAAAAGATTTGTTGTTGGTTTGCTTCCATCTGTGTACATGCCAATGACATGAGTTGGGGAGAAGGAAATGAAGAGATTTCATTTATCTTGCTTCCAAGGCAGCTTCTGTGCTTTCTGCAGTCAATATTTTCTTAAAAATTCTTTTTTCTTAGGAAGTCTACATAATTTTGTTAATTTTGTGTTTTGTAATTTAGGGTATTATTAGGGGCAAGCTTTTGGGTGGTTGTGACAAAAATGGCTGAAAAGTATTTCCCTAGGAAGCATTTTTGTAATGGGTGGTCCTTCACTGGATAGTGAAGGGAAGCAAGTTTAAAAGATAATGAACTTCTGCTGAATATCACCTCAGCACTAAAAAAGTGTTCCCCTGAGACCAATGTTGCTAAATTTTAGAAATAGATTTCTAAATAGCTGATTTGATTAAATGTTCTCTACTTCACTGCTTCATAGTGAGCTAGGTATGATACTTTGAGGAGCTACACAGTATTTTGGATTTATGATAACTGATGTGGGATGTCTGCTGTAAGAGTGACTTATTTCATGCAAATTAACACTCACAAATTTCTTCACAAGTGTCCCTTTGTAGGCTAACATACACTCTAAGTAATTTAATTTCTGTTAATCATGAAAACAGCTGTTTCATCAAATCACCATGTTTTGAATTCTGCCAGCATTAACAAACAATGAAAATGCTTTCCAAGTAGAAACTCTGCAGGATTCTAAGTTAACAGAAAGATACCTATGGTTTACACCCAGGAGGATCTGACTCATTATCACTAGCATTTTATGAATACACTGTAAAAGATAAATTGGTTCTTAGAGCTAGCAGAGTGCGCTGGATGTGTTGCCACTGATGTTTGTGGGAATGAAAAGTCAGAATGAGATGGATTTGAGTATCTGTTGTACACTAGTCAGATTAATCATGTGAGTTTACTTTGACAAAATATGAGATTCTGGGGAAACATTTTACTATGAGGAGTTTGTTCTCTCAGCCCTCTTTGGAACTGTTGGATGTGATGGGTTGTGCTGTAATCACTCTGAAACCCAAGGATACGTTTGAATTGAATTACATTGCAAAGCTGTAACATAAAATTCATTGCATTAAAAATAATTATTTAAAATTCAGTAAAGTCAGATGAAATGACAGCAGCTCTTCAGCTGTTGGAATGAGTTCATTAAGTTATCAAAATCAGGCATATGTATTTTGCATAAATCAGGTAAAATTGTGAATTTAAAAATGTTAATGTAATTTTTCTGACAGAAAGGCATTATAGAGTGTAAGTAATTACATTCATAATAAAATGTGGTGTTCAGGAAGACCTTTCACGGGACGGATTTTTTTTTCCCTGCTTTCCACGCTTAGACACTTTCACACATTTTTGGTTTTTCCCTACCTGTTTGTTGGTGTGGATTCTGGCTCTGGCTGAGAGAGGGCAAAATATTCTCATATACCAAGAGAGAGTGAGTTATAAGCTGCACTGAATTTACTCTCCAGGAGAATGCTCCCCTCATACTTTTCTTGGCAACCATTAACAGACACACTTTAAAATGCTGCCAGGGCTCCAGAGGATCCTTGATATCGATCTTATCTGAGGGAAACGTCTGCTACCCTGGTCTTGATTTTCCTTGAGTATTGTGCACTCCAAAAGTGCAAATTTCCCTCTGCCTAGTGACATGTAGTTTTAATAGAAGCAAAGAAAATCAGAATCTCTTAGTAAAAGAATATTACAGCAATATAGTAACAAAGTCAGGAGGGATATGTATTAAGATTTCTGTAAGATTATGTATTATCTCCTGGACAGAGATTTGAGATCCTCTTGGCACACCTGGCTGGAAAGAAAGTTGTGTGGAAGAGAAAAGAATTTGCATCAGACAAGTGAAGTAGTCACTATTTTGTTTTGTGAAATAATCTACAATTAGAGAGGAGTAGAGTCATTGTGACATGAAAGATTCATGGCACTCTGCCACTGTTGTACTGCTGAGCACAGGTGCTAAAGAGAGAGTTTAATGCACACCCATATGTTGTAAGACCTCAAAAGACTCAAGGAACTTTGTTCCAAAGCTAAGAACTCCTGAATTTAGGTTGCTCAAGCTCCTACAAAATTCACGTTCTCTATGTTTGTGTTAAGATAATCTTTTATAATCTCAACACAGATTTTGACTTTTTTTTCCTCAGGAAAAAGGCAAAAGTCATAATATTAATATCTTTCTTGCCAAATTTCTAGTTTATCTCTAAAGTATTAAAGAATCCTCTTTTACTATAAAAAATAGATTGTTTCTAATGTGCTGGCAAAATGTGTATTTATAAGTCCTGGGGAAAAATTATATTTTATCTGAAATGCATGCACTCTGGAAAAAACATCTTTTTGAAGTGTTAAATGTGGAAAATTTTTAACGTAATTAAAATTTGGTAAAATTACCAAATGAGGATTAAAAATAACTATATTTGCTTGCAATAAGGAAAACCATACCTCATTTTACATTGGGAAAAGTAGTTAGAGACTTACTGACAACTCAGGCTATATGAGATCTAGGCTTTTTACAATATGCAGGAAAATGGTTGAGTGCTTACTTTTTAATATATTTTTTTACTTTCATTTCTAACAGTAACTTACTAAAAATGCAACAATTAACTAAGTTTTTTATTTGCAGAGCTACCTTTGCATACAGTGACTATCCATCACTTTAATCAAGTACGCATCAATTTTGGTAATTTTTCTGCAAAATTAGCAACATATCTTCTATTTCCAGTTTATGAAGCAGTTGCTGCTTATGTGTTATGGGAATAGGCAATATCCAATTCTGATGCAGACAAATAATGTAAGAAAGCTGAATCACATTTGTGGAAGCTGTGATATGATTGATCTATTTTAATGCTTGTGGACTCATCCACTTTTAAGAGTGCTGAACCCATTTCAGGCTGACACTTGAAAATCAAAATAAAGCATTAGAGTAAATTATTTAATCCCAATAGGAAATGAGATGAGGTAGACATGAATTGGAGTGCTGCTCTGCTCTGTGAAGTTCCACAAGGGGGATAATGTGGAACTGAAGAGTGAAATTTTGGGGTGGTTTGTTGGCTTGCAGATTTCTGACAGTACAGACTTCTTTGAAAGGTGTCACACCATCCGTGTGCCTTCATTAATGTGAGAAAGCACATCAGCTCTCCCAGCCAGAAGGAATAATGTTGCCAAATTACCTCACACAGATCCTGCAGTGGGCTTTCTGGGAATGTGCCAGCTATTAATTTTTCTTGCTGAACAGTAATTTTCTCTCCTTAATTTTCAACTCAATATAAAATACTGTTATTAAAACTGCTTCCTAAAGGCTTATAGAGCATTTTGAAGAAGTTTAGTTTGAGCACAAGCATTCTGTTAGGACTCAGAAGTAAAAGAGGGCTAAACCCAAGATATCCAAGATCTCAGGAGACTGTAACTTCATCAAGAATGGATTTCATTCAAGTCAGTGGACTGCCAGATGATGTTCCAGAGGGAGATCATGGCATCTTCTCATAATAGCCATGGAAGTGATTTTTTTCTCTGTTTCTCTTGCTCCTGTTGACATCTCTGGATATCTGCACTTTGGTCTCGGTGGGAAAAGACAAAATTAGTGACCATTTGTAAGATGTATGTGTGTGTAGCTGTTATGCCAGCACTTGTGTTGCGGCCAATATTTCCCAGATTACATAATCATTTTTGAGTGAAGTCTGCACTGACTGCCCACCTGTAGCGAAGAAAACATTTCCCTGCTGCCCAGAGGATCTGTTCCTGTTGATTGTCTAAGCAGCCAAATTAATTCAGTGTCTGTGGGCAAGCAACATGTTACTGTTTTACTGTAATAGGGAACCAGAGTGCTTCTGGTGAGGAAGAAGAACCCTGCAGCTTTTGTGAAAACACAAGGCCGTGAGCAGGAGCAGGTTCTTCCCTCTGGGATCAAACCCACTTGTGCTGGACTGTAGGGCTGTGTGAGGGACCACCTAGAATCCCAGCTGACCCTCTGGATAAGGCTGTGCTATTTACTTGTTGAAAGCAATGTAGCTCTTGTGGTTCCTCGCTGTGGTAAATTATTTGGTCAGAAAACAAAAACCAAACAAGCAAAAAAAGAAAAGAGAGAGGGAGAAAGTGGTGGGGATGTAGAGAATAACCTTTCCTTTTGGTCCCAAACTGGACACCAGTGCTCAGGTACGGTACCACAAAGCATGTGCTATTCTTCTTGCAATAGCAATCCTTTACCTAATACTTTACTTCTCGGTAGCATTTTCTTTAGTGGTGACTGTTTGTTGTAAATGTAAAAAGCAAAATAAAATTATGCAACATTTAGGAACTGTACCTCAGCCAAAGTGGCTTACATTCATTTGAAACATCATCTGTCTCAGTAATTAGAATACTTACAGTTAACAGAGACCTGGCCCAAACTATTTGTTTTTGGACTGTGTTCTGTTTAAGCATCTGCCCTTGAGTTAATTTTTTGGAATTTCTCAGTATGTTCTAGCTGTGGTCTGCATATTTAATTCCTCTTGGATATTTTGATATCATTATGGATGCATGATGGTTTCAAACTAAAAAAATCTTGATATTTTCTGTGTGGATAGAATATAGAACTATATTATTTTCCATTATGAGAAAATCTTTCTCATTTTTTTATTCCACAAAATTTATGTTTCTAAAAAAAAAAAAAGATTTAAAACCTTTAGGATGTGAGTGAAAGAGTCCCATGGTCACTGCAGTGACTAAGGTAAAAAAAAAATGCATTAGAAAAGCAGGAAGCCATGTGACAGTATGACCAATCAGTATGATGCTAGAGTATTAGGTAATTGTACAATTTTTTTATTTTTTTTTTGAAGTACAACCATTTCAGTTTAGTTACAGTACTTTAAAGGCATATTTTGGGACTAGCTTGATATATTTGCCTAATGTTATTTGGTGAGCTACTTTACTGCTACGTCCATTTGTATTCTTACTGGAGTAGAGATGCAGAAATCCTGTTTTAGACTATTGAAATATTTAAGAACACTGAAGTAGCTGTCACTTGAGAAATTTTTCTGGACATCAGTCTCTCAAAACCAAAGTAATATGAAAATATTTAGAGAATTCTAGTTCCAGAAAGTTAAAAAAACCCAACATTTTTAATATTAAGTAGTAAATAGAGGGAAAATTTCCAGTACTCTTTGGTTTCATTTTGGATTTCCTTTCATTCTTCACGGGTAAGAAGGAAAAGAGAAAAATGCTGAAGAATAGAGCATTGGGTGATGTAAGTTGAGGAACTCTGACATAAGCAGTAGATGCTAAAACTGGGTCAAAAATTGACATAAGACATTTCATCTTGTACCATATATAACTGCAATTACAGTATATTGTGTGTGCCTATATCTGCCTCTGTGTGTATATATTTGTCATACAAATGAGCCCTTTCTTTTTTCCCCGAGAGAGTTATAAGATAATATGAAGATTAAGGATCAATAAGCATTTTGTATGCATCACTTTTCAATCAAATATCTCAAACCATTACACAACGATGAGAGCTACCATTCCAGTTAGAGCTAGAGAAAATAAGGTCTGGGGTGTTAACACCACACTGCAGTTCACACGTTCAGCCTGGGCACAGAAAGGGGGGAAACCTCTGCTTCTCCTGTTTCCACTGTACTGTCAGCTCTGACAAATGCCATTTAGTGTTTTGCTGTTACTAGGTCACTGCTAATGACACCTGAAATGTAGATGTGAAGTGAAAGTGTGAAAAATGCTTAATAGCTGTTTTGTCAGGGAAAAGTTATACATAAAGCCACTTTGTACTTTTTATTGGAACAATTCAGCTATTAAAGCATATTTAACAATTCCAATTTTTTGATGCGTGGTGTGCTGTAATTACCATCAATTTTTATTATTTTTGGCAATGATCATTGCTGTGCTCTGAGGACTTCCCCTAGACAGATTTTTCCATTTCATGCAACACAACAGCAGTTTTTTAGCTCCTATAGCAGTGCTTATGTTCAATCCACCATGTTAAGCAGTGACCTATCAACAGGATGGTTCAAAGGCTTAGCAAAACACGGATTTGGATTTAGATTGGCTTCCACTGTCCTAAAAGTTAAGCTCAGTCATTTAGAGCTCCTAGAAATCATCCTGGAACAGTGAATTTAATTGATCACTGTAGAATATGTAGAAAATTTTATAATTGAGTACCCTTGAACCCAATGGAGTTACTGCCCCATACTAAGAAAGTGTAGCCATATCACACTTTAGATTCAGTCATCAAGCTTTGGCGTGCTGGTTCATATTTTTTCGAAGAGAACTGAGTGACTGTTGTAAAATATTTCGCATTTTCCTGAACCATCATCTTTTGCTTAAAAAAATTAGGTATGTTTTTAATTTTATTGGTATCATGTTTGACCACTCCGTTCCTTTTGCCTTCTTTATGTAGCGGTGACAGCAGAAAAAGGCATTTTAAAGTAAATGAATATACTTCTAGGCCACTTAGAAAGGTTAGAGTTCTTTCTGATCAAGGTGAAGATGAAAATTGACTTTGTATTTATGCTTCCTGTTGAGTACCACCATTAGAATGGCAATTCAACTCTTCGTACTGTAGTGAACATTTTGTGTTAGACACAGCTTAGTAGTGGAAAGAACAATAGATCAGCAAAAATTCATCCGACTTCCCTTGGCCTGGGGCGGCACTGGGGACTCGCGTAGTTCTTTTGCCAGTAATGGGTCTTCATAAGTGGATCTGGTCTTCAGATTCCCGAAGGATGACTTTGCCCCCTGTGCCTGCTTATCCAGATGATGTCTGAGACTTTCAGGAGCTTTGTCATTGTCTGGCTGGTAACTAAAGGATGTGCTCTTGGCTGTGCTCCAGGATAATCCATTCAGTTCTTGGTGTCCTGTAGCCTGGGGATGAGGAGAAGGTGACTCCACCAAGTAATGGAGACTCTGTTCTTATTGGCTGGATGGCAATTCTGTACAATAATAAAATAAAGTAATTAATGTATCTTAATTATAGTCCTCTTTAAAATCCATTGCCTTAGCATATTTTTCCAATAATGTGCAACTAAAAGAACAAACCCAGAAAATATACAGATGCAACTTTGTTAATAATTCATACACTCATTTAAAGTGCAGTTTGGATAAGGTACAAAAACAGAGGGAGTACCGAGCACTATTTTTTCTTTTCAGCAACTTGGTTATATTTTTTTCAAAGATTCTTTTTCACACTCTATTGCTTTGAGGATCATGAAGACCACCATTACCTATCTGCAGATTATGTTGAAATATCCTGATTTCTTTTAATTGCAACTAACTTATCATCAGTAAAATTAGCGAAGATTTTGGAGGGTGTGAGAAGGTATCTTCCCTGAGTTTGTGATAGCCATGTATCTTTCTGTCCAGAAGAGATTTTTAAGAAGCCTTAGTATTTGGCATTTCATTTAATTTCATAGATCAGAAAGGAAGTAATTTTAGACTTCCATTCTTTTTCTTCCAAAATTGAGAAAAAAAAATGTAAATCATTTAGAAGCAATTAGTTGCGTGCATATTGTCCTGGCAAACCATTCTCTCCCTTTCCTATGTAAATTTTGAGGCAAGCATGATTTATCTCTCATTGATAGGAAATGGGAAAACCAAGGCTGTCCTTCTAAACTGATGTAGGTTGCTTTCCATTCTAATTTTATTGTTATAGAAAAATAAGACAATTTCAAAATCAGTTTGAGTCAATAACAGAGTAACAGCATCCTAAAATGATATTATTATTTATTCATGCTTAGTTAAATATAACTGTAACATGAAATAAATGATTATCTGTTTTGGATATAATTTCATAATAAGGCCTTTGAAGGTCATTTGGACTACACAACTAATTAATGTTTTATTTCCAGCCTTCCTTAATTATTCTTGCCAGATGGTCCTTTATTTATGTTATTGCTTGGAGTTTCCAGCTGAGGTTGTTTGATTGTTGAAGAAAAATATGTGATGGCACCATAAGATAACTGTAATTGAATTGTTAGGTATGTTAGAACATTCAAGCCTTCTGTCCCTGCTTTAGCCACATCTGGGAAATAAGTTTGTTAACAAAGTGCTTTGGCACCTCTTTGAATACTTGATGTGATATATGAAAATGTTTAGCGCTAACTCAATTAGCATAAAAGCCTTTAGAAAGAGAACTCTGGTAGCTTCTCATTCATTTATGAATTACAAAATCTTCTGGGTAAAATGCACAAGTGGGTAAATTACCAGGTGGTTGGTTTGGTTTAGGCTTTTTTTTTTGGTGGTGTTTGTTAGCATCTGACTTCCTTTTCTCACATTTAGACAATATTGCTTTTGTGTTTGTAACTGGGTATTTTTGCAATAAACAAAATAATGTGATGAAAGCATAGTAATACCCATAATATTTGGATATTAGGTGAACTTTGGTAAATAGCATCTCAGGAGTGCTGGTGTCTGAGAGGGTTGAGTTCAAAATGGCCAGATTTGGGACGAGGAATGTAAATTCAGCATTTACAGTAAACGGTTTTGTTTTAATCAGTCATCAACATTGTTTGCATTGTGCTAGTAAATAAGTATCACACTTGTCCTTTGAAAGTCCCATGGTGGAAGGATCTATATAAAAACAAACAAACATGCATGTTCTAAAAAAGCAGAGGAGACAAGAGGAAAAAGGGTGCATGATAGCACACAAATGCATAATTCTGTTCCAAATACTTGTTTCATCTCCTCTCTCTTTTCAAACATTGTTTTCACCATTTTTCTGTAATCATTGTAAGGAGCAGTTTTGGGAAATGGAGATGAGTTTACAGAAGATATTGAGTATGTTTTACAAATATGTGTGTCGGGGGTAGCTGGGAAGAAAGAATTGAGGTATTTGTGGGGGAAATTGATTAATGGATGAATAAGAAAGGTATTGACACAAAGGTTCAAGAAGGAAGAATTGGCTCATGTAGAAAGTAAAAAGTGAGATGGATATTTGTTTCATTCATAGCTATGTCCTTCAAGAGACTTGGGTAAAATGTTCTATTAAAAAAAGGTAAATCAACTACAAATCAGAAATTACAAGACAAAGCTTACCATAACAACGGATAAGAGCTTATTGAATAAGAATAGGTTAGAGAAGATGACTTTGCTCTGTTGTTTTCTTTTGTTTTGTATTTACTAGCATGATAGACAATGCTCTGGAAGAAAACTATCATTCTAGTTGTGGGAATTAGCTTCCAGTGTTGAAAATATGGATGTGCTATACCAAGTTTCACCAATCTAGTGCAGCATTTAGAAGTATTGGTAAATTTTTGTGCTGCCTCTTGCTCTTGGAGTACGTTT
The DNA here is from genome assembly GCA_013397795.1 of Orthonyx spaldingii. Classification (NCBI taxonomy): domain Eukaryota; kingdom Metazoa; phylum Chordata; class Aves; order Passeriformes; family Orthonychidae; genus Orthonyx; species Orthonyx spaldingii. Next base: position 262,995 of record VZTJ01006632.1, read on the forward strand.
AGCAGCACAGTGTGACTCCTTAGCAAGTCCTCCCTCATTTGAGGAGCAGTTCAGCTGAGCAGCAGAGAAATCCTCTCCCCCTCAGCCAGTATCAGAGATGGGTGTTCTTGGCTTCTGAGTGCTCTGAACGTAAAACTCTCTTCGGGTGTTAGGGAAGATGGGAAGCAGCTGCTGCCTTTCAGAGCACACTGTGTCTACCACGGAGCAGGATGGAGCCCGACAATGGAGCCCACAACACAATACAGATGCATCAAATTGAGCCTCTGCCCACTGGTGTCTGCTACTTCCTCTGTAATTCAAGCGTTTCGTGCTTTAACTCGTTCGGTTGTTAAAATGTTATAAATATGCATTTTCTGAGTTGCTGCTCTGAAAAATGGGGCCCTGGAGCTGGTGGTAGCATCTCTGCGGCAGTGTTGGAGTGAGTGGGCACTTCTGTCAGCTGCAGGAGATCTGCCCATTCATATTTAAATGCAGTCCTTGTGCCAGAACAGAAAGGCAGACTGTTCACATGCTCGTCTTCTCCAGCGCTAAACATGCACGTTTCTGAGCCACCAACAAAAGCCACGTGAAGTTCTGTAAGGATTGGTTAAACTCACCAGAAATTGCTGTTACCCAAATAAGCAAAGTAGGTAAAATAAGGAGGGTACCAGAGGATTTCATTTTAGTAATTTTAAAGCTCTTTTCAGTTTTAGCTTTCTTCTTTTTATCAGTTCACCACTTCTCTGCCTTCCACTTCACTCCCTTACTATACAACCCAACAATATTGCATTGTATTTTTAAATAAAATTTTTAGGATTGTATAAGAACTTTTCACTCCTCTTCCCTCTTTTTATCTGGTGTTGCAAAAAAATAAATCGAGGCCAATGCCCCCAAGTTCCATAAGCTGCCTTGTCATCCATGTACTGAACTCTGCAGCTTTATGGACAGTGTTTTCCAAAGTCTCCCGAGAGGTTCTGCATTTTGCTGTTTCCACTCGGTGCAGCAGGAAGGAGGATGGCCAGCTGGGAAGAGAGACAAACCATAACAGAAGTGAGCTGACCTCTGACTCCAGGATCTGTGTGAATGGGAGGCTGGGCCCGGACAGTCTCTTACCACAGCAGGATATCCCAGTGTGAAATGCCAGCATGAAATTACTAATTATGCTGCTTTTTAACATCAGGATGTGCTGCTGACTGTATATTTTTGTAAAGTCACCATAGTGCTACAGAGATATTTGCAGAAAGAGGTATTATCTTGCCAATGTGACATTAAATTGTATCAGACTAGTTTAGCAGTCTATTGTAACACTTTTTTTTAAATACCTGCGCCTTTTATAGGGATTTATAAAAATGCTGTGCAGAAAAAAAATGCCTGAGCAATAGATTGAGTGGGTTTTTTTAACCTTATTGTGTAAACCTCTAAATTCTTTGACATTACACATGGTTTTTCATGGTGTAGATCAATATTAGTGTTTCTTCTTGCCCACAATGCAAGATGTATTACTCAAGGTACATGACATACTACCTCACCAGAGTAGCCGCTGAGATTTGTAGGTGGTGTTGGGTTACAACTGTTTTTTTCCTGGAGGCTAAAATTGCCTAAACCTTGGCTCTCACTGTGCTGTTTTTTCCCTCATTATATATTTAAGAGGGTCAAATCATTCATCATTCTCAATTACTGGGATATAATTCACTGCATGCAATGTGAGCTACAGACCAGATGCCTGGAAATTCCTGCACTGACCAATAATCTTAGGTCCCAGTACACATTCTGTTTTTAATACAACAGTAACATGTTTGTTTCCTATTGAATTATTTGCAGAAGATGCATCCCCAATCAAAGCTTCATCAGGCAGGTGGTTATCAGAATGGGACACAATCAGGGAGACTCAGAGCAATATAAACATTCTGAGCTCTGTTCCTTTTAACAGCCCATAAAATGCCAATAACATTTAAAAGGAATAACTTGATTTTATTAAAGGGCAGGATCTGTCATGGGAATGTGAGGCTGCAAGGCGTTTAAATGAATGTCTCATAGTGGGCTGGAAGTCCTGCCCTCTCCTATTACAGGTACTAGGAAATAGGTGCTTTCATTTTACAAGTGTTTCAGCTTGTCTGTGTTCTCCTCTGCCATTGCTGTATAAAGTAATTTATTCTTCATGGTGTCATGCAGTAAATTTGTAAGAGCTAGAGTACGGACATCACCCAAAATTCAAAACAATCTCTATGTGAACAACATGTTCTAGTTCTAATTTTTTTGATGTGCTGTACCTTCACATATTAGATGCCAATTCTTGAATAATGGGAAAAAATATGAGGCACTAAAGGAGTTTAAATACAGGGGCTTTCTTCAGCCAATGAAGTTCAATATCTGAGATTCTCAAGTGGTCAATATTCATAGCACTTTTGGTTTTTGAATATGAATCTGTAGCATTAATTTGGTTTGTGTCCAACAGAGCTTTTAAACTGAATAGTTTTTGAGGTGCTTAGAGGGAAGGTGTTGTGTTGGGTAAGGCCCTACCTTGAGTGCTGTGTTCACTTTCGGGCCCCACATTTCTAAAGACACGTTGAGGTGCTGCAATGTGTCCAAAGAAGGGCAACAGAGCTGGGGAAGGGTCTGGAGCACAAATCTGATGAGGAGTGGCTGAGGGAGCTGGGGGTGTTTAGCCTGGAGAACAGGATGCTCAGAGGGGACCTATTTGTGCTCTGCAACTCCCTGACAGGAGGGTGGAGTTAGGTGGGGATTGATCTCCTCTGCCATGCCTCAAATGGAGGGATGAGGGGAAATGGCCTGAAGTTCCACCAGGGAAGGTACAGATTAGATATTATGAATTTATTTTTTTTTTCCTCACGGAATGAGAAGTCAGGCATTGGAATAAGTTGCCCAGGGTGGGGGTGGAGCCACTGTTTCTGGAAGTGTTCCAGAGGTGTCTGGATGCGGCACTTGGGGATGTGGTTTAGAGATAGTTATGGCAGTGCTGGGTTCATATTTGGATTAAATGATTCTGAAGATCTCGTCCAACCTTGATGATTCTGTGATAAGACTGTGATGATGTGGGAATTCATACCACTCATTCAGCTCAACACACCAGTGACCTCATTCAGCCCAGTTTTCTGGAGATGTAGTGTCAGAGATGTATTTTAAGGATTGATGGGAATGTTCCCATGGCTTAAGTTTTTTGGGTAGCCTAAGGGAATAGTGTAGGGGAAAGTGCAAATGGTCTTCTAATTTCAGAAAGCAGATTAATGATTCCGTACCCATAATGATAACATATGAGAAGTGCTAGATAGGAGAGAGTAAATTTCAAGGGGCTTTGAAACTGAAGACAAGTAAAGTATTTAATATGGTAGGGAAACCAAGGAAGCAGGGAAAGGATGTTAAGTAAAAGATGATATGATCAAAGTGATGACAAGATAATGATCTCTCTAGAAATGCCTTGAATAGATGTAAGTGGGCCAGGATTGCATTTGTTAAGGTGGGTGAGAGAGCTGCACCGGTTGAGTTAAAAGCTGCTGACCACATTAGTGAGAAACAGAATTGTGGGAGTTATTAAATATGCTCACACAATTCTGTGGTTGCTTTTTAATCTGTGGTGTTGGTGTTTGCAAAGCTAGAACTCAGCTGAACTAATCATTCCAGTCCTTTTTAATTACTGTTCTGTGAAAAATCTGCAATTGTCAATTTTGTTCTTGTTCATTGACACTCCTAGAAATGGAGATGAAATTTACTTGGGTCAGCCCAAGTTTCTTTCTCTTGAGTTCTTACTTTTATAAACCATCAGGGGAAATTAAATGCCAAGTTTAACATGACATGTATTTTTAATAAAAGCAAAGAAAACTTGAAAATGAAAAATTAGAATCTTGCCCTTCAATGCAATTTGCTGTCTAGAAGAGGAGTTTTTTATTAAGTCATGTGCCTTTTTTAATTTTTAAGACACTGATGCATGAGTAAGATAGAAAACCACAATTAGAATTATTCCTTTGTCTTATCTGGAGCAGCATGCCCTGACTGCTAAGTTAGTACTTTCTGGAGCATCATACCCCCTGGGCCTGTCTTGTTAATGATTCTCACTGGGGGTAAATATTATCTGGATCAAATGACAGCAAATGATGACTTCTGCCTTCAGCAGCAGGCAGTGATGCGAAGTTTTTTGGGCTTTTTTTTTTTTTTGTGCCAAAGAATAATTTAATTATAGATATGAATTGGAATGGCTCAAAGATGAGAGAGAGCACAATCTCAAACTAGCCCAAATATGAAGCAAAAAATAAATTTTAAAGTAACTTGGAAAATTATGGGGTGATTGTGTTAGCATGTTTCTTGGTCTTTTGTTGTGTTTTTAAACTTTACAATTGCTGACAGCTGAGAGGCTCCTCTAGAAGTTCATGTAGAACAGGAGCTGCATTCAGGTGTTTTGACTTGCCCTGTAGAGAAATTTGCCTTTTTTTGTAAAATACAAAGGAAATACATATTTTTTTAGAGAAGGTTCTATGGCCAAGTTTATGAACGTGAGTGAGCTTGATGTAGTTAGTTTCCGTATATGAGGAAAATTCAATTAAACAGAAATGGAAGAACTTGAGTTACTTTGAACATGACAGTATGTCATGTGACAACTTGGCTCAGTACCTAGTTTCCAGTTGTCACATAAAGATGATGATTTGCAGACAGCCCTTGTTCCCTCTGGCCTGTATCATTTCTGTCATATGAGTGTGGTGCTTTGACTTTATTTAGTTTAAGTAAACAAGGTGTGGAACAGCACAGCTTTTCCCCTGTCCTCCTGCTGCTGACTCTGCATGTTTTTGTCCCAGCTACACCAGAACTTTAAATATTTCCAAGTATCTACAGGAAATTTGATTATGTAAATGCTTTCAGGACTGAACAGTGATAAGTTGGGAAAAATCAAATTGTATTCAATTCAAATAGTGAAATGTGATATCAAAAACCCCAAAGCCTCAGTTTTTGGTAGCTTAGTCAATACCTCTCCCAACAGTCATTCTGTCTTTTATCCCCCATTAATGGCAGATCATGTGGTTTATAAAAATACATAAATTCTTTCATAGTATCTGCTTGTGTTCAAAGAGAAATCAAACCCCTGAGACTGCAGTGTGCTTCACTGGGAGATGTACAAGAGTAAGGATTAATCAAATTGAATAAGGACTTCACGTTTTCTTTGGGAAAGCTGTGATGAGTTCACCTGTGGGTTGTTTTTTCTAAGTAGTGTATAATGAAAATCAAACTGGTTTATGTTAATATCTGTGATATTGAAATAAACTTTGAACATTACCCTGACCTAATGTTATATTTAACTGTTATCTTTAACCTGAGATCTGATGGAGAAAATAGAGTATTAAAGCAATGTAACTTCAATTTCCAGGTTTTTGTTAGTCATCTGTTATCAGGGGTTTCTGATAAATTTTAAATACCAGTGGAAGTGCCGTCACTTGCTTAAAGTAATTTCATATCATACATAAAATACTTCTGCGTGATTATTTCAAAGGTTTGGCAGAATGCATTAAGTATACTTGTGAAAATAATTTCCTTTAGGAGGGACTAGTGTAAGTTTTCCACTTGAACAAGAATGAGAAATGGTACAATTATATTTGCAATGAATAAAAAAGGAGTTTTGCTCCTCAATTTGAAAATTAATTATGTGCGTTTCAATGTTACTTATATTTGTTTTAAGACTCACTAGGAAATTTATGATGATAACTATAATGAATAACCACTTTATATAAGTATACATAAAATTCCTTAAAGTATTGTAATTAAACATTTAAAGGTACACACTTTTCACTCAATCTTTTTTGTATCACATGGATAGAGCGATTAATGAATATGGAAGTTGATAATTGAATCATTGGATCCTTATTTGAAACTTTACAAGTTGTAGCCTTAGGTGCTAGATACCCCATTCTCTTCCTAAAGTGAAGAAATTTATACAGTTGTGTTGTGAGCCAGCCTTATGATGAATTTTTGGAGATCTGGAAAGACTGAAGTCCTTAAAAGTGTTCAGCTGCTCACCTCCTTCTAGAGGAGGGAGGTATCTCCTGCTGCACCAGTGATCAGATTAAACTTTTCATTTTCTGTAACAAGTCAAGAGATATTATGGATATGGAAGAAGTAGATATGGAATGTATTTGTCTTCAGGAAACCATCAAGGAAAGCTGGAGGAGGCAGCAGCTGCATTGCAAAAGAGGGTCATAGTCTTGGAAAATTGGAGAAATGTATATTGATGCCAAAGTGCAGTGAATATCAAACTGATTAGGATTCAAAAGTTAAGATGGGGGGACACACAAAGCAGGATCTATTTTGACAAATAAGACCTGTAAAAGGCTTGAAGTACTTTTTCCACTTCGCTTGATTTGAGCCATGTTTCATTAGACTCCTGTGTTAACTTCTGAGCCCTGCAATTCAAAGTGCAATCTGGTTTTAGGGAATCCAGAGAAGAATATTACATGAAATAGCTTCCACAGTGTTTTTTATAATCCATGACTCTATATCAGATGTCCTTAGAAAAACAGGATCATGAATCCAAATCTTGCTGTTCTGAAGCAGTGACCTATTCAGGAGACATAACCATAATATTTGTTCTTCCTATTATCTAGCCATGGTCCAGGCTGGGTTACCTTGTTTTCTTTAAATGAACATCCTTAGTGTCTCTGAGATTTCAAGGGTAATTTTGAAAGGATTTTCTTCCCCCTCCCCCCTCCAAGAGTTTAGTGGAACCTATCATATACAAAATATGATGTCACCAGGAAAGAGCATACAGTGTAGACTCCACTGTCATCAGTGTGCTGATGACCTGGGGCTCTGGGATTTATTTTCATTCAACTTTATCAGTAGGAGGTCTCCTTTGTTTCCACCCTCACAGGGTGTCTGTGAAATTGGATTGGGATGACAATGAGCTGGTTAATACTTTGCCTAGAAAAGGCAGGCACTGCTTGTTTGGGAACCTGAGATCCATTCTCATCTGGAAGGAGCTTCAGGAAAGATTCAGTTTGCTCACTGATTAGAGATCTAATAGGCTTGGTGGACAAGAATGGAGTTTTGACATGCTTTTGGGTAGCTATCTAAAGTTTTTACACTGGAATTTGTACTTTGCCACACCAAAGCAAGTTTGTGTTCCTGCAAGTGTGTGCTCCTTGATTACTGCACGGACCTTACTGGCTGTTTTCCCTGAAGCCAGAGGGATCACTCAGTTATTGCTGCAAAGGCAGAGTGCAACTATGTGGCTGTCACATAGGTTGAGGTGTTGTTTGACATTGAGTCTTTGTGCAGCCTCTGGGCTTTTCAGGTTTTGTTGTGATTTTTTTTTTTTTTTTTTTTTTAATGGACACACAGGGTCTGCAGTGGATCCTTAAGTCTTACATGGTTTTGGTCCTGTTATCTACACAGATCTTTTCGTAGCCTGTTGATCCTCCTGGCTCTACTTGAAATGTCTTTGTTGTGCCACGGGAATGTTCTCAGTGGAAGAATGATGATGTTCTAAGACGTAAATCATAATCTGTCTTCCCCCTTTTTAAGATAAGGCTGCTCCTTGCCTTTAACTCCTACATAAAAGGCTGTTCTTTCTTTAATATTTTGTGTGTATTTCCCTGAGGAAAACAGTTTGTAGTAGACCTGGATGTGGTAGGCTTTTTGTTTTGTTTGCTAAAGGGTCTTTGTCTCATATTTTACTACATCAATTCTTAATAAAGTTTTAAGATACCTTTCACTTGCTTTGCTCTGTCAGCGGAATACCTGGGAGGCATCCAGATTTACATCCCCTTTCTAACCTCACAGAAAGCAAAAAGCCATCCAAAACTCTACAGGTAATATGTGCTATGCTTTTTAGTGATGTTCTGAAGTGACATGAAATCAACATTTCCTAACTGGACATCACAACCTTTTTATTCTCCAGAACAAATTCTGTTTGAATGAGCAGAGTATCTCCAAATACACACTTCAGTTGCAGCAGCAGCAGGTCCCAATCTGCTCACACTGTAAAATGAGATGAGTATTTTGGCCTTAACTGAATCAGTCATGAGAGCAAATTACTGGGTCATATTATAACATTTTTTACATCCATGTAGTGTCTTGGGCTCTCTCTTTCCATAATCCACCTGGCCTGCAGGTGGCTGGTTGCTTCTATTAAGAGTAGACTTTTCTGTACATTTTTTTTATTTTACTTTAAAAGTACAGATCCCATCTCAAGATGAAGATATTATCAAGCACAGAAGACTGAGTTTCAGGCTTGCAGCACGTATAATTTCAATTTGCATGGATTTAAAGCCTTCAATACAAGTTCTTTGCTGCACTGGGGATGTGCTCTGCAGCATGGATGGGAGTTACTGTGAAGATAATAGTTGGCATTCCCAGTTCCTGCAAACCTCTGGTTGCATCATGAAGATATGGGGCAAATAGGAAGGAAAAAACCAGATGACTCACTTATTTAGCAGCTACCACCCAATTCCTGCCTGCTTTTTATACTGTTTAGATATTTGAAGAAATATTGGAAGTAGGAGTATAATGTGTTTTATTTTAAGGTCGTAGGATCTTCAGCTACTGGAATTTGTGAGAAAAGGGAGGAGATCTGTTTTGTGCCAATCTGTGCATTTTGGAAGGGATAGTCACTCTCAAGAATGGATACAAACTAGAGATTGATCTATAGACAAATAATTGTCTTCTTTCACTACAATGAAGGATACAACTTTAAGATAGACAGACAGAAAATAAGGGCAAGAAGACGTGAGTGAACTATCATCCTGTAATTTAATTTAGTGTAGTCAAATATTAGCTGTTGAATGAAAACTGACACAGCATAGATTTATCAAGTGAAGCAGCAAAGTACATCACAGATTATTTCTTTGAAGCTAATGGAATTTTCTTCATGTATACTTTTGTATTAAAATATTTAATTTTAAATAACCTGCATTTCTGGTCTTGCTGTTCAGCCGCCTGGTTTGCAAGTTATCAGTATTTTCTTTAGAATTAGTCAACAATTAGTTTTATCAAATATTTGCAAAATATTTACTTTATAAAGTTATTAAACTTTATTTTCAAATAAACATGTATGAATTTAATGTTTATTTTAATGCTTGGTTTTGTAATTAATTTGTAAACATTTACCAATGCTATTTGATAAAAATACTTGGTAACGCCTATTTTCACTACAACACATCACTGTTTGTGCTACTACTCGCTGGTCTGGCATTCTGTGAGATAATATACTTCTAGAAATAAGTATTGATGTTAATTACAATGGTTTTTTGATTCCTAGAATTTTTAGTTTTGATTGAAATTAGCTCAAGGCCAGCCCTGTAGTACCTTGGCTTCTGACAAAATCAGGCATCCCAGATAATACACCAACTTCCACATGATCCTAATTTTCTGAAATTAGGCACCAAAACTCCTCATGCAGCTACTCTGAGAGATGAATGTGTGCCCCCATAACAAGTAGATGAGTGGGGATAAGGTTTAGCTGTGATTAGAGACAGCCAAAAGGAAGTGCTGTGCAGAGTTTAATCCTATTACTGCCACACCTGTTTACCAGATAATTTTATAAGAGTTAGAAAGTTCAAGCTGCAGTAAAAGTATTTTTTTAAAACTATACAAATAATTTGTTTAATAAACAGAATCACTATAATCTGAAATAATTCCTCCCTTGGCATAGCAATCATTAATTACAGAACTCTTTGTGGTTTTATACAAATATCAGGGATAGTTTAAAATTAGTCCTTAAAATATCTGATATGTAAAGTTTCTTTTGTCATTCAAATGACTTCCATTTAAACAATGCCTTTAAGAAATGCCTCTACAAGGTTTCTAGCTTAATGAAATAGCTGAGAAAGTATCTGGCTGTTTACTTTGGAAGCTGGAATGTACATTTTTATTTAATCCCCCTGTAACTAGGAAAGGAAATTATGCAGACAGGATAACTTTCTGGAATATTTGCAAGCACAGTACCTACTGATACAAAGTGTGCTGAAAGGGAAGTTTCTGTCAGTTTTCAGAGCCTGATTTTAAACAAAATCCTGCATTATTGTTTGGCCCTTCAGTGAGGGATTTTTTGGTAAAGCAGTGAAGTTAAGAGCCTAATGGCTGATATTACAAATTTATCTGTGAAAATGAAATTTAACACACGCACTTGCCTAATACATAACACATCGTAAAAAGAGGGGAAAATGTAGACAGATGTTTTTCTTCTCTGTTGTGTATAGCCATGCACGTGCTAAGTGGCAGTGAGGCTTGCTGGTTTAAATTGTTATTCTGTGTCCATGTGAGTCTGGGGACTACTCAGTGGCACCTGCATTCCAGCAAAGAGAGGGAATTTTGAGTAAATAAGAATTCCCTGTACATGTACATTTATTATGTTTTCATAGTCTTTACAATTATCCTACTGTAAGAAAAAGCAGAGGGATTTTCTTCTCAGTCCTCAGGCACATTGTACGTTAAATATACTTTTTTAACTCCACTGTACTTTGGTGCTTTCATGACTCAGTTCTGGCAGCTCTGGCAGCCTATTGTCCATTTACCAACAGTGATGCTTGATGTCGTGATAGTCATTTGTTTTCTATGATTTATGCCTATATTGTGAGCTCTGAGGCAGGACGTGTTTTTTACATCTGTGTAAGACACTTGGTGCTGAGGAAATGAAATTGGGCCTTTTAAATGGTGCTTAAAGGTGCTCCTATTACCTGGGTGCTGCCATTAGAATGCTGTGCCTCACTAGGGATGTTTTGGTTTGTGGCCGTTTGATATTCAGAGCTGCACTCACTGGTTTCTTTGTTTTTTTCACTCATAAAAGCTTGGGTTGATAATCAGTCATAATTTTGTAATAATTGCCCTTAAAATGAGAAAATGAGGTCTGGTTGATTTTTTTTTTTTTTAATTTTTTTTAAGCGATTAAAATTTTGTTCTTGACTATGAAATGTGAATGCCTTTTGCTATTTTATTTGGGAAGAAGGTAGGACGAACTACTTGAAATAAGTCATCTGTCCCTGCAAAAGTGTTTGACAGCTGTATGTAACCAGATACAGATTTGTGTAGGAACTACAACAGTCAGATGTTTTGCAGGAGTGGTGAAAGAATGGGCTGTTTCAGTCTTTCTTCTTAGCACTACTCACATGCAGCAGTGTCATTGGCAGGCATAACATTTTTGTAATTCCATGAACTTGATGTCTTGAGAGTGTGAGCAAGCCCTGGGACACAGAACTCATTTGTTTTCTTTGTCTTAAATTCACCCAATGATCTGACCAGCAAGCTGATGATCGACTGAGACAGTAAAAGATTTTGGATTTTTGTGTGATCAGTGTGTGTGTTTCAAAAGAAAACGTGACCCACCATGTCCTGCTACCTCATTCAAGTGAGAAATGTGACTGCACGTGATTCCTGGTAACTGAGGATAACACAATTCTTAGTAACTGAGGATAACAAGGCACAACAAGTGCCTTGTTCAGGGTGAGAACGCATTCCCATGTAAATGCATAAAACAAACCGTACACTGCTTGTTTAGCAAGACTCAAACATGCAGAAATTGTTCTATGACTCCAAAATACATCACAGATGTTCACCCACGTGGTATTTGTTGCCTTTACTCATGATTATCAAATATATAGGAAACTGTTTCTTGCTTTCAGAAGACTTCCATTTGCTTTGTGAAGAAATGTAATAGTCTGCTGTCCTGCTGGTGTGTGGAAGAGCATCCTGTAGCTGCTTTGAACCTCAGGATGGATTTCCTTAAAGTAATTCATTATAATAAAATATTAGAAAACTATCAGGTACATATAATTGGATGATATTCCAGCTGCCAAACAAAACCAAAACACATGCTAGAAAAGGGAGTTAATATTTGTTGAGCAGACTTTTTTCTTTCACTTTTTGTTTCCTGGTAAGAAACTGACTGGTAATCAATTCAAAAGCCCATGGAATATTTTCACCAAGGGTAATAGGTTACCTCTGATGATAGATCCTTACACTGTTCTTCTCACTTGCTAAATATCTCTTATTTAGCAGAATGACAAGAATTACTGGCTGACAGTACATTATTTTAGAACTAGGACTTTTAAACTGTGATGGTCTCCATTAGAAGATCTGAAGCAAGTTACAAATATTGCTTTTGTAGCTGCACTTCACCTGTTGGTACCTTACATTTTAAAGCTGGGATTCTTTTTCAATAATTAATTTTTTTAAATCTACTGCATAGCTTAGTTGGAAAAGATACCTTTTCCCTGTTTTTATGTAGCTTATGGCTTTATGTTACTGTCAGTCTTCAAATAAGATCATGCAAATTTTTTTTTTAATCTGAGGGTTTATGGGAGTACAAATGTGATTTTAAAAATCTTCATGTTAGGGAAGACAGTTTAGTTTAATCTCACTTGTTATATTAAAATATTAGAAAACTCTCGGAGTTTTTATCAATATGGAACTGTTCAGAGTTTGTATATGGTAATGAAGGGTCATAATATACCTTTGCAGGGATGTTTTGGTTGGGCTTTTTTAAATAAATGGTACCATCCCTTAGTATCAGAATTTCAGATAGCAATTCAACAGCTAAGTCTAAATAAGTTAAGTTGGAAGGGACACACAAGGATCATTGAGTCCTACTCCTGGCCCTGCATAGCACCATCCCCAAGAATCACTGTTTGCCTGAGTGTATATAAATATATATAATGTCTGCCACTTATGATGTTCTATGTATCATAAAGTAAATCCATGCAAAGCTGTGTTTCATTCTTCTGATGGTTTTATTTCAGTCATTGTTCATGAATTGATCAAGACATCAATGTTGTTCTCAAAGCTGGTTGCTGTAGCACTATTTATATAGTCCTGTAGTGTAATTTTAGCTCACTAAATAACTTTCCCTCAGGCAAGTATGATCAAAGTGCTTTGTGCCTTTAGTTACTGTCAGTAACCAGGACACTTGCTACTGGAGTCTTTGGTAAGGGATGATTTATGATGCTTTGCTGGAAGGCACACAGGGCATCTTTGTCTCTTGAGATGTTGGGAACTCCCTCATCACTTAAGACAATTTCTAAGTATCACACTTGATTAGCATCTGCATATATTCACTCTGTGTCAGTATCTGGAGTTAAGTATCATGACAAAAGCTCTTTGTGTTTTTTCTATTTTCCCCTACTTGTTTGTTCTAATAAACTAACTTTTGGTGTAAAAAATGAGCAACAAGATTCAGAAGTTAATGAGTCTAAAGAAACATCTGTTAGAAGGACTTTCATTACCATACATTTCCAGGGAAATTAGAACATAAGGCAAGACAGCTGATGAAGAGTGTGTTTGGCTTAAGCAAATGAATAATGTGGCCCAGGACAGAGGATCAGCTTTTCAGTCAGATCCTAATAAGCAGTGCATTGTTTTTGGCAGTTAACCCCAGATGCTAAGCTGGTGTCAACTGCATTGTTCTGCCCTTTTCTCATGCCAATGTAATATGTTCATCCTGGCAGGTTCCACTTTTCCTGTTATTTTTTCAAGGCACCAAACCCAGTATTTTTTATCCAGTGCACGTGAAAAATACCTGTCCCTTGTTTAGAATCTAATATGATTTCCAGTCAAAAATTAAGTTTCTTAAATCAGCTTTATACTATGCTGTAAAATCCAGTGAATAGGAAAAGAAAGGGTGGTGTCTTCTGTATTTCAAAAAAGAAATCTCAAGGTTTTTTGCATAATGTATCTTTTTATTTCTCCCTCTCTCCCTTTATGAGACTAAGATAGTTAAAGATGCGTTTTGTACAAGTGGTTCTAGACACACAAAGCAAGCTTTTATACAACAGGCACTTAGGTGGAAAAAATGATTGTAACAATACTTTTCGCACAGTGAAACTTAAAGCACATTTATTAATCACTCAGGCCCAGATTTACTGTTCTGCAGCCAGTACTTGTATTCTGACATGACAAACAACATGTAATGAAATAAACATATGTCTCTAGACACAGCTGGTAATTATAAGGAAGAGACAAGAGTCACCCCTGAAGTTCTCATTGATGCTTGTCCTCCATTACAGCACTGACTGTTAAACAACTCTTTATTACCACGGAGATGCTAAGTTTGTGAAAATTGGTCAAATACTTTTTTTATCACAGACTAGACATGTCATGAGAAATTTGATAGAACCACTACAAAGAAATTTAAAACCTGAGCACTCTGAAGGGAGATCGTGGTGTGTTTTTAAATCAATCTGGTCATGGAGAGGTGGGGAGTAATGCTGTCTATAAAATAATATTTTCTCCATAATTTAGAATAAGGGGGCACTTAAAGCAATATCTTAGAAAGTTCACAGGATGTTTTTAAAAATATACAACTTGTGTGTATGTAAATTGACTTCACATCTTTTGACTCTAGCTGGTTATAAGGTGGAAAGTTGATGGGAGATGGAGAAAAATGTGTCAGAGAAGGGGATACCAGAAAAGATGAGTCTGTGAATGGCAGCCTAATGTTATCTGTAATAACACCTGTGATTAGAAAGGGGCAGAATACAGATCCTTTTCTGTATAAACTAAAAGCCTTCAGTGTGTTCTGGTATTCCTCAGCACCTGATGTCTCCCCCGGATCTCTTGCCTGTCCTGATCTACCCCAGCCGTGAATTTCAGCCTTGAACAACTTCCCCATATCTGGTTCCTGAGCAAAAATATTCTTTTGCTGCTAAACAAGCCCATGTGTGTCTTTCTTTTGTTGTCACCAGATAGAGTAAAATTGTTTTGAAGTTGGTTTAACATACCCTGACTCAGTGCTTATTATTTTTTTTTTATGATCAGCCTGATCCATTTTGCTTCATTTTCAGAATGGGACATGTTCCTTAATATTAGAGGCATCAAGCTCGCTTTCCAGGGCTGTGCAGAGCAGTTAAAATGGGAGTTTTCAGGACAATTGCTTCTTGATATTTGTCTGCTCTGCTGAATAATAGACTCAGATGATATCACCCAGTGGTGGTGTTAGCACTCTGCATGTTCATTTTCACTTACATGTAGTTATTCAATCTTAAAGTAATTTTAAAGGTGTATCTCAAAAGCATTGTATGTACATGCTGAAAGTATGGTTGGTTATTAAAATAATATTTTTTTGTACTAGATCCAATTCTATCTTCCATAGTTTTAAAAGTTGCTATTATTTTTTAATTCCTGAAGATACGTTTTCCTCTTTTGTTCAAATGATTACTTAATGGGAATAGTGACCATGTAAGCAACTTACTCCCTCTTACAATTCATCTTGAGGATATATTTTAATGAGTTGAAAGAAATGTTGATATCCATCATGAGGGAGCAGAAGCAGACCATTAATGTTTTCATTTAAGGGTAGAGTTACTTTTGAAACTGAATCTGAATTTTTAAAGCATTTCATCAGAATTTGAAATTTTGGCGATCTCACAAGTCACAAGGTTTCTGCAGTTGCATTTTCTTTCCTGTGGTAGTTTGGGCATTGGTTATTAACTTACAGCAGAGTCCAAGTTTAGTGTTATATTTAAAATGCAATATTGGTGAATGCTTGTTTAGCTCTATCAGTACAATGGATACATTTGGGTAACGGCTGCCATCACACTTTGATATAAAATAACATCTAGCTTATGTTTCTGATGTTTTCAAGAAGTTAAATATAAATGTAGTGTGTCAGTAGTGGAACTTGTGTTGTGGAATTTTACCTGAGTATGTTCTTAGTGACTTAGGAAATTGCTGCTACAAGGATAGTTTGTGTTTTGAATTCGGAAGTGTCCTTTAAAGGCAGCAAATAAAGATCTTGGGAAGGCAAAGGGAAATGATTCAATATTTCTACTCTTGGAAAAGCACAGAGACAACACCAGATTTCTTTTTTACCAACCCAGAACCTTCAGGGAGACTTTGGGTCCAGAAAATAGCAGTTGAGCAGTAATGGTAATTACTACTCCTGTTTTAGTTCGAAGTAAAATTAGTTTTGCAGTTATAGGAAAAACATTTCTTTTAATGGATGTTAGTAATTTACAGTCTGTTGTCTGTGTGTGTGGGTTTTGTTTGGCTGCATTTTTTTTTTATCCTGCTACCACCTTTTTTTTGATAGTAAATTGGAATTCTCTTATAAATAGACATTATTCCATTGAGGTTAGTAGTAGTTCAGGCACTTATACCTCAAGAGATTTTCATCCTCTTTACTGTCAGTTTATAGCAATGTTCAGTGTATCTGGTAATGGTGTTTTCTGAAGGCAGACTGAGAATTGTAATAGGAGCTGCATTATATGGCTAAATGCTTCTTTTTCTTTTTTTCTTTTTTTTTTTTTCTTTTTTTGAACGCCTGAATGCCTCATTCAGATTATCTTTTACTCCTCATCAAAAATTAAAAATTATAACATAAACTCTCTGGACCATAAACCCTTCTTTCCTCTGTTTGCACAACAGCTAATGCAGAGATGTCCTGGCTCATGGCTTTTAGGCAATAAACTGTATATAAAAATAATAATATAATTAAATTCAACTTCAAAGCGAATAGATGATGTGCAGTCAACATCCGTGAGGAGGGGCTTTGTTAACAGACGTGTTAGTTGAAATGGAAGTTACTTTCATTTTGTTAGAACCGTGTTTCTCCTGCCTTCACACGTTGCTTCCCATTCTGCTACTGCTGTTGAGGCAAAGCTAATGAAAAAGAACGAATGATAATATACAGTGGAGATCAGCAGAAATTGCAATCATTTGGCTTTGCCAAAATAAAAAGTACTGAACCTGTTATTTGAGTCTTAGTCTGTTCTTTTTTCTGATGCCTGCCTTTGTATTACTACTCTAGTTTTTGAAAAGTAGGAGGTTCTGATGCTGATTTTTATGCTACTTTTATAAATATTCACTTTTTTAAAAATTTGCAAATATGTGAGTGAGGTATACCTCTGTGGGTTGTTAATTGTCCTTTACTGGTCTGATTTCTTTTTAACTACTACATTTCACACAAATTACTCTAGAGTCTGTCTAAATAAATACTGGTTGTCCCACAGAATGGATGGCACAAGGGCATACTGTGCATGTTACTGTTATTAAAGTTCCTCACACAACACCATAAGGTGAATGTAATTCAACTTGTTCCTCAATAACTTGGGGGCATCCACACCTCCTTCATGGCAGAATTCACACACATTCCCAAAATGAAGGCCAGATGCAAACTCATTT
This sequence comes from Orthonyx spaldingii, assembly GCA_013397795.1. NCBI lineage: Eukaryota > Metazoa > Chordata > Aves > Passeriformes > Orthonychidae > Orthonyx > Orthonyx spaldingii. Next base: position 280,083 of record VZTJ01006632.1, read on the forward strand.
TTTCTCAAAGTCAGGGTTTGAACCAATCCCCTGCTTTTGTGTGATGTGCCAAAATAAGGAGGCCTTCAATTTGACTGCATCTCTTTTGCCTCCTGATGCTGGATATAGCACATCCCTTGACAAGCACATGTGCACTGTGCTTAATTCAGTGTCTAAAAGCACTGTTGGATGGCAGAAGATTCTTATTTATTTGCTGCATATAAAATCAGTGTCATTTTTCCATCCCTGCAAGCAGTGAATTCTGACATATAAGCCTTTACTTGTTGTGTTGCTGCAGCAGCCTCGGTCTTGCTAGAAACATGTAGGACGCTGTTAGAAGGTGGGATCATCCACTGAGACCTCTCTCCATTAGGAATTTGCTGGTGGTAATATGCAGCATGGAAAAACTGAGATTCTGAACCACTGGCTCAGAGATAATCAGCAGGCAGATCAAAACCTTGCAGAATAAATTGGAGAACAGCAGTACTATGCTGAGCTCTTATCAGAAGCCACGGACCCTGAATAAATGTTTCTCAGGATAATGTCAGAGGCAAGGATTGTGTCACATTTAAGAACATGTCCCAGTTGGCTTCTCTGCACCGTGAGTGCTGGATTTTAAATGCTTGTAGTTTTTTAAAGCGTTCGCTATAAAAATCGCTGAGGAGATTTTTACTCATCCCATGATATTATGTTTGCCTTTTATTGAACATATGCGGGGAAAGCAGGACCAGCTTGTCCTCCCTGTTTGCATAGGAACTCTTCTGTGCTTGTGCTAGTTGTAAGTTTATATCTCTGGCAGTAAATTGATACCTGAGATCCTTGTTTTTCAGCTAAATTGCCTTTTAACCTCTTTTTTTGGCTTTGCACTTTATAGGCTGCTTTAAGATAGAGACATCTACCTGTATATGTATTTATTTCAGTCTTAATTTGTCTTAACATTCTATTAAAATCCTCATAGTTTTGCCTTACACCTAGGAAGAAACCAGATTAAATTTCCTAAATTTTTTTTTTTTTTTTTTTTTTTTTGAGAGTTAGTGCTCTGTGTATGTCTGTATGCATTGAGTAATATTTACTGCTGTGGCATGGCCTGCATATAGATCCTGGAAAAAGGTGTCATTGCAGAAATCCTCTGTATATTTTCAGTGTTTTTATTTTCTATTTGAGCATTATCTATGAAAAAGAAAATATTGTTATGATTTTTTTACTTTACATAAGTATTTGCTCATAGTAGCTGCAGGAGAAGAATGGGAAATTTTAGCTTTTCTATTTTTGCTTATCAAGCCATTCTTATGAAGGTGACTAAATCTCCTACACTTCTGTTCTGAGTACAGAACCAGCACAGTCTGACAGGCAGCTCCCAAGTGGGATCAAACGAAGGATGCTCTTCTTGTTGTCTCTGTTCCTAAATTGAGGGAATATTTGCTGAACCAACCCAAGTAGTGTACCACCACCGAGTGCACAGCTTGGTCTCCTTGTACCAGCCATAAAGGCCTGAAGCTGTGTCAGGGGAATGTTTAGGCTGGATATCAAGAAAAGGTTCATCACCCAGAGTGTGGCCGAGCACTGGAACACCTCCCCAGGGCAGTGGTCACAGCCCCAGGGCTACCAGAGTTCAAGGAGTGTTTGGAAAACAGGCACATGGAGGGACTCCTGGGGCTGTCCTGTGCGGGGTCAGGAGCTGGACTCGATCCTTGTGGGTCTCTTCCAATGTGGAATCTTCTGTGGTTCCATGGTTCTACCCCTGCTGCCTCTGCGTGGTGGCTGTGAGGGCACTGCCAGGAGGCAAAGGTGGGAAGGAGTGCGGGAAGAGGTGTTCCTGCACCATTTCTGAAGGAAAGAGCAAAACCATCCCAAACCTGCCCCTTCTGAGGGAGAAGAGAAAGGGAGGAGCCATCATGGCAGAACCCCAAATTCCTATATTATCTGCATGGAAGGAAGGGAGGGCAGGAGGGACAGAGGGAAGGGCTCCTGTCCCCGAGTTCCCCATGGCTGCAGGGCTGTACTTGGGCTCCTTTCTACAGTCTCCTCCATCAGGGGTATTAGCTGAGGTCTTGCTACCTATAGATTCTGTTACATACAATATTAAATATGTTTTAAATTGACTGTAAGGGAGCTGGGCAGCTGAGAAATAACCTTGTAAACATTTTCCATTCATTTTTTATTTGTTATTGCTTTTGTTTTGCAGAAGCGTTCTTGTGGTTATAATCTCTTTCTTGTTGTGTTGGGGTTTTTTTTTTATTAATTTTGTCTATAATTTCTCTTCTTCAGAGCATTCCCCAATGATTGTATTCACAGTAGTGTGTTGTAATAAAAATGTACAATATCGTACAGATGGGTATGTGCAGTTTTCATTGATAATAATAATGAATTAATAATTCTTCTATTTCTCCAGCTCCCTAGATTTGAAATATTTTAAAATATTTTAAGTGTGTTCTTTTGGATAGATTGTACTTTTTTTTTGTAACATAGCATAAAACACTTCCATAACATATAAGCATGTAAATGTTTTCTAGTTTAATATTAAAATGGAAATAAAAATAACCCTCACAGAGCTGTACAATGTAACTGAGGTAAAGCCCTAAAGAGAACATGATCGGACAGAAGGGTGAAATGTCAGACCTGGTGTAACCCACTTCATTATGCCTCATTTTCACAGTGCTCACACAACGGTGGATGATCTTAAACATTGTAATTGAATAATTATGACTCAGGATGTTCTGCCTTAGGGCGTAGTTTCTGCTTTTCCTGATGTGGCAAATAACGCACCGTGTCATTTTGCGTTAGGGAACACAGCAGCCAAGCCCTGTGCGATTGTCTGCAGTACCAAGCTAAAGCACAGCCCTCCAAAACCACCTCTGTGCAAATCCAGATATTTAAGGACACTTTCACATATCCTAAGTCTGGTTGATGTTTGCAAAGTTTTGCATCATAGCCCTGGGGTTTTTTAGCAGAAATAGCAATATGCCCCCAAGTAATGCCCAGTTGTTTGAGGAGTTTGTGGCAACTTTGTGTGCTGGTTGCTTTGTTAATGTGGCTAAAAATTGGGCCTTTTGTTAGAAATTATATGAAACTATTGAAAAGCATTCTGTATTGAGCCGTGTATATATATAGATATATATGTATAGTACCATCACTGGTGACATTTTTCTTAAACAAATAAATTTACTTTGAGAAATGCACCTGAAATGGATGGCCCACATTAGGGTTGTAGATAGAGGTTCACTCCTTGAAAAGTAGATGCGATTTGTGTCCCGGCGAAGGGGTGTTAGAAGTCTTTTTTGCGTACAGTAAACTGCAAGTCCAGCCTCTTATTTTTGCTTCATGACACATCACAGCTTGATTCTTCTGCACTGCTGGTGAGTTTGCCAGTGGCAGCTGAGGTGACGTGAACTGAGTTTGGTTCTGGACAAGGGGTGCCTCAGGAGAGAAAGAAAAGAGCTGCTTTGTGCAGCTGAGTTAATCTGCATTTTGTATTTTAAAGGGCCACAACATTGTCTGGAAATACAAGATTAGCAAAAAAAAAAAAAAACCACAGGGTAAATTCAGTAAACTGTGTGTCATCTCTCATCATGGCTGTGTCTTACTTCACACAATTCAGTTTTGTTTGTTTCCTGCATAACAATTTATGTAATTCTTTGACGCACATTACTATCAGAAACATTTTTGAATGACTTCAAACTATGTATAGCATGAGTAAAATCCTTGAAATGATGGCAGTGATCCCTACACTAAATGTTTCTCATTATTTGTTACCAAAGCTAAATAGCATATTTTTCTTTTCAAAAATACTACTTTACCTAAATGTCAGCTTTGTATGAGAAATGAGATATTTCAGGGAAATTTTCCAATGAGTGGGTGAAAAATTAAAGTAATTCAGTTTGGGCCAGGTGAACATTGATCTCTGAAATGTTCAGGAGGTGCTGTATTTCCAGGGAGCTCTCTTTTGTGTATTTTGATGCTTTTTTCAGAAGAAGAAACTGGCTTACAGGTCTCTTGGCTTGTCCAGCAGTCAGTAGCCAACACGATCCTTCAGCTGACTTTCCAGATGTATTAAAAAGTCCTGTTCACTCAGCTAAAAAGAGGAAAAGCATATAATATGCATTGAAATTATAAAGAATACACGAAATTTGAGACATCTGTATGTGTGTAAATTGTTTGTATTTATTCTGTGCAAGCCTCACTTTGACTTGTTAAAAAAGGTAATGTTTATATACTAGACTTAGCTCAGTGTTTGAAACCACCCACTGTACCCCGGGGAAAGAATAATGCCAATATCCTGCCTTCCTTTCCTACTTGTAGTTGCAGTAAATGCTGGTATAATTATTACATGTGCTGGTGTGGCCACTTAGATAACTGTATTCGATATGCATTTTACATTAGATTAAATAGAAGGAATTTAAAAAATATTTTAGTTATTCCAAATCAAGTTATTTAGATACACAATATAGGTAGTGGATGAAAATGTAAATAAAACAGTTTTATTCCATGAGATTTAACTGCATTTTATCCACTCCTAAATACTGTGGAGTGTTCCTTTATGCAAATCCCTCTAACCTAGTTAAATATTTTGTTGTGTTAATGCTCAAGAGAAAGGAAATAAAACTGTAGAATAAAATCTACATGTCTCCATGTTGTCTATGCATGACTGAAGGCAAAAACGTTTTCAGAAACAGAACTTGAAATGTATCAGAAAAACAAATCAGAATTTCTCATTAAATGAGAACTAAGCAATGGGGATTTTTCACTGACAAGGTATGGAAGGCCATTCTGGTTTAGCATAACTTGGACCTTGTCAGTCTGAGTGGTGTCAGCTCCTACTCTGTGTGGTTCACACTGTTTTATGTTTTCTGAAAACTGGGAAGGACCTGATTAGGGAAGGATCTGATCTCGGCTGTGTAAGTGATTTAGAATGCAGGGACTTAATAATAATTGAGATACTCAGCTGCAGTAAGCCTTGATTCATTGAATATAAATGAAGAGAAGAGGAGTAAGTAGCTCAAGATGTGCTCCCAGCATCTGTGAATTCCAATGACTTTTTTCCCTCTTTTTTTCTGGACTAATTCAGGTACAAGCCCTTCATTTCTGAGTACTGAACCATATAACCTGTACTTTTCCAATCAAACAAGCCAGAGGTTTTAAAATAAAACCATATTTTTAAATCCATGCTGGTGCATGTGAAAACTGATTGTCTGAAATACTGGGTTCTCAAAAAGGGACCTATTTTATTTTCAGCATAGGAAGAGATATGACAGACGAGAAGACAGTTTAGGGTGTATATTTCAGAAATTTTAATATATCAGAAAAAAGCCCATGAGGACTGTGATACCAACTGAAATGATATAGAAAAACATAAACAGTCTCAAATTGTTTTAATTGGTATATTCACTGTGTATCTAAAATGTTGGTACAGCCAAAGGGAGTATTTTTGGATGTGACTGGTTCCACTTGCAAAGAAAATAATTGGATAAACCACAGTTTTAATTTATTGATTTTTATTGAAGCACGTTTTATTGCACTTGCATTTAAAAAAACATCTTTAAAAATTGTTGACATCTTTTGCCTTTAAAGTTGCAGAAAATTAGGTCAAAATTTCCCTCCATCAAAGACTGGGAAACTCAGAAATGACTTTTGCCTGTAGGACAGGAATGAAAGCAACGTTATTTTAAAGGCCAATGAAACATAACTGCAAGCAAACTTTTGCTGTTGAAATCATAAGACTCATTCATCAGAATTCAAATGGAAGGGAATCAAAATGCTGATAAATTACAAAACAGTGCAAATATTCAAATCCTCTTTAAAAATGATTCACTTTCTAATAAGGCTGTATTGTTACAATCAATAATTTGTAGGTGCAAGAGCATCCCTTATGAGACCAGATTTATTTGTGTTGTTTGCCCACCTTTTGAGTTTGAGCATGGACAAAGCAGTAAATGTCAAACAACCACTTTGGAGTTCTGATATAGAGTGGGTTTTTGTATTTGAATCATGGGTATTGGCAATTGTAACTTCATGCTAAATATATAAATTGTCAGAAAACAAAAATATTAGAACTTTTCCTACTTCCTCTGAGTAGTCATAAAATGTTGACGAAATTACCTGTGGGGATAATATGATTCTTTGCATTTTGAGCCAGGTAGAAGTTGGAAAAAATGAAGGTAATCAATCTCCAAAAATAGCCAAATTATTTTATATATAGGAACCTCTTTGGAGCTACTTAGGCAGGTAAAAGTAGCTCCTATGTACTTACCCTAAAAAATGGCCATATAGGACATGAAGGACATGATGTGGTTTGAGTAACCTGCTGCTGTGTATATTTTTAATTTAGTAACACTCAGTTTAATAATCTGTGTGGGACTGTTCTGTCTCCCTTTGCTTGTCCTCAAGGTGTATTTGCTGCTGAATTTTCATGTTGCCTTCTCCTAATACACGTTAGGGTTACTGTCGTGGGTTTACCCAGGTGATGCTGTTCTTTCAAACCCATATCCCAGCACTGCCAAGCTGCCTGCCCCTAATTCCAAGCAGGGTTTTCCACACTAGCATCAAGTGTGGGCATAAGGAATGGTTATATTGAGCAATCAGAGAGAGATTTCCTACTGCATGGGAAGCTCCAAACCCCTCCTCTAACATGGTGGGGAAAAACACCCTTCTCCTGATGGCCTTAGCTAAGGCTTTGGGACCTATTAGCAGTGTAGAACATTCCCAGTGCCAAATCTGAATAGTTTGTCCTAGGCACTGCCAAAAGCATTGAACTCTGGTGGAGAAAGTTCTTCACAGGTGCAGGGAAACTGCAATGGGGGCATTGTCCAGAAGTTTTTTCTGTAGTACCTGTAATGACTTCTGTAGTCCACCTCATTTATGTGTGCCAGGGAAGGATCAGAGAATCCTTTCAGGTCATCACATCCCACCACTGCTCTTGTACTTCACACCTTTGTGGTCTTTCAGCTCACCTTCACTGGCAGGAGTCTGATCTTTGCTTCACAGAAAGGAGCTGCCTCCTCTGCAGAAGTCCCAGGCTTCCCTGCTGTCATTTAGCATTTTGAACCTGTGCTAGAGCCAGTGCTGAGTGGGATCCTTACCCAGATGAAAATACAGGTTTGCTGGTCCCCAGTTAGAGCAAATATAAATGTTTCCCTGCAGAGGTCAATATCATCTTGAATTCATATGTGCTTTGAAATGACATACTTAGTGTAATCATGAAATATCTTTTCCCATGTTAATAATCAACCAACCACCACAGCCTCAAGTAAGAAAATCAAAATTCATATTGAAGGGTTTGAGCATTACATTTTAGAATACTTCCCTCAACTCCAAATAAGTAGGCAAAATTAATTAGCCAAATCATCGTTGTCATGCTCTTTTAAAGGAGCTCCTGAGGGCAAGTCCTTGCTTTGCATTCACTGTGATAAATATGGGTCTGTTGAGGAAAATCATTGAGATGTGTGGCACCTTTGACTCATAGATAATATCTTTGCTTTCTTTTGTCTCCCAATTAAGGATGTTATTGGCATTTTTTCGTGGTAAATAAATTTCAATTAATGAAATTCCAGCTGTCTCATGCATTTATGGTGGGGTAGATTTGAAAGCATTTATCAGATACCCATATTAAAAAAAAAAAACATTAACACATAGCAGGTTCCCTGACATTTTAAACCAATCCAGCTGGAAACAATAGCAGGAAACAAGTCCACATTGTTGAAAATCTTAGGGCTCTCTCTCTAATGCTGGTGAAAGATTACTATGCAGAAAGGGACTTATTGTGGCAGAATATAAAAATGTCTGATGTTTTCAGTTTTCTAAGAGGAGCATCATGAATATATTGTGTTGTATTCATTTGCTCTTTATACAAACTGTGTAAGACTGCATATAAAAAGGAGGAGCCAATTAAGATTCAAGGTAATACTGTCTCTTAAGTTCATGCTTGAACTAATCACTCCTACTATCATGTGAGGCTTTCTAAAAACTAGCAGTCAGAAATTCTGATAGTTTATTTGTTCCTAAGCATTTTAACCTGGTACAATTATTTTAAAAAAACCCTTTTAAACTGCCATAAAAATCCTATTAGTAGTTCACAACTTAAAATCCTACGAGCAAAGTCAGGCTTGGGGAGGAACTAAAGGAATGGGAAAGATGACCTTGACTTGGCTAAAGCTTGCAGTATTTAATTTGGAAATGGGCCATATGTGAGGAAAGCAGGTAAAAGCGATATGCACGTAATTCAAATGTGTATGGACACTGTATGGAAATATACTTTTGGAAGCCCCTGCTCATTCTGGTGAAATGATCATTGCAATATACACATTTTAAAACTCCTACTTTCATTTGCCTGTATTAAAAAAATGGGCGGGTTTTAGGAGAAGAGGGAAACCGAATGCCGTGTGGAACACTGTCTTTTTGTTCTCTTTGTTTCTTTCTTAGTATTTAGTATGGGGAGAAACAGTCAAGCTGGCTTTTCATCCTTGTTGTGCAAATTCCCCACTATGCAGTGCTAACACGAGGCCCATTTTCCATTTGAATCCATGTGAGCCTCTAAACAGCAATTTAAATGATGCACAGTGCTTGTGATCACATCCATAGCAAAGGGACGAATTGTTAACATAAAATGTTTTGTGAAGTTATATCTGTGTAAGGTCCTTCAGTGCTTTCCTGTGCTTTACTGTGATTTAAGTTATTGCGCTGTCAGTGTCTTCAAATAACCATGGCAAATTCAAATTTAAAGTCTGTCAGTTGGAAGGCAAATTCTAACAATTTACTGATAGTGATTTTACTTTAAGATAGCTAACCTGTGTCCTAACCACATACAGTTACAATAGCATTCCACCAGTCTACTCATCTGTTTTAAGGATTTAACTGCAGAGGTAAATCACTGTGTAAGGTGGATGGATACAGAACAGAGTCTGTAGAAAGGCAGTACCTGCAGAACTGCTAAAAATATGTTTAGCACATTGCTTCCTTGAATGAGGGTTGTTGGATCAAAGCAAATGAAAGAAGCAAAACGTGGCTGGAGTGTTTGACCCGGCTGAAGTGGCTGTTCAGACAGGCCTTGCATTCCTGTGACACGAAAGTGCTGTTCTTCCCTGTGACTGTGTCATTGCCACAATCCTGTACTTGGCTGTCCTCTCTGTTGTAAATTAAAATAGATGAAAGCTGTCGAGCCAAGCCTGTGACAGAGCCTAATTTGATGTGATATAATTGATGAACTCTAAATCGTCCCACTTCTCTCTCTTGAAACAGTCTGACTGGAGCTCAAAATGCCAGGGTACTTTGATTTACATTCTGTCACTTTTATATTGGAAGTCTCAGTGTAGCAGCAGTGAGGGATTAACTTCTTCACAGTATTTCTTTCTAATCTGTAGAATATACACACACACAGACTGGTGCAATCCGTTGTAGGAGCAGTACTGGGAAAGTCAGATTTCCTTGTTTGCAACTGGTTTGTGCACAAAATTATAAAGATTAATAGAATAGCAGCCTGACTTCTGCTGCTACAGATATTGCCAAGGTAGTCTCTTGGAATTAGTGTTGTGCTTCTTAGAACAGAATTTTAAACTTTTTGGTGTATTTAATGCTTGAAAACCCTCTGTTTCTGAAATTCTGATGTAGCTGAAATATTTTAGGAGATTAGACAGGTTCTTGTCCCTGTAGCTTGCTAGGTGGAAATTCAACTCTTACAATAATTCTCTATAGAAATGTTACAAGTTTCAGACTTCCTGCTATCAGCAGTTTCTTGATCTTTGTACTTTCCTGTTCAAAATACTTGAACTGCCTTGGTTTCTTTCAAAGGTGAGGGATGCTCAGTGGCCTTGATTTCTTAGTTCTCTAGCAGGAGTAGAAAGCTTTGCCATCAACTTAGTGTTCGAGTATTCTTGAGCAACTGCCATTAAAAATGTAGAATCTCACATCTGCTAAATCAGTTATTTCAAACAGAACCAAGAGGAACAAAGGAGAGCTACTTTAATTCACATTATTACTCTGATCAGACAGCAGAACTGCATCTGTTTCAGAGCCTCCTGCTCCCCTGCACAACATGAGCTGGCTGTGCCCACATGCCATTCCCACCAGCAGTGCGTGCCAAATTCTTGCTGACCTGAATGTACCACGTATGGTGAGCAAATCTGTGAAGTTTGGAATATTTCTTTGGCTAACGCCCAGATTTCAGATTGGTAGCCTAGTTGTATGTTGATTAGCCAAACCCCTTCTCACAGAAAATGCCAGTTGGATGGGATTTGTTGTAAGGGACTTTGCACATTCTGAGTGACCAGACTTTTTTCTGATCCTGGCTATAACTTGAAACTACGTCTTTACTAATGATTTGTAATTGGATGGTTGATGTGAAAAATGCTGGATATTAAAGCTTCTACTGGATGTAGCAGTTGAGCTAAAAATGAGGCTCATTTTTAAGGAAAAATGAGTTGGTAACTACGTAACACAGGGTCAGATTTGGTAGGGTTTGTATAGAAGGCCCTTACTCATCCAAGAGAGTAGCAGCAGGTACTATAGCCATGACCATGCAGCTCCTTACAGTGGGGATTCACGTGGGTCAGGGCATTTCCATCCTCAAACAGGCAGGAGCACTGGTAAATGTACCTCGTTTTGGTTCCCTTTGCAAGGCAGTGACAATGATGGTTATTTGGCTTAATACTCTAAGGATTAAAGGTTGAAAGCATTTAAAGGCAGCAGTCAGTCATGGTACATCACCACTTTAACTTCCTTAATGGTAATATCATTTGTGCTTTAAGGAGCTTCTGAAGGATCACTTTAGAATAGTTGTATGATTGTCAGTGGTGCTGCACTTAAAAAGTTTAATTTACATAGTGACTTTATCAGTGTAACAGTAATCTCAAATAATAGATTGTTTAAAAGAATTAGAGGTAATAATAAAGGCAAACTTCACCTTTTGGAGTACAGCCCGGTTTTCCTGCTCAGGATTATTATTGCTCTTATTTTATAATTTTTGTACATGTTACAATTTAATTTAAAAATGAAGAAAAATAAGTTTAAGCCTTGAATTCAATGTCATCTGGAAAAAAATCTGAGAATTTTGATCACCTGAAGTAACTAAGGGGCCTGGGGTCCAGGTACATTTCAGAAACTTCAGCTTTTTATGAACTGGCATAGCCCCAATTCAGTCATTATAATTTGGACTGTGACTTTTCACATCAGTTCACATAAGAAACAAATCCAGTGGCTACCCTTTTTTTGTCATGTAGGTTAAAAAATTCATTGACATTGTTTGCAAATTAAAATATACTTGTCCTGTACTTTAGCTTCTCTCTAAAGTAATAGTATGTATGCTGCTTTGTTCTGACTTTCTCTGTGCTAGGAAAAAGTCTGTTTTTAAAAGTGCTTTAGTTAGGGCCTCTTTAAAAAAGTTCTTAAGTACCTACAGTGAAAATGGGGTACAATATCAAGCAGTAAAGTAGAAAAAATGGGTAGGAGAATACTTGCTAAATATTTTCAGTTTCAAAACCTGATTAAATTTATGTTAGAATATTTAGAGAATTGGTTAAGCACAAATGTGATCCCAGAGCCTGTCAGGGTTCTGAGATTTCAGGTATGACAAGAGAATTTGTATATTGGAAAAAAGGGCAAAGGAAGGGCTGGGCAATTAGGCACCAGCCAATTTATCAGTAATTCTTAGGAAAGTATTGGGATAAACAATTTTTACATGATCTGTAGGAGTGTAGAAAAAAAGCAAAGAAGTGAGACATTTAATGTTATTTTTTCAAGCACCAATTGTGTCAAGCCAAACCAACTTTCTTGATACAACAGATGAACAGACGTTTTAGACAAATAGGAAGAGAATGTCGAAGTGTATTCTTGAAGTTGTTATAAGTTGTTCATTGTAATAAGGGAAAGGTGCATCAAGAGGGCTTCTGCTGGGATCTGATTCTGGTGTTGATTTAAGAGACAAAAGGGAGCACTGAAAATGGGAGCAGGAGTGGTGAGAACATTTACATACCCACGTTTGTTTGCAGTTGAGAAGGTTGAAGGGAAACTTCAAATTTGTAAAGAACTCCTGTAAAGCACACAAGAGTTTTGGGGGAGATTTCTTCTCACTCATAGAGAATGGTCTCCACTGCAGACTCGACAGTAAACAATGGGCTTACATTTCAGGATGGAGATTTAATTGAGGTGTTCTGAACTTCTGGAGGGACTGTGGAACCTCCACCACTGTGGCTTTTTAAAAAAATATACATCTGCCACAAGAATCATGATCACACTGCCCATGTGTAGGACCAAGGCACAGGGGTGGGCCAAGTGATCTCATGGGGTACCTCTTAAACCCAGTTTCCTTTATCAGACCATGTTTACTGTCTTTAAAACAATTTGAATTACTTTAGGAAGAGCTGGGAATTACCAGCTTGACATCTGTTGCTTAAGATAAGTAACTAAAGCTGATTTTAACAGTTATGATAATGACAGATAATATTCATGGTGCCTCATGTCAAAAGGTTGTAGCTTAACAACGTTCACAGGAAGGGCTGAGATTTTGTTATTTTAAGGAAGTTTCACTTATATGTGACGATTTCATTTATAAAAATGATAGTAACATTTTTAAGTAGTTCTTTAGAAGACATTTTGAAAGTATTATTTATGTGTTACCATTGTAGGTGACCGCATTCCAAGGAGTAGCTTGCACCATACAATACCTGACTATTTCATGTTCTGAAATAATTTTAAGACATATTTTAATATATCCTCTTATAAATAACTATCCTTAGGCAAATGCAGAATGTTTTCTGTGGAAACATTTCAACATGTATAGTTAGTTGATCTGGCTCTTTTCTCTGTACCAGAATTACCTTGCAGAACAAGCATTTTTAGAAATTTTCTCTCCGCCGAAAATGGCTCTGCTAGCTAACAGCAAAATATTCAAAAGTTTGCTGAAAGGATTTTTTAAACCTACTCAATTAGGGATAAGATCACAGTTCTGGGGTTAGCAAATCTTACAGAAAGATTTAAGTACGTCTTTAGGAACCTTAAAGTGTTCGTGGTTACAGATCTGTGTAAATGTGCAACATGAATTCGTAGTGATCCAAGTGAAAGAGATAATCGGATTAGGTCTTGTTTAGCACTTAAATTTTAGAGCAGTAAATTGAATTTTGAGTTTATTATAGATTCTTAGCACCCAAAAAAATCTCCCCATGCCAAAATAATCTTTAGGTAAGAAATATGAAAGATCAAACACAACTTCACTGTAACACGATCACCCATAAATTCCTGGCAAATGAGCATCAGCCAGGGTGCCACTTTCAGTGATTTATAGATGGGAATTCTATTCCTGTATCAAAAAGTTCCAAAACCTGAAGTCACAGTAGATTCACATTTTGCTCTTTGCTTGCTAATGTGCAATACATTAAATATCTGTTCCTTGGATCTAGCAACAAAATGACCTTTTCGGGGCTCATCTTTTTTTCTGATTTTTGATTTGTTCAAGGGAAATTGCAGACGACTGGTATTTGGTTTCCAAAAGGGATACATAAAAACTTGACCTTTTGGAACTGTTATTTTTTTGGGATGTGTACACTGTATTTTAAGTATGTCTTAGCTGTTGTTTGCTGGACTATGTCTAGTTTAAATAACCCTTCATTTTATTCAGTATAAAGCTAGGACAAAAAGTATAACTCCTCTCATTTTTTTCCCATGACAGACCTTTGCACACGCCTGAGAGCACCTTCTCTTCAGGCAATTTTAAAAGAAAGTGACATGGAATAGGCTCTGGAATCTCAGGAAGTTTCCACAGACTCTATTTTGCAGTGCAAATAGCATGTTACACTGTGTCTATCATTGTAATATCTCATTGCCTACCTCAATGCACTCTTGTGTGTGGGCACTTTCCACTTAGCCCAGTGGGAAATGAGGCAGAGGGAAATGATTGTTTAGGAAGTTCATGATGGAGGGAATGAATGAATCCAGGTTGTCAGACTGCTGTCAGAACTATGGCTGTTCCTGCTGCTTGGTTTCCTATGCCAGCTTTTATCCATCTCTTAAAATCACTGTATCTCAGGCAGTCATGGAGTGGTGAGCTTATTTCACTTAAAACTCAAGAAAAAAGTTTAACGACTAAGATATGCCTTTCCAGTAAAACAGCTGATTTGAAAATTAACCAAGTCAAATAGTTCATTCAACATGTAAATGAGAAATTGCTCTCCTTTCCAGTCATGTAAATAACCAATTTAATCTGAAGAGATTTTCAACACCAAGAGTTACAATGAGAAAATTTACAGAGAAGGCAAACTTTGTCTTGTGCAAATTAAATATAATAATCAGAGCTGCATTGAAATATGACCATGTATAACTCAGTTCAAAAATGAGAACTTAAAATTTGGGAAGATAATTAAATTGTGTTTCTAACTCAAATATTTGTGATCCACTCAGATGTGTGTAAGTCCATGTAACTTACTTCTGTTGATTGGATGTGGCAGTAAGAACCCTCAAGAATACTCAATGAATGGGTGAATTACATTATTTAGAGAGGCTCTGGTTTTGCAGGGCTGTCCATTTATGTACATTCCTAATTTTTTTTTTAAGCCTTGAAGCTTGTCAAATGCAGTGTGATTAGAAATTCGTCAGTGCAACTCTCTGTGAGGTTTTGACATTTTTTCTCCTTGCAAATACTTTTCCTATAAAACTCAAATTTAATGCACAGCATTGTTAACGCTTCTGTTGTAGCCTTTTGATGTTACTCACATCAGCAGTTGACAGCACAGAAACAGGAAAGGAGGTGAGCAAGTTGTAACTGCAGACAAGTCAGAGCTGCAGGATGAATAAGCAGAACAGGAATTTCAAATTAGACATTTGGAAAATCCTTGTCACTAGGACAGTTGTGCAGCACTGAACTAGACAACAGTTTTCAGAGAAATGCGGAATTACCATTTTCCTGGTTTTGAAAATGACAAAGTCATCCATGTCCTGGTACAACGTTGATAGTGATGTGATCTCAGGAAAAACTGAAACCCATCTAAGATGTGAAAGAAGAAAAGCTAGAAAACTTAGGCAGGTGTTGCTGCTAAAATAATAGACGGCTTTTCAACTGCCATATCCTTATTTCTGGGATAGTGTACTGAGATTTCCTGGCTCTCTTTGGCAGTCAGAAGTCTCCTGAACATTTTTGCTGGTGTTTGCCACCTCTTGTCCCTACCCCAGCTGTCCAGCTGCCCCGTGACCTCAGGTGTGCATCCCGGTCAGTGCACACTTTATGGCACTCTCCAGGTTCCTTTGGTTGCCCATGGGTTGCAGGAACCCATTAGAGGTGCCAAACAGCAACAGAAAGATCTTTGAAAAGATTGCTCTGTTCATCCTATTGTGGCGCTAAAATGGCCTCATCCTTTTCAGCTCTCCTAATCTATCAGTCTCTCAAGAATGTCTGCTACTGTACAACAAAGAGAAAGTACACCTGTCCTAGTTCCTAACGTCTCATGCACTTTATTAGACTTTTTCCAGTTAGGGCTCTTCCAGGGCAGTTATGGAAGGTGAAGAGCATAGCTAGTCAGAAGAACAGTATCCAATTCCACACGAGAGAGCAAGTCTTTAAAAAAAAAAAAAAAAAGGAAAGGAAAGAAAAAGAAGGAAAATGGTAATATTTCCTAAAATACAAAAGATTTGGAACATATTGGCCTGACATTGCTGAAATATTGTATTTTGTTAATGTTAACTCACTGTAATATGTATTGTGCATTGAGTGTTTTATTGTACATGAATACAATTTAGGCATTAAAATATTTTGAAAGTGATGTTGTCAACCAAGAGAAAAAAACCAAAACATTTCTACTTAAATAAGAAATTTGCAACAAATACATTTCCTTATAATAGCATACACAAGATGCCATGGAACATTTTATTTTGCTCCGAACTACATTGATGAGAGGAGTAGTGTCCCCCATGAGAATTTTTTTGATCAATGGTAAAATTGAATTGCATTCCCAGGCAAATACTTTCTTGAGATAAACTTCTAGATGGGACAGCAGGTCCTATTTCAAAATACTTGTTTGACTAGGACACCGAAACTCAAAATTATAATAATCTATGGGCTACGATGTCTGCATGTTCATGCAGAAGCAGCTGAAATGTGTATTTCCATGATAGGGAAATAATTATGCCAAAATGGTTGGGATTTGAAGAAATGTTTTAAAATTATATTGGTAGTGAGTGAGAAATTGACCTAATTTATAGCGTCCTAGCATCTTACTGTTTCTCACTGAAGACAGCTATAATTCTATACTTTACATGAAAAACTCTTTAATAGGATATAAATTAATACCTTGGAATTGCTGCAAAATAATAGAGATGCCTAAAAAAGTTAATCTTGTCAATAATCTTGTACTTAATGAGATTTAAAATTATGGTAGAACTTGAAATTGGTTGTCCTCTCAGTCAAATAAATACTCACTGAATTTCTCAGCCCCAGGCTGAGAAAATAATGTTTTTAATTTCCCATACTTTTAAGTGAGTATTTAGAAACGTGCCTGCATTCTGAATATTATAGATTATGTTTGTGATAAAATATTCAAATATTGTATGTTAATGCTATCTATTTATCTGGTGTCTCCAAGTGAATATCGCTAATTACTGTAGAAATTTGTGTTTGAGGTTTTTTTCAGTGATTTTAAAAATCAGTAAATTTTTTGGGCAAGAGTATATAAAAGTACAGCATTGTAGTTCCACTTTCCACTATCCCATGTTTATTCTGCCTCAGTTGTGATGAAATCTGTGGGGGGATTTTGGGTTTTTTTGATCTCTTTCACTGCTGAGAAGGTAAGGAAGAGCTTTTTCACTCTTCTCATAAAATATGTGTTCAGAGAGTTTCCATGTTCCTTGCCCTATGGGTGTGTTACAGGAATTCCCCATAACTGGAAGTTCTAGAACTTTGTCCCAATGTTGGTGCAAGGACAGTTGCAGATGGTGGGAGGCAGTGATGTTTTCCAGCCACAAAACTGATTTTAAGCATTGTGACATCTTCCTGTATTTCTCCTCATTGCATCTTGTATTTCCTCTCCTGCACCTTACAGACAGCTTTAAAATGATGAAGGGAAAGCAGCAGTGTTTTGAGTAGAGCACTTATCTTCGATGTGCAAATGCTCAGCTGCCAAAATCAGCAGCGCTTTATGGGCAACCGAACATTTCAAAGTTTTCATTCTTGTTTACAGAGCTAATTAAGAATCTTTGTAGTACTCTTTTCAAATGGCAGACTATCAAAATTACAGTGACTGTCTTGTGAATGAAAAGGTTTTACTGAATGCCTGACCAGGAGAAAAAGGGGAGAAACCTACTGGCCTGAAAAACATATCAAATAAATATTTCTTTATAATCTGCATTAAATAAATCTTTTAAATAGTAGGATGTGCATTTGGAGCATAGGTTGTTCTGCTCATTTAAGTATTTTCCCCAAGCAATTCTATTTGTTTAAAACAGTGTTTGGTTTCCCATTAAAAAGTAAGCACTTGCCAATAGCTCTGCAGACTTGGAATACTGTAATGAGTTCCATGTGGCAGGACTGCTCTAATAGCAGTGTTTTCTTTAATTTTTGTTATTTTGGGAGGAAAAGGAGCTAGATACAGTAATTTTAGGATATAGTGACTCAGTATTTTATGCTTTAAGTTTTTGTGGTCTTTGCTAAGTTTTGGTAGGACTGGAGGGTCACAGTAGTTCTTTCCAGCTGTAAAATCTATTCGTAAATTGTGTTGATGCAAATCAGTGCTGATGTAAATCCTAGACAGAGACCACCAATTTCACATTGAAGGGAAAGAGTTAAAAACATAATTCTTAACTGTCTAGATATTCATACTTGACTTTTATTTATTCTCAATATAAAACATCCAGTTTTGCCCACAGACTTATTGATTGCCCTCTTGGTGTGATATACCGGGAGCCCAATTGTACAGGTGCTTGCTGACAACCACTGCATGGCTGTAAAATCCGGGCCTTGGGAGTGTACTGGCTCTGCACTGAGAGGCAACTGCTCTGTTTAGATTTTAATGTTACAAGTGTGTCTTTAAATTTCTATAGACAACCTTAAAAAGCAAATCGAGGCAAAACACATCAGAAGCAGTACAAAGTGAGTTTGTTGCTTTGTAACAGACCTTAAATCAAGAGTGTTTATTAGTAAGCTGCCAGCAAATATTTGCTGGCATACTTTTTATTATTTCAAAGGCTTTTATGAACAGTATGTCACAGTGCTAGTGTCATTTACATTCAGACACCACTTTTGAATGTTTTAAGCTTTCCAGAGACAACGGGGAGAAAAATGTTAAGAAAATGAAACAGATCCTTTCTAATAAATCATTTTTGCAAGCGTTTTGTCTCTTCAAGATGCTGTGACATCCTGTTCAGCTGAAGGAACACACCACTTGAATTGCACGACTCATTCACCTTAAATATTTAATAATGCTTTCATTAATTTCACTGAACCAGTGAAGTAAGATCTGCAATATCTAGTGCTGGTCATGATTTTTATTCATCGTGGTTTAATAAGCATTATAATTACAGACTGAGGAAGAAATATGAGTTAACTTTGTGGTTTTGCTTGGGACTTCTGCGCACACTGGTATGATTGGAAGGGATTATACAAGCTCTGTGAGAGTAGCTGAGTGTATTCTAATATACTGGTGCAGAGTTCCCAATCCTGACACATTATTCTTCACATGAAAGTACATGCAGAAAAGATCCTGCATAAAATTGAGTCCTGACATTATTAACTCCATCTGGCTTAGGTGTGAAATATGAAAATTTGAAGGCCAAAGTGGACTTGTTTTTGGCAGGTGCTCTAATGTGTGCATTATCAGTGGAATTAGACTTCAACTATTTTTACCAACCATTTCCTATATTTGCTTACAACTTACACAAATAGCGAAGTTATTTAGAGAGAACAGTCAGTTAGGGAAGCTTTCATTTGGAGATTTTGTCAGAGTTCAAGCTAAAAGGCCATTAGCAGGCATCATAACCTTCTGTGCTCGTTTCTCGAGTAAATATAGATGATTATGATTTAGTATAACTTCCTCACTTTGCTACCACAAATACGATTGTGTGCATGCTGTTTGCATTCTTATGTTTTAGTGGGAGGTATAGTAGGGCAGACTGATATGTGGTGCATTTTTTTAATGTTTTGTTAAAACATCATTTTTTCCTCATCAGCAACTTATGCGGGAGCGACAGCAGATGGCCAGCCGCCCCTTTGCTTCTGTCGATGTAGCACTGGAAGTAGGAGCTGAGCAAACAGACTTTCTACGAGGGCCATTAGAGGTAGGAACAGCGGTGCTGACAAGGGACCATTGTGATTTGCATATTTATATTGCCAGTCTCATCTGCATCTGCTTCTGAAACCAAGCAGCATCTGATTACCTGGAGCTGACAAGCCTCAGCTATGTGTGTTATGTCATCTCCAAGGCGCAGAGTTTTAATCTCGTGACATAAGCTGTACCAAAAGCCACTGGAGAGTCTATTAGCCTGGGCTGGAGTGGCAGTCAGCTCACCTGGCAGTCCTGCCGTGATGGATGTGAGCTGAAGGAATGCAGGACTCGGGCATTAAGGAGGCAGCAAATGTCATGCTCAGTCCTTCAAGTACACAGTGCCATCTAGTTAACATCTATCTTAATTAACAGACTTTACAGCAAACAAACAAACTGAATAAAGCACCTTAGAGGCAAAATTCCACGTTGTTTTATACACAGAGGTTTAAAGCACACAGACTATACCGCATGGGTTTGTTTGTAGGAAATGGCAACGTTACTGCATTCTTTTATTGCCGTTGCAGTACATTGCAAAAGAAATAGTAATATGCAAAACAATGTGATATTGGGATGGTGTAATAATGCATGAAATGGATTCTAGAAGTTTCACCTGAAATAGAGGGAAAATTGCAATATGTGGACAATAATGGATATATAATCTAGGTTCAGCTTTTGGGAGATGATCCTCTACTCCTTTACCTTTACTTATAATATTGTGTTTACAGTTGCTTTACCCTATTTATGATGGGACCTGGGAATGAGGTGTGCTAGCTCTGAAATCTTTCAATATTGTACTCTTCATTGCTGCCAATTCTTCTTAAATGCAAAACTTCTCGTACTTTTCCATAATAATCAATCTCAATGGAAGATTAAATACAATCTATCAAATCTCCAAGGTTCATGGAGAATGAGCAATGTGAAAAACAGGTTCATAGCAGAAAGAAAAAGATTGAGCTCTTGACTACTTCTCAAACTGAGGTGCTCTGTCCTGCTAGTGTACAGGAAGTAATCACAATTGTTCTTACTGTCATCATGTAAATATTTGGAATAGATGGTGAGTCAAAATGACATATCTCTTTGAAGATGCTTTGTTATTTTCTGATCTAATGCTAGACCCCTCACATTCTTCACCAAAATCACCTTGCTTCTGTCTCCCCTTATCTTGGAACAGAAGACCTCTCCAGCTCCCCAAGCTGAGGACACATTATACTGCAGTTAAAAGTTAACTTTTTTGGAATGTGATTTCATTGTCTCTGCACTGGTATTTGAGAAGACTTTTCTGTTGTCTTTTCAAATGGAGGCAGTGAGTGGAAGATGAAGCACCCAAACTCTAAGTACATTCGGATTATTTAATTAAACTTTAGAAGTAAACATCACAAGTTAATTGCTACATTTTCTTTCTCATGTCTTTTAGTTAGCACTAAAAGAGAGGTAGATGCTAAAATATTTTAATTATATTTTACTGTTTTTATTGCTTTCTTTTTTTCCTAGCCAGGCATTTTCTAACAATTGTTTAGAATTCAGCATCCATAATGTTCTTTTCCCAATTAATACAGTTATACACAGAATGAAGTCCATTCAAGATTTCCTCACAGTTATAATACACTGATCTATATCCAAAAAAAGCATTGTACCGAGGATTAAATGAAAGTGATTCAAGTATTGATTGTCCTTTGGTATATATTCTGTAAAAATAAAGGAGCTATATTAAGCTTCTTTGTGAAAGGACACTAAAGGTTTTAGTTGCCATTCTGTTCTTCATATTCTGTTTTTTTGGACTGAGGGGAATCCAAGTCACACATTTCCAGGATGCAATGCTTAAGAATAGAATAGCATGAAATAGCTGTAAACTTAATTTTGTTGTATTAATTTAGAATCATTAAGCTACTTTAATAATTCTGTCATATCTGATGCCCATTGGGCGGCTTAGAGATATTTTGTGAAAAATGAGAATGTACAGTAACTTGAAAATGTTCTGCTGGCATTGCTGAGATCTTGCACTGATATACGAGGGGTTCCAGTTTTAATGATGGTGCATTGCATCCATCTCCTCACACTTTTATTGACGTCGTGTGTTACTCGCTGATACTTTGGACGTTGTTGTTACACTTTTATCGACGTTGTAATAACTCCGACGCTTCCAGTGACACCGCATTGATCCGCGGGCCCGTGGGGCACTGTGTAATGTCATCGAACTCTTCCAGACATTGCTGCAAGTCTCCCATTCAGCTGCACAGTAAATCTGCTCTTCATTGGTGTCACCTGGCTCACGTGGTGCTGGTTTTGTACAACTGCTGTTCCACATTGACACCGATGCTCTGGTTCATGGCAGCATTCAAATGACTGCACATGGTGATGTCAGGATGCTGTTTGGTTAACTTCTAGGTTTTGCATTTCATTGTAAATATCCACAGCAGCTGTTTCACTGTAGAGGTTTAGTTTGTAGTAATAAGGAACTTTTTACCCATTGTTCAGAAAAGATATAAAAAACCCCAAGAGTATAAATACTGTACTTAAAATGGTTGCCTGGTTTAGATACTTAGAATACAACTGGTGATATTTGGGTCTATTTTCAGGTAGTAGCAGTTTGCAACAGATGAAAATAAAATCCTGAAAACACTACAGAGGAGAGTTGAACCTCAGTTATTTTGGCATCTCTATGAGCCAGTCTTTCTTAATGTTAACAAAATGACAGCATCTTGATATCAACTCCTTCAAAAAACTTTAATCTGCATCATATTCCTCCTCTTCCCTGTTGAGTGATTTTTAGGCACTGGCAATAACCTTTGTTCTTACCCACTGAAACAATATTATTCATCAGTCTTTACCTCCTCAGGCCACCTTTTACAAGTCTCATCTTATCATCCATTCTGTCATGTTGACTTTATAACAACTCTTAAATGTTTTATTATCGGTTTAAACTTAGCACAGAAGAAATCAGACTAATTTTTTGCCTTGCTTTCCTTCTCTCCTGTGTCATACCAACCACTACCTTGCTAATGATATTGACGGGATGTTAGTATCCCAATTCTAAATGTACCAAACACTCCTGTTGTGTCATGATATTCATGATATTAATCTTGTGCAGAATTATATTTAACCCATGCTAGTCCTAATCTGCATCTTCATCTGCTTCCATGTTGAGTTCCATTTCCCTGCTTAGAAGTCATGAAGTCTGGGTGAGCTCTTACAAGGAAGGTGAGGCTGGAGGCAGGACACCCCTCACTCCCTCCTGGGGAGAACAAGAGTACTCTGAAGTTCCCGTGGTGGAGGAGGGGAAGGGAATTCTGGAAGGCAGTGACCCTGTCGATCCCAAAAGGAGAGCAGTCCAGTGCAGCTCCAGTCAAGTCTCTGATGTCCCAGGGGAAGGTAAAACAGAGAGAATTCCCAAGGGCCCCTTGTCAGCACTAGCACATAGCACAGGCTGTGAAGGGCAGAGCCAGAAAACAGCAGAAGCACCCTGTCCAGAGAGTTTGAGAATATTTGCTGTTTTGTGATACCACCATATTTTTTTTCAGTACCAGAATCATAAAAAAAATCAAAGTAGCATCATAGATCAATAGATACTCATTGCTGAGCTTCTTGGCACTCAGTGCCCTCAGTGTTAAAATGTTTTTTATTCCTTTCATTTCTTTTTTGCAGACATCTGAGCCATTTCCAGACATAGCTGCTTTTTCACTTCTCAGTAAATACCGAAAGCTAAATCTTTTAGGCTTTCTTCGTATTATGAACCTTCTTTAGGCAAAAAATTTTTTCCCTAAAATGCGAATCACTTTTGAAGACTTCCTTCTGCTGTGCTGCTGACAGTCACTTCAGTCAATCTATATATTAATTGAGAAGTAAAACAATTTTTTTTTCCTCTTTGCCTAATTTCTGTGTATTTTTCAGTTCATTTATAGCCCTTGGGTTTTTTTTTTTTTTTTATTATTTTTTTTTTGATTTTTGGAAATGGGGACAGATTATTTCTTTAGATGAGGGAGATCCTGCTGTAAACTCTTCATGTCTGGTCATGCTAAGACTCTGGACAGCAGCATTTACTTACTGTATCTGCTGCCTGCAGAAGAACCAAGTGCAGATTTACTCCTGTGATGATCATCAATTTGCTATCTTTGCACTATTACTTGGAGATATTCTTTTTTTTTCAAATTGACATTCTTTCATAATTATTTCTGCCAAAAAGCACACAGTAGATCTGTCAATCATTTTCCCATTAAATTGCTGCATTTCCCCTAGAATTGTCCCACATACTAGACTGTTCTCTACTTCTGACAAGGTAAGATGATGTCAACAATTTTGAATTTCAAAAAACATCTGTTTGTTTCTCTAGGAAATATTCTTTAGTGAGTAATATTTATGATATATTGAATAAGTTTGGAATTTTAGGTACTTTTGATAAGTATGAAGCAAATATTGGCCATTATTTGTCATTTGAGTTAAAAAATTGGAAGGTGTGCATTGACACCAGCAGCTATCATTTTATACAAAGAATAGCTGCTGGAAGTTAGTGACTTATCAAAACATATTGAAATCCTGGAGTAGAGATTTGTGGCGTTTAATTGTTGTATATTTTAATAAGTTGTGCTGCTGGCTTCTCTTGCCAATAAAGAGATTTTTTAGCTTGGTTTACAAATAAATCTGCTTAAGGTGGGTTCATTTTCTTAGATCATTTAACAAAGTTAGTGAGTAATTTTTGAAAATGCAGCCTACTTTAATTTGAACAAAGTTAAACTGGTTGCATGCTTCATCAGCATTGCACCTGCATTGTGTTGATGACATAATGTCTAATGCCAAGGAACAGGCTCTTCCCAACTCCTTGGTACAGACCGTCAGATTTCCTCTTGATATGCTCAGTTCCTAATATTAGTCTCTGTATCAGAGGATAATTTCACTGCCCTTGTGAAAAAGTAATAAGTTATTTTAGATAATGGTGAAATTTTTCCTCGAATGGTCACCTTCTTTCCAGTGGCCATAAAGGCAATATGTATTTGGCAACAGCAACTATCCAAGGCCATCCTATTTGCACTTCTTGCTTACTGAAAAGTCATGTCGTAGTCTTGAGCTGTTCGCTGTAGCTCAAGCAGGACCAGAGGAGAAAGAATCTAGATGAGAACAATGTGAGCAATCAGAGACTTAGAAAATACTTGCAATGAAAAGTCAAGGAAATTGGAGTAGGCTATTGAAAGGAGTCAAAATAATAACTTGCAGATATGCAATAGGTTAGTAGCAGTCAGGAGGGCAACCATCTTCCTTGCATGCACTGCAGGTGGCAAAGGTGTAATGGATTTAAATTGTAGTAGGGAAGGTTTAGGAAGGTATCAGGAAAAGCTTCTCATAATAAAGCTGAATCACTGAAAGCAATTGCCTGGGGAGGCGATGGAATTTCTTTTATTGGAAGCTTTTTAGAGCAGGATGGACAAACATTTCTCAGGCACCACGTACCACAGCTGCATTAGATACCTCCTTTCAGCCCTGTCGTTATTATTATTCTGATTGCTCCCTAGCTCTTCCTTCTTCAGACTCTCTGAAAGCGTTCCATTTCTGTTGTTTGAACACCTTCATTATCTTCACTGCACAGTTAGCTTTCTGTAACTGAATATTTATGACCCTTCTTTTCACTTTTGCTGTTTTATTCATTGACTTACATCCTCAGTTTTCTCGCAAGATCAGAAACCATTAAGTCATTTCTGACCCCAGCCTCTCCCTGGCTGTAGGTCTGCCAAACATGATCTCCATCCTTTCTGGAATAGCTTCAATATTCTCCTTGAAGTCTGTACTAATGATGTAATTATTTTTTTGTCTTAACACGTGCATTGTCATTTTTATAGCCTTTCAAAATCCATGCATCCTGGACTACTAGGTCTCAGAGAAATGTAGTCAGGCGTCACACCTGACACTGAAGAGGAGACTCTGTACTGGATCACATTTTCTGCTTTTCTGTATTGCTCAAAGATCATGTTAAATTTGCTGTCCACTGCCTCAGGAACTCCATTATCTTGTGCTACTCTTTGACCTTGATTGCTCACTGCCTTCTCTGCCTGCTCCCTCAGTACTGTCCAGAAAACTTTCTCCTGAGCTATTGAATCACTTTATTTTAAACCCTAATTTTCAATATTTCTTTTTTTCTTCTTTGCAAATGATCAATTCACATTGTGTGTGGTTTTTTTGATATTATGTGCAAGGGATGTTATATCACCAAAATTCACATCTGGTGGTTCTTCCACTAGAGAAAAGCATTTACCCAAAAGCAGCATTGTCTAGCTTGCACCACCTCCTTCCTTATATGAAGTTTTTCATTAAATAAAAGGTTTAGATTTCACAGTAGTTTGCTCCTCATTTGTTAAATACAACAGTGTTGCACTGCCCTGTGAAATATCTACATTTTTGTAAGATTTTTTTTGCTTGACTTAAAATTTATGTCTAGAAATGTGTGGTGTCCTGAACCTATGAGTGAAAACAAATACCTCACCTAGCTGCTCATGCATACTGGTCACAGCTATAATTTTTGTGTGTGTTGTGTATACTGAATTAATGTAAAATGTATAGATGTTCAATTCGTTGCACAGAATTACATTAGCAATATTTTAAGTTTTCTGAGTAGTATTTTTCTTCTCTGGCATATGGGAAATCTAAAAATAATCTGAAAAATGCTGCCTGGAATAAGCCACATTTATTTTTTTTCATATAGACCATATTTGTGTGTGTGTTTATTCCTAAAATATACACTAACACCTCAAAACCTGTTGATGTTTTGCTTGAGTCCTTAACTTAAAGAGAGTTTAAAAATTCTAGATCAGTTCTGAAGTGTACCCAGTCTGTAAATGTGCGGAAAAGAAATTTATTTTTAATCCCTATATTCCTTTCTCTGCTTATTTCTGCCCTCATGGGTAAACAGGCATTGTAAGAATACCTTAAACACGGTGTGTAGGAGGTTTGTCTAGATGGAGGTTGATGTCCTAATCACCCTAACAGGAGAGTAAAGCCTTTGCCTATGAGCTGTAGGATCTGTAAATTCACAATTAGTTCTGAGAACCTGATTTTGTGTAGGTTTTTCGATAAAAATGTATCTTTGCACTTCACAAAATGTATTTGGCACATTTACTGCATAATGAGATGACTGCAGAAATTGTTTGGGTAGAAATTCATGATTAGTGTTGAACAAAATTGCAAAGAAATTTCATGCTCAATTGGAGGAATTTTGGCTTGCCAGCTAAGTGTAGGTGTGGTATTGGCATGCTGTGAACAGAACTCTTAAATCATTGTATTATGCATAATTGCAAATCCAGATTATGAAAGTAATTATTCTGATTGTTTTCAAGCAGAAGTGTTTGTGTGTCTGTAAATGTTATGAATAATGACACCGTACCTTTTAACAAATTCAATTTTTGAAACATCTTATTCCATAAAGTAGACAGGTGTACAAAACTCAGCAGATGCAAAGCAATATTTATATACTTATAAGTACTCCTAGGATTCTCCTTGAACAAGGCTTGGTCATGGGAATCTTGCCTTTGGATATGAAATCCATGACAATGAGATATTTCCAGAATTATTTAAACTGAACATACCAAAGCATGGAAATAATTATGCTATTAAAATAATGAGAAAGCTCATGGATGGGAATATTTCTCTGTTTACTGGACCTTTCTGTACACCTGATGTGCACATGCCATTCTCTGACTGGCTGCTCTTTGTAGTTGTGTGTATTGTCTTAGTATTTCTTTTGGTTTTATGTGGATTTATTTTCTTTTTGTTTTAACTTTTGGTGACAAGCTATTTCTCAACTTTAAAGTAGGACATTTCTGTCTTTAAAAGGAAGGAGAAGAAGAAATAGATACAGAAACTATAGTTTCTCATCAGCCATTTCCCACGTTTCCAGGTGGAACTGGGTACTGGAGGGTGCTGTTTGATATTTAGCAACTTGTAGTCCTTAGCTCTGCTTTAAAGTCTTCACCTTCATGCTTGTTTCTGGCTCTGTACCTGAGATTCAGTTCTACCTGCCAACAATACCTGTGGAAACTGCAGCAGACATAAGACAAGTGCACTGCCTTGGCTTTTCTTCACAAAACGTGACAAGCTGCATGTTAGTTAGGCAATCATGTAAGTTATGCCTGTTTTCACTGAAGTTTTCTCGTTCTGTACCATCTATCAAACTGAATTTGTGCCTGAAGTGAATGTGAATTAATTGCATAGAAGGCATTGCCCCTGCCCTGGACAGCAGATGACTAAAACCTCACCCAAATTTCAGAGAACCATCTAATCTGCTTGTTTTCCATGAATATTCAACCCAGCAGGCACTCTCCTACTTGATTCTGTCTTCTGTGCATTGGAATCATAACTCTTGAATTTCTTGGTTCAATTTCAAGAAAAAGGATGAAGCTTGTTCCTTGTTAGGTAGACCCTGAGCCCTCACTGTCCTGCTGTCTGTCACTATGTGCCCTATTAAAAAGTTTGTCCCTATAATTCTTATCAGCTGCCTTAAACATTTCCCCAGAGCCTTCTTTTCTCCAGACTGGACAACCACAACTCTCACAACCTTTTCTCACAGGAGAGGTGTTCCATCTCTCTGGTTATTTGCGTGGCACTCGTCTAGATTCACTCTAACAGGCCCATGTCCTTCCTAAGCTGAAGAAAAGTCATCCTATTTTTTCCCCTGCAGATTGTGAGATGCAGTTTCTGGTTTTCCACTGATTTTTTTAGGAAGGTGTGAGAGTACTTACAGGCAGACTGGATCACTTTGGTGTGAGTAATTCAAATTTTCAAATAAACCATCAGGAGGCTGGTTATGGAAGTTACAGGGTGTGGATTCCATTCACTGGCTTTAGCAAAGCAGAGGTAGAAACATTGTATAAGGTGTTAATTTCTGTAATAATCTGAAGAATTATGTTTTCATAACAGGAAAAATAGAAAAATATTGTAATTTGAAAAATGAGTGGGCTCGATCTGGACTTACACAGCCCAGCAGTATGATTCTTTAATGGCACTGAAGGAACCTTCTGCTTAGACAATTTCTTCTGAAAATCAAAAGATTGTGAATGGTACACTGCAAAAAACTAAATGCTGCAGTAAAGTAGAAGTTAAAAAGGCAGTTAGACTGCAGTGATATTGGGGAGAACAGTAAGCTTGTATCAGGGCTATCTCCTTTAAAAAACCAGCAGTATTTGTGATAGGTGATCATATCCAGCTATAAATGTGTAGTGGACTTTACAAATCTATTACAGCTTCCTATAACAAAGGCTGTAAAACATTATTGTTCATTTGTGTGAAGCAGTAAAGTTTTTAACAGATATGTAAGAAATAAAATTTTCCCTTTGTTTTCATCTTTGGTATATATTCATCCTATTAGAATTTTATTTAAAGTAGAATTTTGCCTTTCCAAGTGCCATTCCTTGTACTATATCCTTGGCAAAATGACCTTTTTCTTATCTTTATTATCCAGCTTTCAGTAAGAAACTGGAAAGTTTATAGAAGTGCTTGCTGTCAGCTTCTTGTCTCAACTGTTTAGGCCTTTAAAAATTATATATAAATATTGAACCAGCTGGAGTTAATAAATAGTTATTCTTTTCTACAAACAACTTAATGGTTATTAAAGGAAAAGTCAGGCTGTTCGAAAAGTAGGCAAGCAATTTATTTTATATTGAGAAAATTTTTAAGGAATCAGAAGGAATAAAATATACCCTTCTGAACATGTTCAAATGTCATTTTAAGTGCAGAAGAGAGCATTATCCAATGACTCACAAACGTAATTTACGTTTCACACCACCAAGCACACAAGTGCAGGACAATCTTTAAGATCACCACTAAATATACCAGGAGTCACTGACATGACTTTGGCAATGAGATCCAGTGAGATCATTTCCCTCTGGGCATATGGATGCTGTAAACTGTGTCTTTCTTGCTCATTTATTTTTCATGAAGGAAATTCTGAAATTATATTAAAAAAAAGAAGAAAATATTACTGTTTTCTTATACATTAAGTCAGACAAACATTAAAAATAATCTCCAAAGCCTACTGTCATGTACTTTTTGTACCTTCAAAGATTGATCATGAATGCAATTCAAATAACATTGTCCCATCAGTCACTGGTTGAACTCAAGGTAGAGTTGCACCAGGTCCAAATGCAGCACGTTATATATCTGCCAGTGCACCTTTAAAAGGAAAGTAGTGAAATACTCTACTTACTCTGATGGGTTTATTGAGGGATAGTGAATTTGTTTGTATGGTTAATACAGAGTAATTGCAGAAATATACTTTTTTAAAATTGAAAAATTGTTTTCATTTTCTCATTTCTCAGTATAATTAGATGGTAGAAGAAGTGCTGCAATCTGAATATTTTATTTTTCTCCAGAATAGTTAGAGTATCTCTTTTTGTTCTATTAGGACACTTTTATGGACAATATTCATTGAAATGACAGCAATGTGCAGCATGTTTTGATCTAGCAACTGTTTATGACCAGTTTGCAACTACTTTGCAAAATAAATAGCTAAAGAAGAATTTAAATAAACTAATCCAGATGTCTGCCTCATTAGTGACTTTTAATTCTGTGAAGCTGTAATAGCTCAAGGTGAAAAGGAAGTGAGAGAACTGAAAGGAGCACTCAGTGTAGGTACACCTGCACTTCGTACAGCCATTGACATCCACAACTGGAAGTGGCAGAAATCCAGCACATTTAGTGTGTGATGTCATGCTTTTGGGTTTTGGTTTTTTTTTTTTATTCATACACTTGAGCTTGAATTCATGTGAGAGAGGGCAAAGTCATAAAAACTTGTCTATGATTTGTGATAAAGGATAGGGAAGTTTGTGAAAGTCTGCAGACCAGCTAGTATTTCAGTAACATTATTGACCTAATCAAAAAAACCTCATATATCTTGTAATACTTGGAATTGGGTTTGTTCCAAAAAAATCTACTGTGCAAGATGAGGAAAAAAAAAAGTAGAAAAAGGTTTGATTACAGACTTTAGGCAGTGTTTTAGATGTGCTGTCTTAGCCACTGAGTATCTTGAGGATATGGTCTAAAACCTTGAATTTATATTCTTTCGAAAGGCAGCACAGAAAGCAAAGGGTAGGGCTGTTGTTTTTGCAGCAAGCTCTGTAATAGCCTTTG
Organism: Orthonyx spaldingii; assembly: GCA_013397795.1. NCBI lineage: Eukaryota > Metazoa > Chordata > Aves > Passeriformes > Orthonychidae > Orthonyx > Orthonyx spaldingii. The sequence goes on from VZTJ01006632.1 coordinate 310,391, forward strand.
CTGGAGGTGGGCTTTATTACTCTGTTTCAGACAGTTTTTCAAAGGGCTTAAAATGTCCAAGTGTATCATGGAACTGAAGCCGCCCTGAAGAGGTGAAAGTAGTGCAATCAACTCATTACGTGGGGCAACAGTTTTAGATCAGCTGGGAAAGTCAGAAAGCATTATTCAGAAGTGCTTAAGAAGAAAGCATTATTCAGAAGTGGTTAATGAGAGCTGGGACTGAAGGAAAAATTCAAAAGCTCTTCTATACAATGGGTTATAATTGATCATTGGTACATCTGTGTAATTGTAGGGTCTTCCACATGCTTCCCCCTGCTCACCTGTCTTATTTTAACTCTAATCAGCTTTTCTCTAATTTCTCTCTCTTCTCCAAATAACATTCTGTTCTAACATTATGGTCATTAAGTTTGTTACAAAGTGAGCACTTCTGACAAACAAAATGCAGCTGTTTGTTAGCTGAGTATTTACAGCACTAGAGATCTTCTCATCAGTTGTTTGAGAGACTTCACATTAATAGGACCAAGGAGCTGATCCTTGTTAGGACAGCTCATGTGAAGCTGAAATTCAATATTTTCACTTACTGCGTTTGAGTTAGGCAGTAAATCTAATCTTTAGAAAATAGCATTCATCACACACAATACAATCATAGATAATTTAGGTTGGAAGGAAACTTCTGTAATTATACATCAGTCAAAGAGGCTGGAGTTGAACCAAACTCATGAGCAGAGTTAAGTCACCTTTGGTGAGATTGTTTAGGGCCCTGTTTGATGGTGTTTTGAATATTATTAAGTAAGATGATTCTGCAAACTCACTGGGTCTTGTTAAAATATTTGACTTGTTTCACTGTGAAAAGCCTTTCCTAATATCTAATCACAATCTCCCATCTTGAAACTTTTCTACTGCCCATTATCTTATCCTTGTGAAAAAATGATGGAATTATCACAGCAAAAGATCCCAACTTAGGCTTCTCCTTTTAAGACTGAACAAATCCTGTGCTGTCAGACTTTTATTCTAATGCTTAGGCCACCTGTTTCTCTAGTTTCTTTGCAGATATACCATGGAAGACTTGTTTGAGAGTCTTGCTAAAGTCAAGGTTAACGCCATTCAGTGCTGTCTTCCACTCAGCCTCCCATATCATTACCAAAATTAGTAATTACTAACCTCAGCTCAGGTTGGTGAAGCAAACTTTCATAAATCCATGCTGGCTATTCCTACTCAATTTCTTGTCCTTCATGTGCCTGGGCAGGGCTTTCCGTCGTAGTCTTTGTGGGGATGGTGGGCAGCAGGTTAGGCTGAACAGTCTGAATTTCACCAGGTCTTCCTTCTTGCCTTCCTTAAAGATGTGAGTTTGCCTTTTTCTAGAGATCAGAAACTTCCCTTGATCGCCACAACCAGTCAAACATGGACAGCATTCTCTCAGCAACATTGGTCAGTTCCCGGTATCTTGCCTGTTCCCGTGGAGTTGTCTACATCCAATTTGCTCAAGCGGTTTCCCAGCTCAATATTTCTCTACTGACTGAACCAGATGTAAAACATGACCAAAACCTAAACCTGTGTTGCTCAGGATTTCAGGTTCTTTTGTGTGTGTGGAAAAAAGTTGGCTATAAAATTCTTGCAGGAACTAGAGAAGTTTTGATGTTAATTTAATCAAAGAACTGCTGTAAAAGCACTTCCTTCAGCAGCATCATGTAACAGTGGTCAGTGTCTGTTTTTCTGCTGATACTGGTAAGAAATATTTCTCAAGTTTTTCTCTTATGTCAGCCTCTAAATTCTTTTCCTCTTTTCCTGGCCTTTATATTTTAGTAGTTGCAATGTGTACCTTTGTATATTATACAGTGTTTTTTAAAAAATGTTTAAATTCTGGCAGTGCATGTGCAGTTACAAAACACAGTTGAGAGTTATGAGTTATTTGTATGGTGAGATAAGTTTGGGGTGGGGTTTTTTGATGTGTTTTTTGGTGTTTGTTTTGGTTTGGGTTTTTTTGATGTTTTTGCATGCTTTGTGGTAAATTAGGCACATTTAAAAATGGTACTAACCCAGAAAAGTTTACTGAAGCGTAGAGCCGAATAAACATCAAATTTGTACAACAACTTTGTGTGAAGAGCAATAACTGACCAGGGAAGGCATCCTGGAAATGGGATGAGGTAAGGAAGGAAAAGTTTCTTTTTTTTTTTTTCTTTTTTTTTTTTTAATGCAGGATGCCTTGGCTGGAGTTCAAGTTAAAGGGAACGGCACTAAAGCTGCTTTCTATACTGTACAAATTGGCAAAGCTATTTTAGTTCTTTAAAGAAGAAACAAAATAGAAAGTAGATTTCAGGTGCCTATTACAAAGAGTAAAGGAGAACATTTTTTTTTTGTCTTCTACCTCTGATTTTTTTGTTTGCTTGATTTTTCTTTTTTTCTTCTTTTCTTGGTAACATGTCAATTATGGTCTTTTTATTTGTATTTGACAGCTGCATTTTAAGGGAGCCCAGTGTTAAAAATCATCTCTTTTTAGGACATGCTAGTATTTCTTTGCTAGTATCCTCTCTGAAACAGCTTGATCGCTCTTCTTAATTGTAATAAAATTATATTTAAATAGATGGTACCTCCTTTTTGGAATGGTTGCATTCATTGGACTCAATAAGAAGTCTCAACCCCGTCATAAAGGCATTGCTTTCTTTCAGTGGTTTACTGACACATTTCAGTTCATGAGAGTCTAGACTGTGCATTTTAGGTCAACAGGTGTGCTAACAAATATAATTGATACATGCACACATCTGAATAACATAGGCTGTATCTTAGTAATGGCTCTGGTTGTCCACCAGAGATGATGGAATTGTGAACTCCCAGGCATTGTAGAGTGAATCATCCCAAATACCCTTCTCCTAAGCATGGTAGATCACTAAAGCATATGAACAGAAGGGTCGGTGTGATAAAAATATGCTTTAATTGCTTTCACAGCAGATGTGGTTATGGAGTCTGAGCTCTGGTTTAGCGGTATCCTTCTAACCAACATCTCTCCATTTCAACTCTTCCAACAGATAAGCCATATTCAATGACAATCTTTGTGATATGTTAGCTTGTAGTTGTAAATAATGTAATGCATATCCTAATTTTTCAAGCATGTTCTTGTGCAGTCCTATCCTTTGGAGTAAAATTCAGAATGAAAAATTTTATAGTCGGTTGCACTACGATAGAATTTACAAACAGCACTACTTGTGTGGTTGTTTTATCTGTGTCTTGGGAGAAAACCCTTGAGTATGTGTCATAAAACAGCTTTTGAAATTGGAGAAGTGGCTATCTTGGAAAGTGAATCCACAGTGTTGTATACAAATACTTGAACCTACAAAATGAGAAACGGTCCTCTGTCCATGACCTGATGTTACTAATGCAGATCCTGATCTACTTCTATAGATATTTTAATCTACAATGAACGTGGCAATGAATTTATTAAGTGTTAGTATTGGTACCCTGTTCCTCAGCTGGAAATGTCAGTTAAGACAGCGCATTAATAATGATGAGGTACATATAAATCTTTTAAAATTTGTATTCAGAAATTCCCTGTCACTAATTTAATGCAATCATAAGCAACTTGAAGTCAATGTGACACAAGAAATGATACTCAAATGTCTCATCTCTAATGAATGACAGTAATTAGCCATATTTCAAGGAAAAGATAATATATCACAGATAAGGAAGTTCATATTTCATAAAGTGCCCATTATCAGAGATGTAGGTCCAAATGAACTCTTATGTTACACTCCTATGTAAGCTCTTCTGTCACAGAATATAATATTAAAATGATGATTCTAAAGTAAGTTTTAAGATGGAGAAAACTTTTGAAAATTGATGCCTATAGTGAATAGTCAACAATAGTATTTATTTTTATAAGGACTAATGGAATACTCACGGGAATTAAAGTCAGTTTGGTTCACCTCAGATCATTCCCAAAGTGGCTCAAACAGTGCCAGCTTTGTCTTTTTAAAAAGGCTACAAATAAAACAATTGTTCTTGAGTATCCAAAAGTCCTTTGCTGCTTATAAACCACAGCATGCATCACTGACCCTGTGATATGGGGGCCTTGGAAATGATCTATGCAAAGGGAATGAGGCTTCCCACACTGAGTGGGGATCCAGATCTCTCCCTTCCATGTTACAGTGGTCTGAGGCTCAATAGGAAGTAGCTGATTGATACCAGAAGTTAAATCATCCCAATCTCTAAAACTGGGAGTATCAGGTAAATAAAAAGGTTTCAAGTGATAGAAAGTTGTAAAAGGGTGGAAAGTTGTGAAGTGGTGAGCGATGGAGTGGGTAAAAGCTGTGACTTAATCCAAATCCTGCCCATTGCAGGAGCTGCAGTAACACATAGAAAGAACTATTGGAAGCAGCAGAAAGGGGAACCTCAGTGTACCTGCCCTTCATGCAGAGTGTTCCCATGTGACCCAAAATGTGTGTGAGACAGGGGAGTGAGAAAGGTGGTGCCTGTTGAAGGGTATGGATTGTAAGAAGGCTGTGGAGCAGCTTTTGTTCCAGTGCTGGGAACCTGCACAGAGGTGAGGTGTAGTGTGGATGAAGCCTATGGCTATTAAGGGCTGTCAGCTTGGAAAAGGTGGACACAAACCAGGTTGTGCTGCTTTGTGCAGGAGTGAGGCATCTTCTCATGTTAAAACACACAATGAAGGCTCGCTCATACCAAAAAACATAGTTTATGATTTTGTGTTCAAACTCTAGATTAAAAAGCAGAATTAATGCATACTTGACTGTGTTCAATAACAGCTTACTGAAAACAGTCGTGCCTATGATTGCTAGAAAACAATTGTTAAAGCACCACATGTAACAATCTCACCCTTGAGTAAAGAAGGAAGAATACCAACACTTCTAGCATTCTGAAATCTCTTGAAGTTCATAAGACTTTTTTACTGACACTGAGGAAAAAACCCAAGTAACTTCTTTTTTTTTTCCTTTTCTTTTAAAGTATTTTTCAGTCTGTTTGAATAAAAATGATCTGTGAAGTCTTCTGTAGAAATAAAGGTTTCTTATGAAAATTACTGGATGAAATTTAGTCGTTTCCTCATAAATTGCAATACTGTTTAAATGGACATTGTATTTGAAAAGGCATGTAGCTTTTCTTCAGCAGTACTTGAAATGGAGTCCTAGGTACTTCTACACATGACAGATTCAGATTCAAAGTAGCAATTTTGAAGGAAGAAAAGATACTCTGTGGAGTGGAACAAATATTCCTGCTATATGAACACTATCTGAAGCTTCCTATTGATGTGTTTGCGTGTTCAGAGGAAATTAACACCGTTATACTTCATGCTTCCTTCCTTATAATGTGAAGCTGAGTTATCTCTGTACTAAGGGTGTGGCTCCACAAGTGTTTGAAATGCTTGCAACACTCCAGATTGTCTAAAGTGTCATAATTAACAAAGTGAGGTTATTTCAGTGTTATCTAAGAGTAATTTATAAACTGAGAAGTGTCTGTGGGGTATGGAGTCAGGCTCCCTGAAGTGTGAATGTGCTTTTTCTGATTTATAGCTTTGCATAATTTAAGTAGTAAAATCTGTACAATGCAGATGAGAACCTTTGAGAGAAAGCAAATATTATAGTATTTCAGCAGCCTTGCAGCTATTTAAAACAGTCCATTAGTAAATGATGTTTGTTTCACATTTAGGTTTAGAAATGCTTCTTATGTATTAGTAGATATCCACTCCACTTCACACACAGAAAGACAGAGGAAAATTGGAAGCAAGCCCAGGTTTTTTGCTCCTTATCCAGTGACCTACTCATAAGTGACAGTATTTATATTGGTCCTTTCCACCTTCAATCTAGATATGGCTTTCAGCATAAGAGAGGCAATAAAATATAGCCCAGTAATTACTACAGCTTTTCCTAAAAATACAAGACTTAACTAGAACCCATTCAGAAATATGTTGTCAATTTAAAAACACAAAATTAAGTGTTGGGATAAATTTCTCCCAGAAGATTTTGCTATTGTAATGCCTAGTGCTGTAGTAATCCATTTTTAGATGCCTGACTCAGAACTGAATCCAGAGCCATGTGTAGAGCAGAGACAACAGGGAGTACTGCAAAGGGATGCCTCTTCAAAAGTACCTCAAACTGCAGAAAGCTGATTCTGTCAAGTCAGGATTTACATCTAAGCATGATCTCCTGGAGTTGTGCTCATGCTTCTGCTCTCAAAAAACAGGCAGAGGGCTGCCGCAATTCTACTTTGTGCAGTAGTTCAGTGCCTCAGACAGTCACTGAAAATAGAGGAGATGGGTGTTCCAGGCCGTCATCAGCCAGCAGTGAGAGAATCACTTCTGTGACCCAAATGTGAGGCTGTAGGGTGCTCTTGTCATTTGCTGCCGTAACTGTGGCTCTGCTATTGTAGAGAAAAGAGTTCTTGAACTCAACAAATTTGGTGGAAAAATGACCTGTGACCTCAACTGCTGTCCTGGGAGACAGAAGATGGGAATGGCTGTTATAATCTCTGCACTGAGTGATGTCCAAGCCTTTAATCCAGTTATACTGAAGTCATGTGTAGTTCACGAATTGCCCTTCAACTCAGAATCAAAAACTTTGTCTCTCTCTAGAAATACAATCAAAATAGGTTACAAAACTGTACTTTGGCCAGGTCTAATTAATCCTGGATCTTTCATTGTTCCATAGGAAACTTCAGCAGTAGAATGTTTACTTTTGTATTTCTGCATGTACCTCTGTAAGAGATAAACACTGAAGTCATTAACTCTGTTTAGACTGCAGTAAATTCTGAATGTGTGAAAGTTTCCTTGTGTACCAACAGGAATTTATTTGGTTTTGAACTTAGATATCAGTCAAGTAACAGTTGTTTGCTTTTCATTTTTTGTTAGTTTTGGGGTTTTTTTGCTTGTGTGTTTGTTTTGTGGCTTTGGGGCAGGAGGGGGAGGGGGAAGAGAAGAAGTGTAGAGGAACAGGCACCAGAGTTATCTCAGTTCTACACATCTTCAGTCCAGTCACAGCTGACCCTTTTGGATGTGGCTCTACAGTCTTCCAGTGGCTAATACTTTTCAGCTGTTTTTTATGGTCTGTTTGAAATCATGCATTAACTTGAGCTGTGATAAATTTAAGAGCCACTTAAAGTTGTTTTGCCTTGATCCATTAAAGTGGTCTCAGAGTCTTGTGCTTTTATTGATACTTGCAGATTTTGATTTAATAGTCTTTTAAAAATTGTTCGGTAAAGCAAATAGAGTTCTTAACACTTCAAAGCATGTTTCCAGACCACAGTTTGTTCTGGAGCTCTTCTCTGAATGCACTGCAGTTTTCCATTTTCTGTCTCCCTTTTGTGATCCAGCACTGGTACCAAAGGATGAAATCTGAGTGTTGATCATGAACTGGTGTGGTTTTGTTAATTCTTCATTCTTGGTAAGGTTCTGGTCAAAAAATGAACATAATCTCACAAATGCTGTGTAAAAGCACCCCTGCACTTGTCTGGTACTGTTTCCCAGTTCCCCCGTAAGGATGGATGCATTCTGGATTTAGGAAGGACCTTGCCTTCAGCTGTATTGTGATGCATAAATCTTCCTTAATGTTGTCTTGTACATAGTGTCTATCAATAGTAAATAACAATTTCTACAGATCAATGTTATTTATAATCTGAAAGCTTTGTTAGAAAGACTTTATACCCATATAATGATTAAAGCAATGGGTTGTATGGACTCAAGGATCAGTTGTTATAGGATGGCAATAGAAATAGTAGCTGATGCTTCATCACAAATACAATTTGTTATAACCTGCCTGTATTTTGATGTATGCTATTATTTAGATCAGTCAGTTCTGGTGCTGAACTGAAAGTAAGATCCACTCATAGGTTTTCGGTCATGTGCTCGTGCCTTGCAACCTTGAAATACGACCTTTTTTGTTCTAATTGCAAATTGTTGTAGCTCTAATGTTGCAGGAGTTTAACTGATGAAGTATAACCATATTTCTTTACAGAAAATTTCTTCAAAACAATTTCAAAACCGAAGCATCGAGTAGTTTTTACTAAGTTCCCAACATACTGAGGGGGTGGGGAGTACATTTTATATCTTTTAAACTATTATCTTGATTTACTGAATATAGATAATTTTCTTTTAACCTCTTTTGTGTGCTTATAATAAATTTATAAACTCTTAACTGAGCCTCCTGCTAGAAGGAAAATGTCAAATACCATATTTCCCTCTGCCTTTCAGCTATCAAACTCTTGCTGACAGGTGAGAATAACCATTTGATTCATGTCAGCACAGATTTGTGAGGTGTTAGCTTGGGTAATGATACTAAATTAAATCTCTGATTACCCCCTCATTTGTGTCAGTGTAGCTGTGAATCCAGAAAATCCATTTAATGTTCTTGGGGAGGGAGATATCAGACTTATAGAAGAGTTTTGAGTTGAAGCAGTGTCGTGTTATTAGTGTGACTTGAAGCTAAAGTTAAAATACTTCCTCACTTAGGAAGAGGTTTTGAGTGATATTTACGAAACAAACAGTGGTGCTGCAGCAGTGCTGGTTGTGTGCTGTTCCATTTTTAACTAGGTTGGTCAACAGCTGCGTTCAGCCTGCAGCATCTTCCCAGTGGAAGCTGTCTGTAGCTCTAGGACAGGCTTAGTCAATGGATTACTTTTTCTAACAGAAATGATTTATGGAAGCTCCCACAAGGAGAAAAGTCATGAGGCAAAGCACAGACAGCTTTTTTTGCTGTAAAAGAGAAGATAGGAAGCAAGAGTCTGACCTATTTTTGAGATGGCATTTCAAAGCTTTTGCTGTTGGACATTTTATTTTATTAAAATAATTCATGTTACTAAAGGAAAGTTAAAAAGACTTTCTAAATATTTTAGTTTATTGCTCCTTGTTTGCAAGTGTGGTTGATTTTGCGTGAAGTCACAGATTACAGGAGGGTGTTAATACAGTGTTTATTTTGAAATATCAAGTGATCTGCCTTGACTAATGGGCACACTAGTGTGAGGTACCTGCGGTAAGTGCACGAAACTGGCAGGAACCTTTACCCTCAGCAGTGTTGGGCAGCTGTGAGTACAAGGTGGTGGGCTCTGTCAGATACCTGTTGCAGGTGTGCTGGAGCACTGACTCCTTTCAATGCCTTGTTTGCAGAGTAAAAGAAAAAAGCTGATACTATATTGGCTTGCAGGAATTTGTATATTTACAGCGGTAGGCAGGGACTGACATGGTTCCTGGATGTAAAGCTTTATGCAGATTCACAAGCTCTTACATTATTATGCCATCTCACTTTTTCATTGTAATGTAACCGCATGCTTTTACTCAGGCTTTGTAACTGAAGTTCAGTGGCTCTTGCAAATCTGGAAGGGGAAGGTCTTTTCATGAGAGTATGAAATTATTTCTAGCTGACAGCTTCCTCAAGCCTTTAAGAAAGTGATGTTTTGCATAATTTTTCAAAAGCTCCAAGTAGGCTGCTTTTAGCTTAATTTTCCTTTTTCCCAGTTGCCATCAAATAACCTAAAGGTCTCCAGAAAGAGGATGGAGAAGGCACAGGATGAACTAAACTCTTGGCCCAAACCAGAGGATTTCCAAGTCCTTTCAGTCTGCTGTGAACCTTCTCTGTATTTTCTTCTTCAGCATCTGGATATTAAATTGTCCAGATGTGCTGAAGTGTATTAAATACTTCCACAGAGTTTTTTGGCTGAGTCAGCCAGAAGCAACAGAGGACACTGCATCCATCCCAGTGTTATTAAAAGCACAGACTCCAGTATAATACTGCAGTAAAAGGCAGGCATTTGTAATGAAATGTGCTGCCAGTGGGAAGAATAGGGGTGTCTGGATGGTGAATAAAATTGCTAAATATTTTCCAAGTAGTCAATGGCAAAATTGAGTTACAGTCTGCTTTAAATTATTTACAGAAGAATTTAAATTTGCAAACTTATTACAGCAAGCTGCTGCTTTTAACAACACTCAAGTTCTTGAAAATTCAATGCTAAAATGAGTTATTACAAGTGAGTTAGCTGTCTGAAATTAAATTAGGTGATAAACAATCCATTTCTCTGTGGTAAATTGGCATTCATGACAACTAGTACTAGTATGCACCTGAACCCCCATTATTCTTGGCACTTCATAAAGTTGCAATTGATAGCAATTTGTATTGACAGACTCTTATTGAATATCATTCTCAACAGAAACTAGCTAATCAATTAATTAATCCTAGTGTTACTCAAGTTTGTTTTAATGTTGCTCCATCATTTAGAAAATTAGCTGTTGACATTGTTTACAATTAATATAACTTAAGCACTTTCGTTTTCATTGGCTGAATAACCAAGCTTAGACTAATTAAGTAAGCATTAAAGCTTTCTGAATTACCAACAAAACTGAAAATTATGCATGCTAAATTGAAAAACACACAACAAAAACTGATTCTATAATACATATCATTATGCAGGATTTCAAAGCAGAATATTTAGTCTTGCATTTCCTCTTGAAAGCTGCTTGGGTGCATGTGGAAAGTCCTAGCCTCTTCTGAAGAGACTTGAGGGAGTAATCATCAGCAATATTATGATGAAAAGCCCCATCAAATCATGTTCTTCTAAGGCTATCTAATAACTCATAACTATTTGCATCTTGCCTCACATTTAAATAAGGCTTTCTTAGAATTCAAAACTGCAAAGGAGCAAATCCATCTCCCTGCCAGATCATTATGGACAGCTGCTCTAACAACGTGACTGTGCAGAGAATGCCAGGGTTCATCAGCTTGGAGCACCCCTGGAGTCAAAAGGACTTCCCTGGGGACCGAGGGTCTGCTTGCCTGCCTCTGACTGCAGTAGCAGAACCTACGTTTAGTATTTGGATTTGTATTGATAAACATTTAATTACATAATACGGAACCCTTAAATTCCATTAGATGATCTCTTGTCTTATTAAACATGAGTCCTGGCCCAGAGCCCTACTTTGCCTATGTAAACACAGCATTCCTCTTGCAAATTAGGAGAATGGCCCTGATCACCTTTATATGAATAAAGGCCTTTTTTTAATGGAAAGAAATAGAACTTGCTGCTTCTGAGAGAGGTTTAAAAACTAATATTTACTTGTCTAGGTGGTAATCAGGAGGATTATATGTTTTATTTAGGTCCATTAGTAACATTTGGGTGCAATTCTGTTTAGCTCTGGTTTTCTTCAGCAGTTTGTACTGAGCGTCCTGGTTTTGAAAGCTTTTTCAAATATTCTAAAGATGCATGATGTGTGGAGGGTACCTCTTTATTTGGTCACTGAATAACTGAATACAGTGCAAGAATTTTAACAGTGAAATAAGATCATTTTCATTGTCTGAGTCATGGTTTCAGGGAGGTGGAAGGCACACCGAAGTCATCCAAATGCCTGCTTGCTTCTTGTAGAACTGGCTGGAGGGGATGCTGAAAGCAAAACTGGGCTGTGCATGTGAGCAAGGGGTGCTGTGGCAGTTGAGCTGCCTCAGAAGGAATACCCCAAATGTCTTTTTCTTTGTTGCTTCTTTCCCTTAGAAACAATCAGGGATTCTCTCACAATCGCTTCCATTGTCTCCTAATTACTGTCAACCAGACTGAGCCTGAGAGATGTCAGACACATCTCTTTGATATATTAATATAGTATTAAGATAGAGGATTTTTTAATTTTTCTAGTAGATGATTCCATCTAAATCTGAATCTGACCTGTGGGGATGGAGGAAGCCTAACATGAAATGCTACAAAATTTCTGGTGCATACTTTTTTCAGACCTCTTTTAACACAGGAGGGCTAGGATGTGATAAATCAGTTTAGATACCAAAGAACTTGATTGGGACACTCAATTTTACTATAATAGGCTAATCTAAAACACTCAGTCCTTTTCAGCTCTTCTATACTCTTTCAAAATTGTTCCTAACAAGGACAATCTCTAAAAATGGGGCATTTGAGAGAAGTTAATGATGCTATAGCTACTCAGGATAACCATTACCTGAGAGTAGCATTTGCTGCCTAAGCACAAGGCTGGATACAGTGAATGGTATCAAAGGTGTTCTCTAGCAACTTGGAGAGACTTGAAAAGGAAGAGGTATTTGCCATTTGAAGAGATGTGCAGTTAGACAAAACCAGAGGTTTAAAATAATCCACAGCTTCAATGTAGAAAGAAATGCAAAGTGAAAGAGTTTAACCTAGTTTTCAAGCTCACTTCTGCTTAGATTTTGCATCGAGTTAAACTCCAGGAATTGAGTCTTACCTTATTCTGACTTAATTTCACTTTCAGCATCAGTTCTTTGATATTTTTATCAATGCTTATTCCACTAAGTTTGTTCAAAGACAATCTCATTACACTGATTCCCTCACCCTCTCTCAAAAATTTTTCATGCAATTAAATGGTTGCCTTTAAGTTACCAAGTGTGATGGTACAGTGCTGTATTGAAATATGTATCCTGCATAACTTGCTGTGGAAGTTTGACTTGCCCTATTGATAAATTAGATTTAAGTGCTCAGCGTGACCATTAGCAATTTCTCTGTAATTATGTGAAAAGTTAAAATAACACAAGGAAAGGAGACAGATTCAGGCTTTTTAGTATTTCAAGGGAGGTTTGTGCATGAAATGGAAGTGCTGAAAATAAGATTTCTCTACTAAATTGGAAAGAAAAATGAAAATATTTTTAATTCAGTTCATTTCTGTTCTTTGTCAACATTTTAATCACTGGTATATTTGACTGAATCTTGTATTCTTTTTGGAAGGGAAGGGGAATATATCTGAGAATGGGTAGATGGGGTAAACTGACTGGAGTTTTGTTGGGGTTTTTGCTTTGTTTTGTTTTTGTTGTTGTGTTTAAAGAACACCACCCCCACCCCTGCCAAGACCCCAAACTTTCTAGCCTGAACTTGAGAAATCAAATGTTGTCAACTCCTGTTCCTCTTCCAGTAGGTCACCTAACCCAACTCCAGCCAGCCAAGGAGAAGGCAGATCCCTGAGATGTTCTTTGGCATAATTTTTCCCATCTTTACCTGTTGCCAAGTCTCAATTCCGCTTTGGGAGAGGAAGCAGCAGTACTGGAATATCATTGCAAGTCTCTTTCATCCTGGCAAAGAGACACAGTTGACTCCATTAGTGATAAACATTAGAACACTGTGTGCTTTTTACTTCAGAAGCTTTTGGCCTTCAAGGTTGCATATTTATTTCTAATCAATTAAGAAAAATGGAAAGAATCCGGAAAAGCCATATATATTGCATGCAGAGATGACATCATAAGTTATTGTGTCTTTCATTTACTAGGATATTGGAAATACATGTACAAAGACACAAAGCTTGCTGCCATTTATCATTCACTGGCAAATTAGTCTGTGCAAATAAAGCAACTGGGGGGAAGCATCTTGATGGCAGAGAAGAATCCAGCTAAAAGTGACTTCTCTTGGGGAAAAAAAAATTATTTACTGCTAACAAAGATGATTTTTTTGGTTCTTTTTTTAAGTTGTGGCTCATGTTTTGTGATGCACAGCATCACAAATGGCAAATCTACCTCCTTAAATGTTGACACTGGGAGCAGTCAGAATGGTGACTGGGAGAAGGCGTGGAATGAAAATAGCATTGAGAGCAGTAGATTATCTTAATGAAAGCATATGCAGTCATAAGGAAAGTTAGGTCTTCTGCTTGGAATTAAATCAGTGCTTGCAAGGTTACTGACCCACTACGAAGTGAAAATGTTCTGCCTTGTGTTATGTACCCAGTCCTGAGCAGATCTGCCTGTTCAGGATGAAAGGATAGGTGGGTACCTTAAAGTTTGCAACACCTTCCTTAGTTCCATCGCCTTGTTTTATTTCATCTTCTTGTATTTAAGCCAGACCAGAATCTGACTCCAAATTTTCACCTGATTTAAATGAAGAATGGTTTCCTCCCACTCTAAGAGTGCTATATAAGCACAAACATTTTCAAGCATTACATTCTCAAAGTGTAGAACTACTTTCTTCTTCCTTTATGTTGTGTTACCTGACCTTTCATTGGCATGCCACTTTAATTAATAGTGCATAATTGCATCCCACTGCTGACAAAAAGCTGCAACGTTGTTTGCTTTTGTTAGTCAGGGCCAATTATCTGTAAAGTCACCCTTTTGAATTTTCTACAATCAATCATCACCAGTGTACATTAAAAAAAAAAAAAAGCTATTTCATCAAAAGGTGGATTTCTCTCACCCCACACTTGTGTACATAAATACAGCAGTGTCCTTTCATCTTTTTTTACCTCAAGTAAGTGATGATTGACAAAGGCTCACTGGAGTAGGGTATTGAGTCGTCCTAGAAAAACTTTTCTCTATAAATTTGAAATTTGAAATTACCACTAGGTGAGTTTCCTCTTATAATTATTTCTCTATGGGAGAAATGTGCAGTGCTGCTACGAGAACTTGAAGGTTAGAAAGGACCCCCTGAAGGTCAGGGGACAATCCCAGATGCTCTCTGGGCCACAGAACTGCAGTGACTTTTTGTCCCTCTCTGCATGTGCTGCGTCTTATTTTTGATGGAAACTTAAATTTCTTCTGGATGTCAGGATTTAACTTTATCTTTACACTGATACACATCAAGCCTTTCTACTCCAGAAACAATGAGCGCTTTCTCGTCTGAAAAGCTTGATGCAAGATAAGGAAAAAGTATTCCTTCTATCACATAGTTTACTTGTAAACTGTTATTCTTAACAGATCATCTTGACTTTCTGAGTTGGTTTCATTTACATTCAAATTTTAAAAAAAATAAAGATGTTATTTAAGTAGGTAGATAATTGTAACTCTAATGTTGTTGATATGATTCCGAGCTGTACATCTCTATAAGATTTGGCAGCTTTTTCCCTTTACAGCATTTCTCTTTATTGGTTTCATTATTATGTGTTTGAAGATAAAGAGCTGAAAAGAAAAAGCTACAGATAAAGAAAAACTTGGACTTGAGAAAAGTTGAGCATTGTTAGAAGTGGATGATGTGTTAGAAGTGGTCTTTTAAAAATAATTCTCTGTCTGTATTTTGTGCAGGGCAAGATGTAGAACGCCTTAAAGCAGAGCTGCAGATATGTTAGATCTTAATGAAAGTGTTGGGAAGACTTCCACAGTCACTGTCAGTCAGTCTGTGACCTGCTCAGATTCTAAGCAGAGCAGTGATCACAATTGATCATCCATCCTTGAAACGAACACAGTAAATTCAGGAGTGGGATGTGATCTAGTGAGGGAATGTGGTACTTTTGTTCTGCTCAGATAAAAGTGAGCAGTATAACCTGACTACAAGTAAGATCTATATTCCTCAGCAGAAGAACCCATCAAAGCTTTACACAGCTAGAACAGTTAATTGGACTATTCTAAAAATCTGTGTATCAATCAACAGGCAAGCCTGTCCTTTAACTACATAATAAGTGGTGAAAAGTGTAAGTTTGGGTATCTGATCCTCTGTAAAACATTTGTAGGCTCCTTAATTACTGAAAAAAACCTGAATGGAAGTTCATTTAAGCAACAGAGCACTTGAGTGTCTAAATTAGTCATCACAGGGGAGCAGTAAGAGGACTCCCATTATCAGCCTGCTGGCAAAACTAGCTTGCACGTTTTCCTTCATTACCTTTTCCTACACCTTTCTAACACTTTGGATGGATGTTGCACATGCACTTGTGAGCCATGGGGTGAGGGCAGAGGGGTGTCTGGCAGTTCAGTGATACAAACTGTGCAAAAAGGTCACTTTTGTGACATCCTGTGAAAGAGTAATCAAAGCCTCTGCTGCTCTTAACCAAATATGACAGTAGGCAAATGTCCTAATGCTGAAAACGCTGGAGTCAAAGCAGGGCCTTAGAGCAGGTCAATTATTTCAATTATCTGGAATTCGTGATGGAAAACAGCAGCAGCCTTCAGGAAATATGCAAGAGTCTGGCAACTGCTTGATCAGTTATGACAGTCGCTGCCAAATATCGTGTCCCATCAGGTTTTTGCAAAGGGAAAGCTTGGAACAGGTGGAATATTTTAGTTACCTCTGCTCCATCACTGCCCAGTTCTCAGGAGATCTAACAGGCTGCCAGTTGCTTAAGTGTGACATCACTGGCAAATATCACGTGGCAATAAGTAATCACAGCATGACAGAGGGGGAGGACCATGAGCAGATGGATTGCTTCAATTATTTGGGCCCCTTGATGAATAAGAACTTCAACTGCCATCAGCAGATCCTGTGGCAGGCAAGTAATAACTGCACTTGCCACGACATAACTTAAAAATCTGGTGTGGTTTAAGTATTTCAACAGCTGTAAAGCTCAGATTTGTCTTAGCACTGGCTTGACCCACAGCCACCTCCAGTGCTGAGGGGGGAACACTGAGAAAATTGTTTGAGAGTGCTTCCAAGTACTTCATGGTATTTCACAGTTTGTTTCACACTGCAGAGAGAACATTGACCCAGCACCAAGCTTGCTGTTGGCACTTCTTGATTTTATTTTTTTTCAGGAGTCAGCTGGGAAAAAACTAAGGACTATTTAATATCAGTGCCAGGACAGACAGCAATAGCTTAGATCTGGTCATGAATACATTTAGGAAGGCTTCAGCATCCAAAAAAAAGATTCTTAATTGTATAATATACTAGGTCCAAGATCAGATAGGCCTGAAATTTGTTGGGAAAAAATTATTTAAGAACTCACCCTCTCATTTTGCCTTCGGTCTTCCTTCAGCCTGTTGCTAACTCAGTCTACTTCAATTTCTCTTTTTACATTTCTGTTCATGTTAAAACACCATAAGCTTTTTGCTTTTACAAGAAAATATGTGGTACCTTATATAACTATGCCCTTTCAGCTAAAAGTTTTTTATTGACTCTGGTGCACAGAAATCTAGTTTACGCATTAAAAGCTAAAGAACAAAGGACACAAAAGAATTAATAAACTTTAAACAAAAGGAAATTGTTTTTGCAAACCAAATCCCATTTGAGTTTTATTAGATTTAAAATCTGATATCTGCTTTGGTTGGGCCTTGAAAGCAGAATAAAGAGTCAATAGGAAGCTTCTGTTTGAGCTAATATGACTTGTTAACATCTTGCAAAAAGTTAATGTTATAAAGGATTTGGTTTCTGAACCCTTCAGTGCCTGTAAATTCACCTCAGCACAGAATTGATAGAGAAATATTTTTTGTAAGTATTTAACCCAGTTATGCAAACATAGCTTAGTCATTTATGTGGTGTCATTTGTGATACAAGATGGATGTCAAAGAGTTTGCAGTCAAAATTCTAATCCTTTCCATTCTTACATTGAAAAACTAGATAGAACCATAAAGGAAGAATTCTGAGGACAATTGAACTGTGTTAGTTCCAGAATAAAGCACTGGAATTAAATGTTTTGTGGAGGCTGAGGAGGTAAATCCCTCCCCAAAAACCCAACCCTTTTTTCCTCCCCATCATCTTGCTTTGAGACCATTATTGAGGGGCAATGATTACATTCCATCCAAGGAAAAAGTAATCCTCATTAATATCCTTTATCTGACCTATTTCCCATTGCAGGAGAAATGGCTTCTAATTTGAGATCAAGAAATTACTTTTGATAGGAACAAATGTCACAATCTGGTGCAGAAATTTGCGCTTTTTCTCTATTTCCTGATGCTTTGAAATCTACAAAGTACCAAACACTTGTCAGTGCTGGTCATTTCCATCCAAAATTGTATGGAAGTTACTGAGACAACCTTCCTGCCTGCTTTTCCAACTTTGGTGTAATGAGTGGCATTTTAATGGCATTCATGTGGTCACTGCTTGAGATCAGTTTTCCTTTGTTTTTCTTCCCTTCCTTTAATATCCTGACCAAACAGTGTTAACTCAGAATAGTTCAAAATCAGGTTTAGATTTAAACTTTTACACAGTCTGCTCTTCTATTCAGATCAGGTTTATATCTGCCCCTGTGAGTCAGAATGCTAACAGTTATACAGCTGCCTTAAAAATCGAAGACTTTAAAATATTAGGGTTGAATTATACTCTTTCTCACTTGTGATTCATTTAGCTAAGACAGGAGCATGTTTCATGCTTTTCTTGGAACCACCAAAACTTGAAATTTGCTTTGGAGTGAGGTTTTTTTTATGTCAGTCCTTCAGAAGCTGCAGATACAGTAATAAAAAAATTAATTATTTCAAGTCTTGTAATAAAATAGTGAAAACTGACAGCACTGCTATTAAGGAGAAGGTTTTGTGAGTTTTTGCTTTTTTGGGGTTTTTTGTTTGGTTGATTGGGGTTTTTTTTAAATTATGCTGAAGATTGACTCTCCTCTAGTTTAGTCTTTTCATACTGTTAAAACAAGACATGGTTGACCCTTTATTCTAGAAGTGGTTTGTGATCAAGTTTGGCAGGGTGGTGCAACAGCAGAAACAGGTAACATCCTAAAAAAGAAGACATAAAACTGAAGTTACAATGGCTTCAGGTGAAGAGAGGGATAGGAAGAGAAGGGAAGAAAAAAAATTATTAAAGCAAAGAACTGGAGGTAACTGTGGGGAATTAGGTTGAAGAGGGTCAGGAGATCCAGAATGGGCAGAAAGACTCTGGAGACCAAAACAGAGCTGTGAATGATGCAGAGAATAAAATCTTAAAGGGGCTCATGGAATTGAAAAGAAGAATAGCAGGGAGAGGCTACTTGAAGGCAAAAACAACAGAAGATATTTGGACAGAAGGAAGAAAGGAAGAGGTGAATAGATGACTCTGGGAAAATATTTTTTAAAAAGGGCAGAAAGGATTGGAAAACTTCATATATATATATATATATATATATATAAGAAAATAAGTTGGAGGAAATAGAAGTGATCTAGATGATGTGGAATAACAGTGGACAGATTAAAAAATGGTATTTGTTTGAAACCAAGACTGGCTGACACCTTTTTTGTTTTAGACAATCACAAGTTACAGTTGCAGGGGTTTTTGGTTTGAGTTCTATGGCATTATCATGCCCCATTAAATAACTGTCTTGTTTCCTCACAGAGGAAACTTTGCTTCTCCCTACTCCAGTAAAGCAATCTAGAGCTTTATATTCAAAGTACTTTGTACTTGTGTAATATACAGATAGGATCTGATATCACAGTCTTTATCACTTCGGAAATATTGTCCCAGGAAAGCTAACGGGTAGTCTTTTTAAACAACTGTCAGCACAGGGGAAAAATATTGTGTTTATATGTGTGGTTTTCCAGAAAGCCTATTTCACCTTGGAAACCTTTAGCTAGAGAGTTAACCGAAGCTAAAACCCTAAAAACCATGGAAAAATGTTTCAATGTGCTGTGGTTTTAATTGAAATATCTCTGAATCCATTTTGCACCTTTGACATGTGCTCTCATACAGTGGTCCTAGAGATAAAGCCATTGAAGATTGTATTTGAAGGAATGAAGATAGTTTTTATTGGTGTTCTTTTAGGATCGGCCACAAGGACTGAATAATGCTCCCAAAGAAATACGTTTGGATGAAGATGACTGAACATGCAGATCCAAAGGCCTTTTAGGATATGGTGAACCTTTGGCCTTGGATGAAGAATGTTCTTGGATGAAAGGACTCCAGCTGAAAGACTTTGTCTTTGCCTTTTGCCTTGAGAATCGCAAAGATATGAAAGACATAAAGGAAGCAAAGATTTGCAGCTGAATTCTTGCAGGGTGCAGTTGAGTGGCTGTCACGGGCACGCAGCCAGCCTGCCTCAGTACTGTGGAATGTCACTTGCCTGTACTCCTTACCAGTCTCCTGGGACTCCCCAAAAGTCTCACACACATTTTTATATTTTTCTGCTTTCTATTTGCAAATTAGATCAGGAAATTTTAATTACATAGTTTCTGCGGTGATGTTAGCACCTCTGGGGTTTCTGTATGTCATGTGTAGCTCTAAAATGCAGAAAATACTTATTTATGCTTGGTTCATCAGACTATACCATGCTCATACCTGCAACTGAACAGGCAGTTAACTAATAATCTTAGCTTTTCTTCATGGTTAATGACTTGCCTAAGTTTCAAATGGCAAGAGTTCACTACCTGAGTCAATGAGCTGACATTCACAATATGGTCAGCCACAGCTGCCTGGGCATTCAAACAGATTTCTTCCTTGAACCTCTGTGTTAAGTCAATAGGAGGATATCTTTGTACATTTCCTGACTAAATATTCAATACTTGAAACTTGATTATACATTTAATTATTTCACCTCTTGAAGTGTCCTTATTTTCACTTTATAATAAATTGCAGCTCTGCTAGACCAGTTATGTTTAATATCTCAGAATGACTTGAACCACAGTGTTTGCTAAGGTTGACCTTCAAAGCGTGTCTGTATAAAGACACATTGCCTGACCACATTGGTTACCTAAGTAATTCTGCTAATGTGTAAAAAAACCAATTACTGCACACAGAGAAATACTGCACCAAAGTTTAATGGTTCTCTTTGCCTTTGTCTCTCCTTGTATCAATCCACATGGAGAGAGGTTTAGTGATTTTTACTGTCCTGGGTGGAGTTATGTAATTCTCCTGTTGTCATTCCAATCCCCTCATCATAGTACCTTTTGTGCCATCTAGGCTGGCTTGGGGTCTGCAAGAATTTACAGTATCTCTGTTTTAAATATGACTCCAAGCCCATGTAGTCACCACACTTCTCAAAGGACAGGCTTGAACAGAAACTCTTTCATCAAGAAATACATCCTCCTCCAGGGTAGCTTAGGTGAGCCTAGACTTCCCAGATGAGGACATATTAATTTATTAATTCTCCTAAATATGTTCTGCAACATAGAGTTTTTCTTCATCAGCTATTTTTTCTTGCCCTTCCAGCTGGTCTAGTTTCACAAATACAGTTCTAGAAGCTGTTTTTAGCCAAGCAGACTGTTCCATATGATGATGTGGACAACTGCCTCTTAATAACCCTTAGCTTTTTACGTGAAGAACTGGGAGAGAACAGCCTGTCTTCAACTTCGCTTGCTTTTCTCCTTGTGTCTCCCTGTGTCTCTTCCTCTCCCCCTCTTATCTGGCCTTACCTGTTCGTACAAACTGTGCATGACTACTGGAAATGTCAGTTACTGCAGGTTCTCTTTGCTGGGCTGATTAATACAAAATAATTCCTGCTGAGGTTTATATGTATGTGTTTATGTGTGCAAATTGTTAACAGAAGCTGCTACCAACTTGTAAAAATGCATTGAGACTATTGGAATGTGTGTATACATAAAGCAAGCTAGAGTGTGGGATACCTAGGTGCTGGATAAACTCCACTGTTTATCATTGGTTATTAATGTACTGATGCTGTTTTGTTACTGACCGAATAAAAGAAACCCTTACCAAAGCTTTGCTATTGAGTAGTGTGTATGGCAAAGAGGTCCCTGGGTATTTCTCAAATAAAAGACAAAATGGCGGAAGATATGTCTGGCTTGACCAAAGCAATGTGACCATGCCCAAAATCAAGTCAGTCATGGATTAACTTGAATTATCTATGTGACTTAACTTCTCCTCTCCATTGGCCACCATTACAATTGAGCAGCATTTCTGATTTTAAAAATTTCTTCCATGTCAGATAATGTTTTTGTGTGACTGTGCAGCTCTTCCTAAGATTGGGGCTTCTTCTGTTTCTGGGTCAGCAAAGGAGTATTTGCTCTTTTTACAGAGTTACTTTCCCTATGGTTGTTGATAACACTTTGCTGAAGATAATGAAGCAGAGAAGTTTGCTGCTCAGGTTTCAGTCCAGCCTAGTCTTGCTTCTTCTGATGCTGAACCTACCATGCTCTGTTAAAGATCTGTTCCTACTCCCAAGAAGTGAATAACAGTCACAATTAGACCACAAAGTGTTTCCTTTTGCATGTGATTTCCAGATATTCCTCATATCCACTTTTTTCACCTTGTTCTAAGCAGCAGTTGTACTGTTGTGTTGGCAAAATGGTGTGGTGTGTTCATCTCCTTGGTCACTTGTGTAGCTTTGTCTCACTTGGAGAGAAATTCCCATGCTTTTTTACTACTATTCCACATAATTAAGAGTACTGTGAATCTATTACATAATTCTAAAGGAACACTGGAAAGAGAATTCCTTGATAATCTTGCATGTGAGAATTTTACCTTGTATTTCCCCTTTTGTGGACATGCTTAGAAGTTGTTTACTGCAATCTGCTCTGATAGGTCTGTCTTCACATAGAAAGGACATGGGGGAAAAGTCGTCTATTAGATCCTCTTTCTTTTTTTTTTTTTTTTTTTTTTTTTTTTTTTTTATTTTTTTTTGTGTGGAAGGGGTATGTAATGAATCTCCCTTTTGACTTCCTTTAAGTCTGAATTTCTGTGCTTGACTCTTGGTTAGGAGGTGATGCGAGATGAGACATACTCGCCTTTTGTCTAAAAACACTGAGCCAACCTTAAACAAGTTTATATGGGGACTTTCTTTTTGCTCCTGTTGTCTTCTGTTTCTTTTTGTTTGTCAAAGAAAAGCATAAAAAAAGGGGTGACATATCTACTCCACACAGAGTGGATGCTTGGTATTGGGGATTCATTTATCATGAAGACACAACATAACAAGATTCTGAGACTGAGCCTGAAAGTCAGAGAATTTGATCAGGAAAGATGATGCACATTTTCAGAAGCCAAAGAATTTTATTATTGGAATGCATCATTCAGGGAATATGATAGATTTTCCATTAGTGGAAGTCTTTGATCAAAACTGCATATCTTTCTAAAAGAGGAGCTGCCTCAAGAGCAAGTGGCTAAGCCTGATGTAAAAATTATTGAATGAGGGAGGTTTGCCCTTTTCTTTATGCAGGATGAGTCAGATATGGGTGCCATAATACCACAAATAGTAGTAGTTATTGTAGAAAAGTAAGATTAGACTTTTTCTACACAGTGGCACTTGGAAAAAATTATTGAAATAGAGCCTAAAGCAACCGCACCTCGTGCTGCTGGCATCAGAGGATGTGTGTGACAAATGGTAGAGTTAATTTTGTTAAGGGTAACCTTGTGTCCGTGAGATTTCAGTAAGGTCTGATGAGGGAGATGGATGCCTTCGTGTAGGCAGAACACTTGGAAAAAAATGTGCAACAGCTTTTGTCTTCACAGGTCAGGACTATGTGTTCACAGGGGTGATGTTACCGTGGAATTACTTCTTTAATGGCTAAAAGAGTTACCCAGAAAGACTTGGGGGCTGTAGGTCCTTTTCTGGCTGAAGGGTTTAACCCTAAGTTTCAGGAGCGGGACACAACCATCATGACAATATCAGTGTGTGTGACACAGTCCCTTACTTGGGACTGGGACACTGTAGTTGCCAGAGGTGAGAAATGCAGCAGGAGAGAAATCCTGGCAGACTGGAAATTAGGCCACCAACCTCTGCTGGCAAGCAGAGAGTAAGAGATTTTGCTTCTGGGACTATTTTTTTTTTTTGGGTTTTTTTGAGGGAGGGTGGTTATTTTGGGGTTTTTGTTGGTTTTTCTTTCATTTTATTATTTGGTATGAGGGAAGTTTCTCCCCAGACTTGAGCTGTGCTTTTTCCAAAGTGACAGCTGAGGCCAAAAACTGAAGCACCCATTTCCTGGATTTCAACTGGATGTGTTCACAGGATTCCCACTAAACAGAGCTCTGCTATCACGTGATGGCTGTTGCAGGATTTAGTCACAGTATCATCTCCACCAGTGCTGGATTACAAATATATTATAACCTTGGACCCTGCATGAGCTTAATGCTGGACAGAACAGCTGCCTTTGGAAATTTAAATGGTTTTAAATTAGCCAAACTGCAGAACTGATCTTGCAAACTGAGATGTCTTATGAATGCTTATGTGCAATCATGGTCTTCCCATCGTAGCATCTTATTCTTCATAGTTCTTGTTACTGGACATAGTTAATGAGAGTCCTTTAGTACTACAGAGTCTGTCTCATAAATTAGACTATTTTCAAATTGTTGTGTTTTTTACAGGTATCTTCATATAATTTCCAGTTGTTTTCCACAATTTCAGGGATGCTCTAGAGGTGTTGTTCTGCTCTGGGTAGTAATTCTTTTTTATTCCTGGAGGTATGGGATCATCAATGATTTCCCAGGTCTTACTAATAATGCCTTTTTTTTTTTTTTTTTTTCCTTCTGTGTATTTGTGTGTCTGACCTATGCAGAGAAAACTGAAACTGGAAAAGTTCTGCAATCATCAACTCACTTTGTCTTTCTGGAACAGAAAGCCTTTTTCTGCTTCAGAGATGAAGTTAGTATGTTGTAGACCTCTCCTTTAGCCCTATCCCATGATTTTGACCTCATTTAATGAATATCTTTGGGTTGATCTTTTAAGCAGTGCTGATACTTACCCCTCATCTCTTTAGCTTCACTTTTATAGCCTCAGCTTTTAGATAAGAGATATCAGAGAAATTACCAGGTTATATCTTTGTTTGTAATAATCTCTTGTCCTACTAGATCTCTTTTCCTTCTTGGGAAAGTTGGAACCTGTTTTTTACTGTGTGTATTTTTATTGTGGAAGTCTGTTACTGTAAATGTGGTCACATTATTAACTTTTATTGATAAATGTCCAATGCTCTTCCTCTTTCTGATAGGGGCAGCCACTATGCTTTTGTGAGCTGCTCTTGCTATGTGATGTGGGAAGGAAGGGCAGAGAGCAAGAGGATCTGCAGGGGATAATTTTCCTTTGGGAGTTAGGGAATGATTTTTCTTCATCACATTAACGGGTGTATTTTGAGAGCCTGAAAGAGGCAATTTGCTCCTGGAGAGTTTCTGCAGGCAAAGCATGAGCTGTGAAAGGCTCTTGACACCAGGACCAAACACGGCAGCTCTGCCAGTGTCATTGTCCCTTTCTTCTGTTGTCCCACGTGCTCCTGGCATGTCTCAGCCAGCTTTGGAGGCAAAGCCTTTCAGGGTGTATGAGGTCAGGCTGCAGTTCTGGAATGGGTCTGTAATTCTTCTCCTTTGTGTGCTGGGCTTTGTAACAAGCCATGCTTCCTCCTTGTTATTGAAATGTCACGTTTTGACGCTTCTCCTTTGTATGAACTTTCATATTCTGTTGCTCTTCAAAAATGCTTAAAAAAATCTTTAAGGTCCCTTCCAACTCCTTAACGTTCTATGAGAAGTTCTTAGATATGGTAAGATAGGTATGTGCTTCAGAGCCTTCCAGCTGCCTTATTTAATGCTGCTGCTTCCAAGCAAGAAGGGTAAAATGTAGCTTTTAAAAGAGTAGAACTCAGACTTGAATATTGTGATTTTTTTTCCGCCCCCAGCTACAGTTAATGTTACCTGGAAGCTTTGCATGGGGCCTTAGAGGGTACCCTGAAGTTAACATGCAAATTTGGGGAAAGCATGTGTCCACATAAATTCTATCCCAACTTTTCCATGGAAGTTTTTACCCAGTTATCAGGAATCACTCTAGCAGTTTAAACATTGCTTTTGAATATTCTGAGGTGAGACGGCAGAGGAAGATCTTGTGTTATTTTATGTCTTAACTTATATCTTAATTCTTGTATAGCAGGGTTTTTATAGATGTGAGTATCAAAACAAGATGTGAAGTGCTTTAATGACCATGACTGAGCAGATGTTTCTTTTCTCCCCTAAAGAAAACCATCTTCAAAATTCATT
The DNA here is from genome assembly GCA_013397795.1 of Orthonyx spaldingii. Lineage (NCBI taxonomy): Eukaryota > Metazoa > Chordata > Aves > Passeriformes > Orthonychidae > Orthonyx > Orthonyx spaldingii. The sequence continues at coordinate 335,849 of VZTJ01006632.1, forward strand.
GTTCAGACTAAGATGTAAACATTTTTGTGATCCTTATTTTTTTCCATTTTTCTCCTTCATTCCCTCACCCCCACCTCACCTCCCAAGATTTCATTGCCTTCTCACAAGAATATTTACTTTGTGAAAGTATCCACAAGAAGAGAGGCTAGAAGTGGTAGTCAAGTGATTGGCTTCATTTTGCACCAAGTCATACACAATTTAGTTTTCAAATAACACAAGAGAAACCCCAAACAAGCCCAAAATGCAATATAAGTTGTCAAAAAGCTGACACTCTAAATACCAGAAAATATTAACATCTATTGTCAAGAAAAATACAAAGTATGAATCACTCCGTCTCCGTGACACATTTCAAAACTGCTACACACAGCACAAACTATAGTGTTTGGTGCTATCAGGGATAATAGTACTTAAGAGTTCCTCTCTTAGCACCCAGCATTGCTACTAAAGTGGTTCAATTGTCTTGGCTTACACTCTAGAGCTGCAGAAAAAAAAAATTGTGAAGATTTTCTGAGGTCATCTTTGCTAAAAATGAGAGCTGGTGAAAAATTATTGTTAATGACTTCAATCAGAGGAGGGATAGTTTCATGGTTTTTGTATTACATTCTTATTGCAAAAAAAAAAGAAGTTATATCTACACGTAAAATTTTGATTTATTTTCTTAGTGTCTTGCAGAAGGCACTGCTAATCTGATATGCCCCTTTTTTACCAGTTCAGTTATGTCCTACATGGTCCTGTATTGTAATTCCTCCTGTTGTCAAGTTCTTGATAGGCACATCAGGAATGATTCCTGTGCTCAGGAGCCATGCCAGTCCTAAACAGAGGAGTCAGAAATATGTCAAGAAAGGCTAAAATATAAAAATCTTGCCTGTCTGGAAAGCTTATGAGGAATTGTCCTCCTTTTGCAAGGCCATCACCTTTGACTTCTCTTGCATTGCCCCTGGTTGGTGGTCTGCTGTGCTTTGAGCAGAGGGACAAACAGCTTCAGGGAGAGCTGGAGGAGATGAAAGTCTCTCTCTGAGTGGCCCCTTGCAGTCAGCACCTTGTTTCAGTCAGCACCTTGTTTCAGTTCCAGGGAGAGCAGTGAGAGATGAGTATCCAGAGTGGTTCCTCCTGCATATGCTGGAATAGAACAGTTCTGTTTGGCAATGCTGAAGGGAAAAAAAAATATTAGTTGTAAAGATTTGTGTGGGGAAACCACTGCTACTTTCAGAGAACGCTATTCCAAAGAGACAAAGCACAGGACTGGAACCTTTAAAATTATATAAGGTGGTGGTGGGAGGAGATTTGTTTTATTTTCTTGAACTCTGTCAGGCTCAGTGCTGTGACCACCTCTCTGGGATTTAACGCATGAAAAAAAATCCTCATTTTGGTGGGTGTTTCGTGGTTTTTTATGTGGTGTTTGTGGTTAGTTTTTTGATTTTTTTTTTAGGGTATTTTTGGTGGGGGTTTTTGTGTTTTGTTTTGGTTTTTTTACCAGGAGGGGTATGTTTGGCTTTTTTTGTCAAAGGAGAAAATCACAATTCATTTTACCTCTAGGGAAATTCAGACAAAGTAGTAAGTAAAGCACTGTGACATTAACCATGTATTTATTCTATTTATTATTCATATGCAAGAAAGAAATGTAATTTCTGCTTTTAGTGCTGACTTTTACCCTAACTGCAGGTGTACAGTGCCTGCCTCTGTAATGAAAAGTTAGACAGAAGAATCTCTGGGAAGGGTGATGGCAAAACCCCTGTGGTTGCTGAATGCTGAAATGGAGCAGGTAGCAGGAGGGAGAAGAGGGTATAGAACATTATAAGGCCTGTTATAAGTATATTACCCTAGCTGAAAAGAAAACAAGTTAATTGTAAATCAGAAGAGAGGACACAGATCCTCACATAGATTGCCTGGCACACAGAATGCATCTTTGGGGATGAAAAGGTCATTGTAAAAGCACTTTCAAAGTAGAAATGCATGTTTTCTGTGTCTGTGGTGTTAACTGCAGTATTAAAAAACACAAACAAAAAAGGGTTTTTTTAAAATTATGTTCTGTTTAGATTGTTTTCATTATTACAATGTCCCAATTGCCTCCAGCAGTTCATTAAGGAATGCAAATAGTGTGCAACTTGTAGTTTGTTCTTTTGACCCTGCACATATAAAGCCTCTGAAAAAGGATGGCAAGGAACTGATTCTGTTCAGTTTTGCATTTTCACCAACAGGATTGCATCCCTTTTATCCAGTCCCTGATGCTTGTACAGAATTCTAGGAATCAAGGGACCTCCAAGTGCCATTAGGGACAGAATTACAAAGAGCCCAGCTGAGTGTGCAATTACTACAAAGCCTTTTTTTCTTGAACCAGTTAACTTGAAGACATTTGGTGTGGATATAATTAAAGTAGAATGGGAGGCAATACAATTACTTTTTTCTGGTTTCAGAAAGAGAGGTCTGATGAGAGATTACTTTTGTCCAGTAGGATCTACTTTAGTTCTTTAGTGAAAGAGCAGAGGATGGTGCTACAATTAAATTCGAAGACTTTAAAAGGACAAATCCCACTTTTTGTAAGGAGGAAAAAATGCATATTGGAGGTGATGGTGCAATACAGTTTCCCAAGACAATTAATGTAAGTACTGCTGTTGGAGAGAGGTGAATGGTGTAGGTTGAAAATTATGGTTGAAAATCTGCAGTCTGGAGCAAGGCAGTGTTAAAAGAACATTAAAGTGGCCTGTCGATGTGGTCTGATGTCTACCGTGACTTTATGTTCTTTTCAAAACTTCTTTTTGGCAGAAAGCAAGATTGTGCAAAGTGATGATGATATAAGCAGCGTGTTGGATGATAGAGACTGAAAATGAATGCACTAAGAAATCTTCAAATCAAATGTAGTTGTGTCCAGGAGGAAACAATTTGCATTAGAAGTGTTCTGTAGCTTGCTGCACAAGCTTGGCAGCCCACACTCCCTCTGCTCTGTGTTATCTCATTAACTTTATTATTGGGGAGCCAGATTCAAACACTTGTATCGGGTAATAGTTACGACCACTTGACACAATGTCAGTAAAATGCCTTTTTTTTTTTTTTTAATGTAATTAGAATTTTGACAGGAAAGAGAGGAAGAGGCAGAAAATGAGAAATTAGTTATTTCCTGTACCTCTGTCATTGCACACATTAAGCTTCACTGGTGCATTTTGCATGATCTCATGGCAGCCCCTTCACAGCAGCCTGATCACTGTCGGATTTACAGACAGGATGAGCCAAACAAGGGATGATGAGTTAAGAAATGTTGCTGCTTAAAACAGTAGACCTTTTAGATTTTCTAAATCACAAGCAGTCTGAGACAGAATAGTGTAATTCTGATCTTGCTGGGGATCTGGGCTTGTGAAAATAGAAATTTTAAATAAAACTTGCCTACATTTTCAGGTATAAATTTGCACTTATTAGCCTGGACCCTCTGTAGAACAACAGTGAAATTTTATTATCAAAGGGAAGCCAGTGGAAGTAAATTCTTATGAGGATTTCAGGTCATAATAAAGTTTGTGTTGTGGTTGGTTTACTTTTTCCTCTTGCATTAAAAAAAAAAAAGAGGTTTTTTTCTCCTAAAGAAGAAAGAGTCATTCTTAAAGTCTTTAATATGGAGCTCAGATTTCAGAGGTCAATGATCCCTGCATACAGGCAGACATCTGCTACCAGACCTCCATCTGGGACAGATACTGATGAGGCTAATGTCACTAGGATAAAAATAAAATTTTAAAAAATCTAGTTTCCCCTGTGTCATCTTGGAAGGAGCCATTCATTCAGAACTGGCGTGTCTGCTTGTAATAACCAAATAATAAACAAGGTTTTCAGCTAAATATATTTATTCAACACTACTCACAGCACTATCTAAATCTTCTCACTTGCTTTTAAAAAATCGGATAAATTGATTCATTTTTTCTCTTGCTGGTCTCTCATATCTTTGTCTTTGCATAATTTGATGAACTGTTATGCTCAATTTGGATCTTTATACAATTGCAATTCCAAATGAAATCAGAATTCCCAAGGGACAACTGCAAGCGTGTGGTAAGAAAAGTCCTTACCCTGACATGTTTATTTTGTAGTTGAACAGAAGTGGGCAAGGAAGTGGAAACACACAGAGGTGATATTGCTTAACAAGGGTCACAGAACAATTAAGTTCACAGAACAATTAAGATTTTTTTCCAGCAAGATTTCTTGAGATGATCCCATCAGGTGAGGTTGAACTCAGCAGTCTGGGATCTCTCCTTCTGCTTTAGGTAGAGCTCTGATAAAACAAAATAAGCTTGCTCAGAGCAAAACACGGACTCAGAGTAAGTAAATAATAGTGAGTTCCCTCTCTTGGTTACTCTGTTCCTTCATTTTTCTTTTTCTTTGTAAGAGTCACATATTGCTTCCAGATATAAAATTGCTCCAATCATATTTAAAGTTCCAAAGTGATAATGATAGGTCATTTCTAATTCTTGACTGGCACCTTTTGAGATTTGAAGTACTTAGTAATAGCCTTATGATACCACAGCCACCTTATTTTTCTTTTAAGATCACTGAAATTGGTATAAAAGCCTGTCCTGTTCTTTCCTTCCAGGCCTTTGGCAAAGGTTATACCAAATTACAAGTAATATTATAATACACTTCTTTGTGTGGTCCTTCTCCAAGTTTGAAACACAGAATCTGCTTAATTTGTGTGTTTCATTGGAAGCTGAACCTGAATTTTGAGAGCAAGTGCTTTGGTCAATATTGCATCTTGCTAATGATCTCTGTGTTAGAGTGTGTGTTTTGTTCTTGGGGCTAATGCTGCGATCAATATGTGTGAACTTGTCCATTATCTATTTGCACTGCATTGTTCAAACTTAAATGCCACGTTCTCGCTGATAATCTAAACAGAACTCAGTAGCCCTCCACTGTTCAGTAATCTCCTTTTCCTAACTCATGTCAGTCTCCTTTAATCAGATAGTGTGATTCACCCTCTTCCTCTGACATTTCAAATCCCTGGCAGCCTGCTATGTTTAGACGGTGTCATGGCATTTTCTGCAGATGACGGCAGAAACGTGTGGGTTTTTTGGTGTCTCATGTTAACAGATGTGCATGGCGAGATAGTAATCGGGTTAATTAGAATGAAGTGAAACAAATCTCAGCTTGAAAGGATCATGTTCCACTGGAACTGCTGTTGTGGCAGATACAGCAGGTGAAGTTTGGGTTGAAAAGTCCCTGCAAACGTGGGTTGCGCCGACCTGAAGCACAGCATTTCATCTCCCAGCTGACAGCAGCCCAGGTTTCAGTCTACAAAAGCAAGCTGCTGTTCTGGTTAGTCACAGCTCTTCATACTCTGGGAAAAAAAAACCAAAAAAACCACATGCTTAAGACTGCAGTGACTCAGTATAGAAAGTTTTGTTTGGAATTGCCCCTTCATGTATTGATTTCTCCAAACATATTGATCTGGTCAATGTAAATCCATCAAACCTTAATAAAGTATGGATGCAACTGATCAGGTGATGAGTACAGATGTCTCCTACTTAAGAAGGTAACGCAGTATTGAAATGCACTGTTCCCTGAATTCTCACACCCTATTCTCCCAAAATAATGTTTTTTAAAAAATGAGGGGAGAAGTTCAATAAGTGTTACATTTCTTTCCAAAGACCAGCTAAGAATTGCCCTTATCGGAGTCACTTGTTCAAAGATTAATCCTATACTGATGAAAGAGACTTGTGGGAAAAAAAAAAAAAAATCAATTTTACTTTTTCAGTGTTCTTACAAAATTTGCCAGTAAAATTTATGTGGTTGATAATATTAATGGTATGAAATATGTAGGGAAAGGAATAAAATTAAGAAATGTACACATTTGAAAAAAATGTACAAGTATATAAAAGGAGCCAGGTTGGATGTTTGATGAAAGATAAAGCATATGGGGACAATTTCTGCCACTGGTTATTTTATGAAACAGGGAACTGCAGAGAAGCATCTGGTATCACAGTTTTCAAACAGAGGGACTGTGTATATCTTTGATGTATCCCGTATTAGAACAGCATTCTCAGAAGGGTCACACTGGTACTCCCAAAAGTACCCCATGGAAGTTTTTGCATAGATTTCACTTCTCACACCAAGAATCACGCATTTTAAATAAGTGGACTCTCCTCTGGGCATGGAGGCTATGGAACAATTCAGTGGAATTGCTTTAAGATGTGAAATATATACATATATATGGTCTGTGTTCACATGGGACTGCGCTGTGAGAGAAACAGTAGCTAATGCACACTCAAGCCAATGGCAGCTTGTTTTTATAGCTGTTACCAGAGGTGTTTGTGTGTGTGTGTGTAGATGGCAAAGGAAAATATATATTGTGACTGAAAGTGGCCATCTACTGCACCACTGGTATCAAGGGATCCAAAACCCTCTCTGATTTCTCTTAGAAAGCTCCATCTTTTTTCATTATGGCCCTAAGTATTACTTTTTTTTGGTTTTTTTTTGTTTTTTTAATTCAGTGCTTTTGGTTAGAAAGTGAAGCAAATTAGCAGGTATTTGCACCACAGGTAGAACAAAGCATCTGCACAGCTCTATGGAAACCCCTCAGAAAAATGACTGAAACTTCCTAGCGTTGCACTACCATAAGTACACCATCCAGCAGGCATAACTGACAGCTCTATAATTTTACTTTCCAACATAATGTTCTTAGAACCTCATAAAAATTCAAAATGAATTCTTGCTAACAAATCCACAATGCTATATGTAGTTATATCCTCCTCAATTGCCAGTGAGAATTTCCTTTCAAGGAGGATTTAAAAGTGGATGGAAAGAGGGTCAAATATCATTTAGTCTTGATAAATGTCACCCAAAAATAGGAAAAATTGTCATTATAAATTGGATAGGTACATTTCAAGCTGTGCTTTGAAATTCTTATTTGTTATCTCAAGATCAGTGATGTGCAAGTCACTGGAAAATGTGTTGGGGAGGGATCCTTATTCTGATAGAAGTATATTAAAACCCACTAATATTTCATAATAGTGGCATGAGGGGGAAATAATTGACTGTATCATGTCATATGGGAATACCTTATAATCTCACCAGAAATCAAACATAATTGTATTAATCTATATGTTTATAAGCTGTCAGCAATTAAGTCATAGGAGAATAATACTACTTCATAAATGAGTAAATGAGATCAGTTAAATAAAGGGCTGAGATTTGTGTAAGTGCACATGGACTGTACTGTGCTCTTTCTTGGCTTGCACCCTCTTTTTTTTTTTATCCCCCTTTTAGGATTTTTCTTCTACTGGTTGAATGTTTAGAAGAAGGAATATATATAAAATATAGAATTTACGAGAGCTTCTGACATTTATGGTATTTTTGATTAACACTTTTATTAGTCTTGTCTGAAAAAATAATTCATTATTTCAGTTTTTCTTTGTAGTTCTCTAAAAAGCTGCCATGATCATCAAATAGATCAGGGCATGCAATAAAAGCCATACTGCCAGTAGTAGAACAAACTGTCATATAACCATTAAGACTGTTCTAAGAGCCAAAATGTTGGAACTAAAAGTATTTTTAATGACTTGAAATTGCTTGAAGTGCTTTCTCAGAGCTGAAGGGTGCTGATTTATTTATCTAGCGTACTTACCTAAATTAATTTGGATAGAACTGCTTTGGTTTTAATCCTCTTACAAGTGAAATTTATGGTAATATTTTTCAACGGCATATTCTTTAATGTCTGAAGGAAAGAGTTAAATAGTACTGTGCTGAGCATTGTCATTAAATAAGAAAATGTGAACAAACTGTCCAAAAAAGCATTAAAAAGTGCATCTTACCTGGATTACAGTAATGATTTTTAGAAGTGACCTTGCAGGAAATGCAAATGTCAGTGCTATCTTCTCTCAATCTGCTTTTAATTAGCCTTTTAGCATGGCAACAGTCACTAACTCAAGTGCATAAGCAGGTGTTTCACGTAATTGTGTATCATATCCAGGTGAATTAATTTATTGATACAACTTCCTTTTTCTTTAACACACAGAGAGGAAGATTTTGTGATTTCTGAAACCTCCTGGAAAGCGATGTCTCTTCATTTGTCCATTTTCTGTTCTAGCATGTCCCAGGCCAAAAAACCCTCTCAGTTCTTGTGTCACTCATAACTGAAGGTTATTGTGGCAGGCTGTACCTAATTTATTTCCCTGCTTAAACGTGTCAGCATTATGTAATCTCTGCCAAAACAGCAGTACCTGGGAACCTGGTTTTATTTGCAGAAAAGTGAGCAATGCCATGGAGCTCTGGAATCATGTGGTGCTTGTCCCTTGCTGTGAGCAAGCAGTGAGAGGAGTTACTTTGGCCTTCTGGTTTTCTTCATTGGTAAAGTTGAGGGGGTTTTTTTAGATCAAGGAGGATAAGGAGCTGATATATTAAAAAGCTTCTCCCTGGTAGGGAAGCAGTGGTCATTTTTCCTGCAGCAGACCTAGTCTTCCAGAGAAAACTGAGACAAGATGCTTAAGAGGTTGGAGATATATATCCTGCTTACATAAAATTTAACTCACCAGCCTGTTAATCACATACTCTGTAGGAGAAGAAAGATTTCCCAGAAAAGCCATATATTTTATTAAACTAACGAATGTATTTCTGAAATAAAGAACCAGGCCAGCTTTCAGGGAAACAAGACCTCTCGAAATCTGGAAAAAGAAATCGCAATCTTCCGGTAAAGTGCAGGTCATAAACAAGTTTGATTCGTGTAATGTAAAGGGTTAGTTTTCGTGAAATTAGCTCCTATGAGCAAAGATGCAGACTAGGTAAGGAATGTGCAGTTTGATGTTCTTGGCTGGTTAGCAGCACCACTGACTCCCAGTATTTTCAGCTCTCTGCATCTGACTCTATCATTTACACCTTTTACCTGTGCACTTTTACTGGTGCTTCCCAACTGCTTGAACAATAACTCTGTGAAATGAATTAAGAAAGTATTGTACTCTAAAAAAATACCTCAATTTGCTTTTTTCGTTTTTTTTCTGGGTTATTTTTAGGGCAGTTCATTGCAGCAGTGCAGCTTTCAGGGTACAACTGCATGAGTGGTTGTGCTGGGAAATCTAGCAGGGCAATGTGCTGTGATGCAGAGATGACAAAGGGAACACCAATCCCCAGCCCAAAAGCTGAGCAGTCAGTGCACAGGGAATTTTAAAGGAGATGCTGTGCTCTAAAGCTGATATCTTAACTCTGTGTTTTCTTCCATATGAAATAATTTACAGTAAATTTCACACTAAAGTACCACCAGCAGAAGTGGAGTGGCATAGCACATGCTGCAGAGAGGGCTATATCCTTTAGCCTTCAAACTAGAATCCAACACTGTCATTAGAATAGATTTTCAAAAGTATCCAAAGGCCCTTAGGGCCTGAATATGTTTGGCAGGGAAGCAGAGAACTGGAGCTCAGGTGCAATAGAGCAAAAGTGTCTGTTAGGAATGAAAAAAATGAAATTAATTTGGGTTAGTGGTTTTTCTTCCACACTATTTGAAGTATTCAGTTTATCTGCTGCTTAGTATAAGAGCTTTTTCATTGAAGAAAATAAGGTAAAAGGCAATATAAATTATGAGCAGATTTACTGATGCACAATATGATTGTTTGCATCCACTTGAGGGGAAGAAAAGAAAAGTGGACTAATTGTGCTAATACATGGAAAGCAACAGCAAATCTGGAAAGCAGTCCTTGTCCTTCAGCACTCATCCCTTTTCATAAAGTCACTTATATTAGGTGTAACCAAGTTGATGGAATACATTTTAAACCCCTACAAGAAAACTTGTTAATAATGCAATTCTCTTTCTTGCTTTGGGTTTATATTGATTGGTTTAGATGTTGTTGGCGTTTGTGGGGTTTGTGGTTTTTTCGATTTAAGGTGGTAGTTAACAAAGCTTGGATGCTGGCTAACCCTAACCTTTGTGCTTTATTGTTATGAGTGAGCTTTAATTCCCCCTTTTTTTTTTCCTTGTTGCTCTAAACCCTGCTCTGGTGTAGTTTGTTCGGTGTTGTGTGTGTGGCTGCCTGGAAGGGGTGGCAGTTTTTCCACGGGAGTTCAGCACAGACCCTTTGTTATCCCAGGAACTGACAGATGGAGGTGCCAATAGCCAGAGACAGGGCTGGGGGCAGGCTCCTGCTTCCTTGGGACAAAAAGCCCCCAGGCCCCTGTAGCTGAAGAAGAGGAGCACAAGCTGGCAGCTCTTCTAGAGCAGGAGAAATGCCAGTGCTGCTTTTGAAGCTTCGGTGGCAAGTGCAGGGGATTTGCCTCACATCTGCCTCGCAGTCCCTCGCCAGTAATTTCGTTCCTCTGTTCCCATGAGGAATGTTCTGTTCCCATGAGGAATGCTTTCTCTCCAGCACCTCACTTTTCCCCTTCCCAAGGTGCCAGCTGTGGCACCGAGGGCACGGCTCAGCCTCTGCAGGCAGAGCACAGCAAACATGACTTGCTGTGCACCTTTGAACAAACACAGCAAACTCCTCTCATGACACAAATATCTGGAGTATAAAAGCAGATGAGAACAAAACAACCTAAATATTTACTGCTTAATCAAAGGTGAGTGCTAGTCCATCTTTATAAACAATTTCATTTAATCTATCATAAAATCTTGTCTTTTATGGTATTTCTCTTTCCTTGGCATTGTTAGAGGCTCCCATCCATTAATTTGCCTGAGGGAAGAAGGGACTCAGTTCCTCCATAGGATACAAACTGTTGTGTTTTCAAGTATTCTCTGTAATGTACGTATTCACACATGAAATTCATCAATATTTCTTATTTGCTCTTGCATTTATAACATCAGTTTTTCCCAACATTTAGACTTGCCATAAGCTTTTTATATATTTATTTCCATTCAGAATTTAAAAGATCTTTTAACTCATTATTGTCCTCATTTAAAAAAAAAAAAATCACTTTAATAATAACCTGTTCATTTTTAAGAAAAGGCTCACTTTAAAAGAATAGACATGTTATAACCTAAGTTTATGTGCATTTTTCCCAGCATGCTACGTACTGACTTAACGTTCAATTCTAACTGTAACTGTAATTATCCTGTAAGGTCTTCAGATATCAGGAACACTTAAAAGTTGCTCACATTGGTGAATTTTAAGTTTTACTAACTCTACTGTACATAGCCAATGAAATCAGTGGTGCACCTTCTTGTTTTATTAATTGCAGAGAAATAATCTGCATACAGGAGTAAAGGAGAATTACACAGCTTGTGGCTCTTACACAACAGCAACATAACTTTGATAGTTCTCTCCTTCAAACGAAATGGTCAAGAGCTGTTTGGGTTTTTTTTTTTCCTCTGAGATTTTGTGAAAAATTTCTTAAAGGAAAGATATATCTTAATGCATAAATTTTGTAGAATGGCTGACGAAGTCGAAACTTCATTTCAAAAAGCACTAGGCTTTGTTTAACTCTGTATTTTTAGTATCCAGAGTTACTGAACCAGACTTTACTTAATTAATAACTATAGGATGTGAGGCAGTTCCAGTGCTGCTTTTTCTATTAACTTGCAATTTCCTCTAGGAAATGAATAAACTGGGGGTGTGGGGGAGGGGGGAGGCATGGCTGCTGAGGATAAATGTGGCACCACCGTACATTGCCAAATTCATTTGAATGAGTTAAAAACCATGGGTTATAAATTGCGTAAGTTCAGTTCTGTAGCTCATGGAACACATTTTGTAGGAAGAACAAAAGCAGAATTTTCAAGAAGAATAAGGACTGAGATTAGAAAAGCCAAGAGATCATTTGTAAATAGTCATTAAAAGAGTACTCCCATATTAAAATTCACTTGGTAGTTTATCACTACCAAAGCCACATATACATATAATGTTGAGACAGGTTTCAAATATAATTTACTTTTTTTCATTGTAAACTCTGTTGTTTTCATTGAATTTGTATTTTGTCACTGCAAGCAGCATCTGGAATGCTCCAGCCGATAACAATTTTGTAAGGCTTGGGCTAGACAAGAGTTACCTTTGTTTGGAACTGAAAATCTACCAGGGAAGTGTAAAACTGCTGAAGCCTGTGGCTATTTCCTGAAAGTTGTGTTAGAACTGCAGGGACTGAACCTTCCCAAACATTTTTCCACATGGCTGAAGAAGGACAATACTAATACTTGGTGCTATTTAATGAATAACTTAGTCATAGTTTTACCCATTAAATTGAGGATACTGATATTTTTAATCTGTGTTTTAAATGCTCTAATTTCAGGAGGCTGTAACTTATTTATAAGGAGGTTTTGCAGTTAAGTCATTCAATCGATTGTAGGGACTCTTAATTTGTAATATTTTGTTTTCAATTGTTATCCAATAAGAATATCACTGAAGCAGCAATGCTGTGTATTTGAACACCTCAAACACTGTAAAATTTTCTGGTTTTTTTCAAATTAAATATTGCAGGACATACATTTATTCCTATTAATGGCAATTTTCAGTATATTTGAATAATAAAGAACCATACTTCTGTTCCTGTATAAACACATATTGAATGAGTACAGTGAGTTTTCCACATGTGCTACTTATTGTCTGTTTTTGTAGTGCACATTGAGTAAATACAATTGTTGAAGCCAAAGGAATTAGTTAAGCAGCTGTCAGAAATAAAATTTAGGATTGTATTAATCTCAGGTTTGCTGCAGTAGTTAACTGAATGCTAGTGCAGTTCTGTTCTGAAAGCCCCCACCTACAAAATGAGAGATTTTATTATCTCCATGTAAACAGAGGGCAATAAGAATCTTCTGTGGTGTAGGCCACAGAGTGAGTCTCAGAGTAGTTTGTCATTTAACTTGTGCTCATTGAGGAATCATCCCTGCTCCCCATTTTTTTATTATTAGACACTTATGGTCAGTGTTTATAGTCTTCAACATCATAGGTTCATCAGTATGTGGGTACCACTTTAAAACATTTATCTTTTGTTTCATTTAAGCTGTGTATAAGTATCTAGTCATGTACCTGAAATTATTCCTTGCTCTTGATTAACATGTGCTCGTGAGTTCATCTGAGTGTGTCTTGTTATTAAGCTTCTTTATTAAACTCACCTTTTAATTTCCTGAGTTAATTAAAGATTTCTGTTGTTTTTACAATCTCCCTGGTAGTGTGATGGCAAGTGTTGTATGTTTTACTCATTTGGTTTCTTGTAATTTATCATGCTGTCAACAGAGCTGTTGAACTTTTTCTTTGTGTTTGGGTCTTAGTAATGAGTGACTGAAACAAATGATGTTGTAATAGCTAACATATATTTGTAAATTATATTAAAGTGCTATCTTTATTTCATGCTGAATTTAGGCATTGAAAGAAAACTGACATTCCATCATTTTGGTCTTTGTCAAGAATACAGTATAATAGTGTTGGTTTAAATTTAATTTTCCTTATTCTAAAGAGCTAACTTTATTTTTTTTTACATCTATTCTTCTTGTAATAGATAATTACATCTATTTTCTTTTACATCATACTTCTGTGTTCTGCTTTTATTATGGACTACTGGAAGAGCACCCCTTCCTCCCAGATTTTTGGGCCATGGAGCTTCTTAAAATTTTGGATATTTGGAATTTTTAGAGAAATCATAGCAACTAAATATAGACCTAAAAAAAAAAAAATCATACAATCTTTTAGCCTTAACTCTTCAAAATTCAGAAAAAATTTAAGCATGTAAAAATATTTCCCAAATCATTATGTGCTGCAGAGATGATGATGGTGAAGGCACTGGATGCCTGTGCACACTGCAAGTTATAGAACCTTGGTACCAAAAACCAGGGAACTAGAAATACATGCTATGTAAAATCCCTCTTATTTATCAAATGCAACCCAGACAGGAAAAATTGTAAAATTTTGATGAAAATTATAAATGAAATTAAAAAACCTGAGAATTTTACAGTTTTCTATTTTTCAGCATAATCTTGTGCCATGTGCTCTGGGATGACTCTGCTTGAGCAGGACCCCATTGTGGTCCCTTCCCACCTGGCCAATTCTGTGATTATGCAGTTGAATTAACAGAAAGTGGCTTTAGATGCAAAGATTTTTAAAAACAACTTCCGCGAGAGGAAACATTTCACATTTCTAAATTACTTCTTTTTCTTAAATGTATAATGTATTTAGAGTGGGTAATTTTGTGATGTCAGTTAGTTCTGTGCTGTCTTCAGCAGGACTTGCGTAAGCTGTGACATTAAGGAATAATGTGGCCCTCCTAAAGTGATATTCATTGAAAGTTTTCATCTTTTGTACGTGAGTGAGCAAGAGTTTGGGAGGACTGCATCACTCACAAATGAGCAATATGTGAGGTATAGATCACACCAAACAAAGATCAATAAAAGCTCTGTAGATCCCATTGCCATACATTATGCATATGCTGCATGTTTCACAGCAGGAAAAAATGGAAATTAGGGACTGGTATGGGTTTGCTTCTCCCATTCTTAGATTATAAAGCTAATTTCTTCATTTGTATCAGCCTAAATATAAAGATCTGAAGCAGGTGTTGTGTGTCCTAGTGGAATGCTGTGAATCTCCTGATCTGGGTTGTCCAACCTTTTAATTTCCAGCTCCTAGGACCGTTAGGTAGCAGGCCCAAAATGCTCACTGGTGCTAAGTGAAATATCAGTGTATATATAATGAGCTGTTAGATAAGTTACAGATCTTAAGAACTGAAAAGTGCCTTGATATTTAGAGCTGGGAAAAACTGTTACAAAACATATTTAGATATTTTAAAAATCAGTCTACCAAAGAGGAGGTTTTTCTGTCCTCTAAGTGTGGAACAGGTGAACAGAGGTGCAATGGATTATATCTGACACAACAGCTGTGATGAGGGTCTGTGTGGGATACAGGAGAGTGTTAATTAAATCATCTGCATGTACATGGTAATGGGAAGGAAAGACGTGATAGATGCAATATTGAAGAGCTCTGGTAGCATGTTTTTAGATGATTTGATGAGTTTACTTTCAGAAGAATCTGGAAAATTGCAAAGACAAGATGCCTCGTGTTACACAATCTGTTGCAATCAATATGGAATGGATGTGCTATAACAAATCTGGATCTTGAGGGAGATCACTGAGTCAGAGAAATGTAGAACTGCAGAAGAAGGTTAGATCTCTGATTTGTGGCTCTGCTTTCTCCCTTCATAGATTTTTGTTTTCAACCTTTGGTGATTAGCAAGTTCATTTTATGTCTTTATTTACTTTTCAACTCCTAACGATCCTTCTCAGCTCCTAAAAACTATACAATAGGGGCCTAATTACATGCAAGTGCTGTCCAGAAAACAGTTCTATCAATCGGAGAATTAAAGAGAAAACAAAGTGTTTTGAACGTGAGAGTCGCAATGATCCCTTGCTGAAATATTGGTGGAAAGAATAAAACAGTACCACTGAAATATTAGTACTAAATCAAAATTAGTATCTGCCTCTAAAGTCATGTGTGCCAAGTTTATGTGGATTCTGTCATGCTTCCTGCTCACAGGACATGCTGTGGAAAAGCAGCCACTTCCATGTGTTTTGTGCAAATGGCCCAGTGTTTGTGGTCTTCACAAAAAAATCTTTTTAGGTGTGGACTAACAGGAATGTAGGTAATACCTGTAATTTATATAAGGTACTGAAACAGAAGAGGGAAGGATGAGAAATAGATATGATGGCAGGACTGGAAGTGCCTCAGAGTAGCTGTAATCCCTTCCATGTGATTGAGTGGCACCCTTGATGGGCTTCTGTGTGGTAAAAATGAATAATACCTCCTGACACACGTCAGTGAGTTATCTGCTTGTAAGAACAGAGAAGATGGTTTCCTTTTGTGCTAGAAATTGCTCCTAAGCATGGACAATAACAGTGTCTGTCTTTGTCATGGCTGTGAGCAGCCCATAAGAAAAGAGCTACAGGGTGTGCATCAAGTCTTTGTGAACACATGTGGTCCATAACAGCATGCTGGGAATGGGATGTATATAAATATAGAGTGCTTTAAGTACATAATGCCATGTATACTATAAGAAAAAAAGGATACCCTTATTGCACTGGCACATGAAGTATCCATGTGCTCCCTAGGAGGTTGTGAGAGACCAGATTTATTGGGGAGGTTAGTTACCCTTCCTGAAGCTGCTGAGAAACTCCTGTGACCACTGCAGAGTGTACAAAGTGCTACAGGGAGATGTGAGCTTTGAAAACAACCTTAAAGGAGACTGACTAATATCCTTACTGATTAAAAAATCAAAATTACGAAATGATTTTCTAGTGGATGACCGCTGGTGTTCTGGAAGACCAGGATCTTGGCAAATGCACTGTAAAATGTGCTTTTCTTTCTGTGGGGGAAAAAGCCCCCTGTTTTTTATCTGAGGAAGTAATTTTATTTTTAAAGACTGGCTCTCATGACTTTCATCATAGGAAATCTATGGTCTTCTCTATCCTCACCTCTTACAGCTCTGGAATGCACAACTCTTAGTGATGCTAAAGCACCTGACACCTCCTGGGAGCAACAGACACCTGCAATTTTTAAAGCTTTCTCACAATAACAATGACTCAATTAGAGAGAATCCAGTGATCTGCAATCTAGACTGTGAGTCACTTGTCTTTTTCCAATTACTTTCTGTATACTGAGAGAAGTCAAATATTTACAGCAGAGCTGAGAGGTAGCAGGAGGCCCTTACCAGCCTTTGCTACCTCACAACAAATGCCTGAGCCCTGTTATTGAGCAAGGGTTTGTTTACAGATGGTTAATTAGGGACCTAACTGAATCTTTTCGAAGGACAGATGCAAGCTGATTAACATCTATATCATCTACATGAGTAGCCTTTAATAAGAAGCTCTTACAAGAAAAAAATAAAGTGATATATCCAATTAAAATCTTCAGCTTGCTCAGCAGTTCACAGAAAATTAGGAAACTCCAATAGACAAAACCAGGCAAACTGGTGGGAAATTATAACTATACAAAGAGGCCTTTCATATGAACATTAAAAAAATGTTTTAAATATATAAAGAAGATATAAAAATAAACCTCAGTATTATAAAGATTGAATGGGTGAAATGTTAATGATCCAAATTAAGTCTGTCATTATATTTATGTCCAGATACTTATCATAACTGAAGATTGCCCAAAGATAATTTTTTTCTTAAATGAAGAGAAATATTAATCTATGTTTAAATTACATTACTTATGGTAAATTCATAGAAGTTTGAATAAGGACAAAATCAATTGGAATGTGAAGGGCAACGACTGCTTGAGCAAAGAGTGTTAGCTGATAAACAGACCAAAAAAGATAGTGTTTGGAATTACAAATTTCTACACTAGGTGATTCTGCAAAAACAAGGACTTTACAACAATCAGAACTGGAAGTCATCCAGAAATGTGGCAGCAGAAAATCAGGGACAAGGGAACTGGAGAGAGTAGAAACCATTCTGGCAATTTATGATCAAAGAGAACTAAAAGACATCTATTAAATCCTTAAATACAGTGATGGCTCTAGAACCTTTTAGTGCAACTCATTTCAATAGACATTTGGGGAATTATGAGAAATTGCTCTGTCTGGAACTGAGGAGGTTTTCAAGAAGATTTTTCTTTCAAGGTCTTTGACGTAGCTTTTATTATGCTTACATTTTTCCTCCAACATCATATTCCAGAGGTTTCTGATAGCACAATAAGAAATAATGACATGTTTTTCGTGTACGGAGCCTACCTGCATATATGTACAATTCCATATGGTTGGGGAAAGTCACCTTAAGTCAATGTGGCTTAATGGGAATTAGGAGGCAGTTGGATTTCTTGCATAGCTGTTGGGATCCCTTGGATGCCCCTATCCCAGAGGGTTTGGCTTTGGCCACGTTAGGCCCAGCCATCTATAACTCCTCCTCCATGGAGAAAGCACAACCTACTTCACAGACACAAAATCTTTTAAGATGTTCTGGGTATCCATAGATAGCTGCCAGTGAAAAGAGAGCTTGTGTGTTCTCTGGACCCTTAACCTCCCTGTAACCAAAATATTTAACCACAGCGCTTCCCTCTCTGGACATTGGTCCACCAGGACGTGTGCCATGACTTTATAGCAGTCTCTGTATTCAGTCCCACAATTGTGCAGTCCAAATTGTACCTCTGTCTTTATAAAACATGCCTGCTTAGTCTGTGACCTTTTCCCAGAATATCTTATGCCACACATTTCTCACACTTAAAATCTTTTATAAATATTTTTAATTTTATTATTATCTTCAGCACACCATTGCAAGAGAACAAATCACCACAACTAAAACTCTTTAACTGGCTCCTTAGTTGTTCTCTTTTGCTTAATTCTTTCCTGCTCTGTTGGTATTGTGTGTTACAATAGATGCCAGTGGCACACACAGTCCCATACTTCTGTATATTCTTATGGAAATCTAATTGTGCTCTGATTGCATCGCTGTATTTTAAAACAGATTTCTTTTACAAGAATGAAAGGCAGGAATCCTTCATGTTACCTGAGTCAAGGCCAAGTTTTAAATTAAATTGTAAGCCCTGGATGGAACTGGTATTAGGGAAAAAATGTAATTGTCACACATCTCAAAAGATAACTGAGAAGTTTCTGAAAGATTGGGGCAAAATTGTCCTATTTGAACAGAAAAACAGTATAAAAAGTTAAAGGAGACAATAAGCACATGACACTAAGTTGAGAATGAAAATGGCTTTGGAATTTTAATTGTAATAATCAGAAGTTGTGACCATACCTTTCTTGAGCATAACTATATTTTGAAATATTAGTATCATTGTATCCCTTGTAAGGACTTCTCTATGAAAGGAGACAGAAAGGCCTCAGACAAAGAATATTCAGTGTCCACATGGTACATTCATTCTGTAATAAAATTTCTTCTGATTTCCTTGCATAGCCTTAAGTACAGTTTTCCTTTCCATGTGTTACAAGAAGCCATTTGCCACTTCTTAACCTCTGTTTGAAGTTTGCCCTGTTGCCTGTGTGGGGGAGTTGAACTGTAGCAAGGGGGAGAGTTGGTTAAAATACCAGACACAGTCTGGGCTACGGGACTTCACCTGCCCCTTCCCACTGGCACAGGCCTTGGTGCTTCCAGGTCACCCTGCAGTGACATCTGTGCCCTCTCCAGCCCTCTGCCCTGCATGCACTCAGGACCAGGGATCTTGCACTCCTGAAGCCCCACTGGAACTGGCATCCAAATTTTCACTCTTCTAGGATGATTAACAAAGAGAGCAGCAAGTCTGAAACTCGTGGTTATGACGCGACAGGCCGTGGAGAGATGTTTTCTGGGTGACGCACGGGCTTCACAAAGTCTACTAAGAATGAAGAATGGTTTAATTGCTAAAGAGGCTGGGGCTGGCATTTAGTAACCACTGCTGGTTTTGTGCTGCTGATCTAACCACAGGAATTAGCAGTGGGTTCCTGTTTTTCACTGTTGCTGAACAGGGAAACACTGCTTTGAGTGGCTGCCCACAGGAGGGGGGAAATGAAGGAGACAGGAGTTTAGTGCTGAATGGGTACAGTGTGTGTCATTTTATGGATGGCTGGTACTGTGATACAGTCTCTTCTAAGACCTATAGAAACCCTGTCTTGTGGTTACTATTGAAAGCAAATAACCAGAAAGGAAATGTGCACAGTTGAAAACTTACCGTGGGATGCAGCCTTGATGCAGAGCGCTGTAGTTGCAGCCCAGGGTAATAAAGAAGTGTTTGTTTGGGATATTTTACAAAGCTTGGTTTCTATAGTAACAATCATCAAGAATACTTTCAGCTTCAGAAATAACATCTGCTTGGTGACTGATCTCAAATCTCAACCCTTGCTGAAGTAAATAAGATCCTGCTCCTTCTGCTTCTTTGATACAGGGCATTTATTTCCCCAGGATTGGGAAAGGTGTTGGGAAGGGGTGGAAAGGGAAGAGGAATCAGAAAATAATGGTAAAATGTGTTATTTGCCACTTTACCCTTTAGTCACTGCTAAAATAAATCAGAGTTACATAGAAACCAAAAGTAAATGTGTTACACCATTCTGTTGATTGATGTACACGACAAACATTACTCTGCTTTAGTCTTGTCAGTGATTTAAACTTTATGCCTAAATTTAGGGGAAGAGAAATCATTTGGTTAGATATGAAAAACACATGGACAGAGTACAAATCTTCATGGAATGCAAGGCTATGAAAGAAACTCCAATGAAAAGTTCATAAATTTGTGAACTTTCAAGGCAACTCTTTCAAAAAGGTGGTCAATCTGCTGTGAAAATGGTGTTTCTCTGGAAGAAAAAATGCTAAAATCATCATCATTGCTGCTAAATTTTGCAATGTAAAATTTTAAGGGAGCACTTTTCCTGAAGCAAAAAAGCAATTACTTTCAGGCAATAAGGATTAGGACTATAGAATTCAATGTGAATCATGATTTTTGGTGGTGGTGACTGAGTACCACCTTATTGAAGAGAATAACAAAGATATGACATAATTAGAAGTTCTGCTGTGCCATAGGAAATAGGTGTGGAACAGAAGTGTGAGTTGAGCTGGGCTATATTTCCATACCACTCATTTTCAGTTAGCAATGCTTAAGAGCTTAAGCAAGCTTGGAATATGGTACCGAGGAAAAAAACTGACTTTCCATTTAAGTGGGGTTCAGCAAATACTTTATACTGTACATCTATACTGGCTTAGTAAAAATTATACAGACTTTGTAATATTTTAATGGAGCAGTCTTTTTTCTTTTTTTGAATAGTAAAAAATCTGTCTCTTAAAAAAAAAAAACCAAAACGTTTTCCGTCAGATATGTTGAACTAACATGAGTAACAAGAATAAATAGTTTCATTCATGCAAGTAATCATGTTTGCTTTAATGCAAAGTTTATCCAAGCACTAATTCTCATGTGTCTAATTATTTGTCAGATTAGATCCTGTAACTTCCTTTTTTTTGGTGCATTTTCAGTGATGTTCTGCATATGAGCACTGTAAGTACTAACAGTCTTGATGGGGAGCATCTTAGAAAGCAACATTAAGTGATAATACCTGAGCTTGAGTTTATTTGCAGGATTTTTCAAGGACACTATTAAGAAATGAATAACTTAATGTCAGATTTGCAGCTGGTGTAAATCAAAATAGTTCTGCTGCTACTCGAGTGCTGTGCTGATTTAAGCAGCTGATATTTAGGATTTGAATTGATTCATAAGATTCAAGTGTAAAACTACTCAATTATGCTCTCAAATTGGTGAATGGGCAGAACAGGTGATGGAGGTCCTCAAGAGAGGAAAGTGAGACACATATCTTGCAGCACCTCAGACAAGGTCTGGTTTGTGCTTTCACGCTCCTGCCAACCTTCCCTCTCCCTTTTCCCCTCGCTGGCAGCAACCACTGCCAGAACAGTTTAACACATGCTGCTGCTACCACTACATAACACAGCAAAACCAGGCTCCCTTTTGCTGCCATCTCATTCCTTTTCCTGGGAAAACAGAAATCTTTTATTTATTGGTGCTCTTCTTGCTGCTGGAGCAGCTACGATCGGATCCACGATGTCCACACGCAGTCACTGGGATGAAAACTTCCATAGACTTGCAAATCTTACAGAGGGATCATTTGTTTCAGAATGGTTTTGGCTCTGGTGTGCACACTTTACAGCTGTCCTTGGGCAATGGCAAGGAGAGTGAAAATAAAAGCTATGTCATGCTTTCAGACGTTCGGTTCGTGTCCTCCCTACATTCCGTAGTCTGTGATCTGTGTAAGTTGTCATGATAGAAAGCAATTTGTTATTCTGGTGCCATTAACATTTTTCTCCTGCATTAAGAATATTGCCAAGTTTGCACTTTAATCCCTTCTGCTGACAGCTAGTTTTCACAATGTCTTGATTTAGCTCTCTTTTTTATTATTACGATTCCAGGTGGAAATGTTTTAATTTATCATTCACCAGGCATTCTGCATGTGGCCAGGAGGTTAAAAAAGAACTTGAAAAGGCATTGCTGAGGAAAAGTTCACTAACACTGTATTCTGGATGACATATAGTGTACTATATTTTCTTTCAATTTTTGCAAGAAATGCAAAATACAGCACAATCCTTTCAGGACACTCGCCTTTCCTAACCCTCACGTCTGGCACAGATCTCCTAAGTGATGATCAAACCTTACCTTTTATGACTCTAGAGTGCTGCAGAGCTACAGGAATAAGATCTCTGCGGTCACAAAAGGTAACTGTTAGTCAGAACTTCTGCCTTCTGTCTGAGTTTCATTGTCACAATGAAAGATTGAAACTTTATGATTCCCCCTCCCGAGAAAAGGACAGCCCTTCTGGGCTTCTCATGGACATCTCAAAAGCCTGCAGCTGACTCAGCTTGCTTGTTCCCAAAGAAAGCAACCTGTGCTGTGCTCATACTTAGCCCTGTCTATTCCCACAGCCACACTGTGAGCCTGCAAGTGAGGCAGAATTTAAACTGTGCCTTGTACTTTATATTTCCCAACTCTAGAAAGTTAGTGGTGGCTCTGAGGGGACCATGTCCTCTTCTGCAGGCAGTCTAGGGTGAAGTTAACCCACTCTGATATATGGGAGTGACTCTCTGCTCTGAAGTGATCTGCACAAGCTCAAACAGTGATGGGCTGTCACTCATTCTTCCCCAGGGAAATGAGAGTTGTCATAGACGAGTCTTTAAGGCTGAATTGTAAAGGAATAATAGAATTCTCTACTTCTCATTTCTAATCCTCGGAGATCCAGCAGATATGCCCATCTGGGAAACAAATGCCCATTAGCATCACTTCACTGCACAGCACCACTTTGACTTACAGGATGGCAGACAGAGGAATTTACAGGAAGGTACCTGGGGATACATGATTCCTGGTATATGCCACAGACGCAGAGTCTCAGGTGCTTTTCCCAACAGGATCTACCTGGATGCTGCCAAGATAAATTTCTTTTCACAAACTGGACTCTGGCACTGCCAGCCTTTAATCAGACTCATACAGCTTAATAGGGGAATATTCTGGAAGCTCTAGGGGGATGTGTCTGGCAGCAATCCAGTACAACTACTACGCACACCATCCGCTCTAAGTTATGCTCAATATTTTCCATATTAACCTGAAATTACCCTCATTAGCGGGTAAGATGTAATAGTAACGTAAGACCAAGTTTATTTAACAGTATGCAGACACAGGGAACTGCATACATGGGCACACAGATAAAGAAATGCAATGTTCCTTGCAGCCACCTGATGTTTTAGCTTAACTTCAATGTCTTGTGCTCTGTTCAGCCACTCGTGAAAATCAAGAAAATTCCAGGGTGCTGCACGCTGATGTCACAGTTCAGGAAAGGCAACCTCTAGGCAGTAGGATAAAAGCTGAATAGGAAACCTGACAAGGAATTCTTTCTGGAAACCCCACTGGAAAGAAATGCATCTGCAGGTGTTTCTGGTAGCTCTGTCCTAATAAATCCATTTTAATCAGAATGTCATAACTCTCTTGCTAATGAAATGCTACATGACATAGTATTAGGTTTTGAAACGAAGTCCCTTACTAGATTAACTGAGAGTAACCTTGTTGCAAATAAACATAGTTCTTATAATAAAAATATGACTCTTCTGAGCATAAACACTTTAAGAGTAATATATAAATATAACACCAGTACAGAACTAACAACCGTATTCTGCTCAGAAAAGACTGCATGAAAGAATGCAGTCTATCATTGTTAGAGCTGAGATAGAGAAGCAAGACAATAAATCAAAGGATAACAATGCAGTTTGTGCACTGGGGCCATAATCACAGCTTGGTAATCATAATGTATTCTATTTATTGTTCATTTCCAATGTTTTTCTTAGGGAAAATAATGTTCCAGTATAGTCTGAGATTTCTATTTCTATTTTGAAACAAGGAAATTAATGACTTGTATTCTGCAAAAACAGTGGGGCAGAATTACAATAGAAAGATAATTTGCTGTTAAAAAAGCAATGAGAAATGTTAGTGTAATTTTGGTTGGGTCGCATTTAATGATCAATAAACCCATTGATCTCAGCTTTATTAGACGTGATAGAAGTTTTCAGAGAAAACTTGTTCATTTTGAACGGCTGGTGGAGTTGATAGAGGCCTCCCAGTAAATTGGCCACAATTTACTGGGATGATGTGGTCGCAGAAGCAAGGCAGTTACCTCAAGCCTCTTTCAGTATAGGTGGAAGAATTACGAGATACACCAAAAAGTTCACCAGCTTTTGCTGCTGTAGGTGATGTGGTTATGTACCTCCCATAGGTTAGTGGGACCTCATTAGCCAAAACTAGAAATCACTTAGAAATCCTCAGGCAAAAGAAGGTGCAGTGTAGAAACTCAGAGTGCTGAGGACACTTGGGCTCTGGGCCATTCTTGCAGGTTTAAATGAGGTGAAGCTTTCCTCTCACTAATTGCATGAGAGGAACTTTATGTGATGTATTAAA
Organism: Orthonyx spaldingii; assembly: GCA_013397795.1. NCBI lineage: Eukaryota > Metazoa > Chordata > Aves > Passeriformes > Orthonychidae > Orthonyx > Orthonyx spaldingii. The sequence continues at coordinate 360,142 of VZTJ01006632.1, forward strand.
TGAAAATCTTCAGAAGATGCTCAGAATTTCTGTAAAACCCTGGAGTCCTATGAAGAACTGGTGTTTCCTCTGCCAGCCACAAGCAATGTTCAGTACCCCAGCCTTGTTTATTTATTCTGTCTCAGTGTTTCCTGAAGTATATTTCTCCCTCACACAAATGATGTTTTGTGAAAGCTTTTTTTTATTTTATTTTTTTGTGTTGCGCTATCACTAAGGCTCATTACTCATTGAATAAATCTGTGGAGAAAATCGTCAAAACTCGTGGGTGGGTGGGAAGCTCATACTCAAAAGTATGTTAATGAGCATTAGTTCATTAGTTCACCCAACACTTGGAATAATAATGTGGTGTAGCACTGATAGTCTACAGAACCAGCAGTGCTGATGGCAGGCTTCGTTTCTGGCTAAGGCTTTGCCTTAGCTCCAGCACTCTGGAAGAATCAGGTTCTCCTTAGGGCAGCAGCAGGTGCTGTGAAAGTGGTGGGATTTTGCTGGGAGGAGCAGACAGCTCTTCTTTTCTCTGTCATTACTGCTGGGTTTGATTCTCTTGGTAAATGGCCATGGAAAAAAATCAAGTGGAGATGGGATGGAGGTTGTCTACAGGTGGGAGTCTGCCATGTCCTTCTCCTGGCAGGATAGCTGCACAAGGGACAGTTGGAGTTTCTTCATGAAAATGGCCAAAAAAGCCCCAACCAAATGACATCAGTGGAATTCTGTGATTTTGAGAGGGTGAATTTTCTTTTCTTCCTTAGCCCTGCTGAGAAGTCTGCCTTTACTGCATTGAGAATGGTCAGAACAATCACACCATTTGACCCTTCATCTTTAATTACAGGTCACAGTATTTCACCTCAAACATGCATTTAGTAAAAGCAGAATAGGGTAACCAGGGTTCATGCTATTACCATAAAAAACAGAGTTAATCCCTGCTTTCAACTGTGACTTCAAAGAAAGTAGCCACAACTGCATTGTAAGAACCTAATTTGATAAGGATGTTTTGGGAACAGCTACTTGGATCAAGCTGTACATCCAGGGCAGCTGCAGGAATGCCAGTGAATCCCGAGTGGGCATAGAAGAGACCAAATGTGCCTGGCAGGTAGAGAAGACCTTCAGCTCTTGAGAAAGTTTCAATACTAACAGTAAGATTAACAGGGTTTGTGGCTTTTGAATTTGCATGTAGGCATCTGAATTGGACCAAAATCCAACCTGGGTTCTCAAGTACATTTTGGAATCTAAGACTTGTGTATCCCAAATAAATCAATTAACTCAGGAAACAACCAAAGAATTTAGGAAAAACACCTGAAGCTGAGAGCAAAGGAAGATGTGAATATTTGTAATATAACAGTCTGAATTTTATGTTTCCTCCTTTTCTGCATCTCTTACCTCTTCAGAGGACACTTTTTTTTATCCCCGCCTCCCCCCACCCCCTCCCCGCCCCAATCTGAAGTCTTGCACATTAAAAATCCACAAAAACAGTTGTTTACATTCTGAGTCTGGTACTAATCCTGTTGCAATAACAGATTTGATTGTGTATTTGCCAAGTCACCTAGCTTAGTTTATGTGGAATTCACCAGATTAATGCTGTTTTAATAATATGATTAAAAACTAAGTTTAAATTGACATAATTTATTAATACAACAAAAAAGTATAATTTGAGCTGTTTTTTAAGAAGAGCTGAAGTTTTATTTATAATGGATTCTTGTAAGTACTGCTAAGACCATTTTAGTTAGGAAACATTACAGTGATTAATGCATAGCTCTTTGCATTTTAATACTTGATTTATATATCAAATCTGTATTTGTGCACACTGTCAAACTTTATTCTGTTCTTGTCAAAATACTTATTGCTTCTGACAGGTGTAACATGCTCACATTAATCCTTGATTCCTTGATTCAATTTTCTAATTGCTTTTTTGGCATGAGTTTCGAGCCATTTAGTCTTACGTGAACTATTTGTCTTATGGTATAATAATGCACTTTTAAAAATTGGATGCACCTAACTTAGAACATTGAAGAAAATATATAGGGGGAGATTACTTAGTACTGAAAATCAAAAGTTTTGTAGCACTTTGGAGAGGCACCACTTCTTGGAATGGAGATAGAACCAAAACACTTTATAGTTCTCATCTTCCCGTATTCACGGTATTAAATATTTTCATAGATACAAATTGATGCTGAATTTTCAGCACATTTTGCCCAAGGAGATGCTGAACACTTAGAGCAGCTCCATGAACATCCCGAGTCATCGTTGTCCTGCTCTTCTCACCTCTTCAGGCCACTGCTCTCTGCTGCCCATCCCACCCACCAAGGGTGACAGAATCCACTCCCCAGCTTCTTCTTGGTTTGCACTCTTAAAGCTGATAGTTCTCTTATTCCTAAACAAACAAATACAAAACTGGAAGATTTGCAGGGGTTTTGGATAAATAAATACACCCACCTGTTTTGCTGCTTTCTTTTATAAAGCATGAATATGGCATGCACTGTCATATGTTTTTCTGCCAGTAATGGTAATACTGTCATCTGCCCTTGGTGTAGGAAAAAAAATAAGGCAGCCCAAATCAATTTTTTGCAGAAATAGATCCAAAGGAATCTTCTCAAAGCTTGGTATTTCCTCATAAACTCACCCAGGCAGCTGGACTTTGGCTAGGTCTTTTTAGGACTTTCAGAAAAAGATTGGGTGATTGTAGAAATTTTCTCTAATAAAAAATTTAAGAATCCATGAAGATGACTCCTGATACTTATTTTCTGTGAATAAACACATGAATTGTGGATAAAACTTTATCTTTTTTTTTTTTTTTATTACCTGATTTAATCCCTACTGTCTCCTCTTAGTCCTTCTTTCTGGATTGCTCTTCTCACTATCAGTAATACTATATGTTATTTCACATCAATAATAATATATGTTCTTTTATTCCTTCATAGTTTTCTTCCACTTCATTTTTCACCTTCTCAGCTGAGATAGCTCTTTCTGTCATAGTGTGTGTAAGAAAGGGAAAGTAGGAGTAAAAGTTTATTAAAGAAGTGTTTGTTTGTTATGTCTTCCACTGATAAAGTTTTATTAATCTGTGATTGTCATTTCAGCTTTTTGGCAAAAACTGTAAGTCGCTTTCTGTACAAGGGGAAAAAAAAGATAATTCTAGCAAGTAAATCATGGTAGCTTACTGCTTTGGGCAAACAAACTTATGCCTTATCTCTTCCCAAAACCCCGTGGAAAATGCATGATAAATAGCACATTTCAGAGAACATGTTGTGTCACTGTGAAATAGCTTTGATTCATGATTATGTATTTATCTTTAAACAACTGACAAACCTTAGGGTATCTAAATTATTATCATTTGCTCAATACTGCTGTGTTATTTTGCTAGGGAACCTTGAATGATGTGAGGTAAGATAAGACATCTGTTTTTGCAGTCATAATTTTTTTGTAAAGGATAAATAAGCACAAAATTCTTACTGTATTTTATTTTTGGATGGAGTCCTTTGAAAAAGTATTTATCAGAAATCATTTCCTCCAATTGTGTTTTGAAGAGCATTAGTATGAACTTCAAACAGAAGGATGGGGCCTATTGATCAAAGGGTTTATATTACACAGTGAAAGAAAATATAATTTGGATTTATGGTAAAGTAATCACCAAATTAAAAGTCATAATGGTGGATTTGTTCCTTTCAGTTGTGCGTTTGCATAAACTGTTCTGAATTACATTTTGAAAAGAAGGTTTCATTTTCTCTGCTTTTTCACATAGTTTGATTTACTATTGTGACAAGTCAGGAATATTGACTTAACTGCTCTATTGCTGGCTTTAGTAACACCAGTTGCAGCTTTTGGGGTTTCACTTTTCTATTTCATCATTTGGTAAAGGTTTTGGTGAATGTAAGTTTTCATTTCCTGTGTCATGGCAATTTTAAGTTAGATGTCATTCTTCACCCAAGTTCTTTAATGTTGTTGCTTTACATGATTCTACAGAGATGCCTTTTAAATATGACCATGAAGTAAACAAAATAAGTATATTTATCTATTTTTCAATTTATTGCTATATTCTGTCTCCTTATCTTCACTGAGCAATAATAAATGTTGGTTACTTGGAGGTAGAAAAAGAGAAAATGATAATTGCTTTACAAGATGGAAGTGCCTTTGTTTTCCTTATATCAAGTACTTTGCAGTGTATTTAACTTGGCTAAAATATCACTTTTTCCTTAGAATACTTGAATCAATTGACATTTATGTATACATTGCATTTTGTATGTAAATAGAAAGTTTTCTGGCATTGAATTTTGAATCAAAACATCGAACTCATATTTTGCCGTGGAACATGACAAACATTTAGAAAATTTGCAAACAAAAAAAGAAAGAAGTGCTTATGCTGATTTTGACCTAATGTTTTTAGAAATATCTTTAGTGCTCAACTTAAAAGTGAAATGCCTATCTCTGAGTGAACACAAAACTTGGAAACTTGGAAATGTGGAAACATTGTAAATTTTCATCTTAAAAACTTATTATTCTATGCCTTTGTAGACTGCTTTGCTTTTTTCCCCAGCTCTTGCTGTCCTTGGTAAATTGAGAACAATATGGCAGCAACCATTTAGTGGAAAGCTAACTGCAAATTAAATTATCTATATAGTTAATGAGGGTTTGGTAGCAGCAAAAACCCCATGCCATCAAAACCACTGCTATCATAGCTTTCTATAAGATAGAGCAAGGTGATAATCACAGGCAACATTTTCAGAGAGCTTGTAAGTATATGTAAATATAGTAGCACTGCATCTATTTCTTGCATAGGCAAAAAGAATCAGGAAGGTCCTGCCTTGAAGAAATCATTTGCTGAGCAGGACAGATAGAGAGAAGGCAGAGTTCCTGGTCTGGGGATCTCAAGAGGGATTGTCTAGCTATTGGTATACAATAATTTTGCTCTCATTTTATAGTTTTGCCGTTAGGCAGGCTGGGTAATGGATGCTGTTGAAGCACAATTCTTTCACATTCTTAATACAATAGGGGAAGTAGTGCTGCTGTCAGATACCAATGTATATATCAAAAGGTTTTGCCATTTTATAAGCTTTAGTTTAATATTACTACATTTAGCAAGCTATAAAATTCAGTAAAATTTTGTTGTCTTTATGATCATTTATTTTTTTGTTTGGCTACAGCTGCAGCGTGGGCTGTCAGAGCCCATTTTTAAGTCAATGAACATGGTTCCGACAATCTGTTTGAACGCAAACAACTAATTAGGAAAAATATCTTCCCACCGTTAAAGTGTGCCTTAAAATAAACTAAGGATGCACAAGCAAGTACAGAATGGAAATCTCAAAGGTTAACGTGGGTGTGTTCCTTTTCCAGGGTGCTCCTAAGCCGATTGCCATTGAGCCGTGCTCAGGAAACAGAGCCGCCGTCCTGACGGTGTTTTTGTGTCTGCCCAGGGGAGCATCGGGAGTTCCCCCACCCGGGCAGTCAGGTAAGGCTGCTGTGGGGGGTGTTTGTTGTGTCTGTCTCCTTCTACGCACCCTGCCTGGGCAAAATCACCCTCCCAGATCCAAAATAATAGCACGGCAGATGGATATGAGGAGCTGCGCAGTCAAGCTGATGTTAAGTTTAGCCGCAATGTTTAATTTTTCTTGGGAATTTGGTGTCGTAGCCAAATAAAAAGCCCAGTGATTAAGCCAGCCACATTTCATTAAGGCTTCCTGAAGCAATACCTGTGCATGTCAATATGATCCAACATTGTCTCTCAGGGAAAAAAAATTCACATGCAGCCACTTCCGTGATTTCAGTTCAAGCTGCTGTAAATGAGGCTGTACAGGGAATACCAGTGAGTATTTTCACTTCAGGCTAAAATTTAGCGCAGTCTAGTTTGCAGCATAAATCCCAACACTTTGCTGGCTGGGACTCAATTAAAATACTGGTATTTCCCAGAATGCCTGTCAGATAAAACCTGGAATTGTGTAAGTGAATGCTTCTGTAGGGAGGTGTTCACTTTGGAAATGATCCCAGCTCATTTTGAAGTAGCACTTGCATTATCTGGAAGCATTTCTTGTGGTGATCTACCTTCTATGCCCGATCACTGTGCAAAAACATTCTCATAAAACACTTCCTAAACAGGAAGTACCTACCTACACCTTTAGAATCCTTTAATTAACTGCCTGCAATGATGTGATGCCAAAGAGCCAGGACAAGAAAGTGAAGACAGTAATGTGACACTGCACGTGTGACCAGTTTAGTTATTCAGAGTTCACTGGAGCTGGTGCCAAAATGAACACCTTTGTAAGGAATAGTAGACTGTGTGGTATGTGCCCAAAATGCAGGAATATAAACCAGAAAACATGCTTTCAGGCTAACTTTTATCATTAAGAGCCAAAAAGATATCCTTTTAACCTTCAAAAATCCATTTAAGAGATTAAAAAGTATTGAGTAATGTTGAGGGCAAACTCAGTTGACTTATGTTGGAAATAAACTCAGCTGGGTGTTCTTCTTTTGGCCTGATCACTATCTGTTATTTATTTTGGAGTTTTAGTTCATTTTTTGAGGGTGAGGGGTGTTATATTTTCTTCCTTCTGAGTTCTGAGATGAGGACTTAGTTCTTGAAATGCTGTTTATGGCTTGGAATATCATTTTTGGAAGTGCTATGAAAATAAAAGTGTTACTGATGCTTTGTCAAATACGTTTCCTGGAAGAAATATATAAATGTAAGTGCTCTGAAGAGAGCAATGAGAGAGGAAGGATGTTTAGCTTATTCCCTGTTCATGTTTTAAGGAAATGAAAAAGAAATGAAGGTGTTTATAGACTTGCAACAAGAAAAAAACATTATGAAAGGAAATTAAAAGTAATTGTTGAAATTGAAGCTTAAAATGTTTTTGGAGGGAGTTTTTTGTTGTTTTCAAATTTACCTGTGATGTGCATCTTGACAGTAAAAATTTATTCATTTGGTTTTATTCATAATCAGGTTCTATTTAACATATAAAGGAGTCTTTTAAAAGTGATTGCTGATCTTTGCTGTGTGTAAAACATGGAAGGAATAGGTTTTGTGAAGCAAGTCTTGGGTTCAACAACACATCAGATGTGTCATTCTGCATGTTTCTCAACCTGTGAAAGAATACACCTCCTTCTTAAACATGTTGTGTCCTATTCTGTTCTGTCTTCTCATTGCTTTACCTTCCACCAGCTTTGTAGGCATCTATTTGGAATGCTATTCCTCCATTTGTTATTGTGGTATCTGTCATGCATTTTGTGCTTAATATATATATATATAAAAAAATGTTTTAGTTCTACGACTTTCACTTTGTTCAGGGTCAAAAGCAAATAGAAGTGTTTGAGGTGTTCAGCCATGCTGGTTCAACCATTAGAGTGTATTAGATTATGTGGCTGTAATCATTTTTTCTTGTGCATAATGAGTTTTGGTACTCGTGCATTGCTGTATAACCGTGCCTAGGCCAGGCAGGCGCTGTTATGCAAGTTTGTTGGCATACCTGGAGCTCTACTAATTCACTCCATCCCTGTCCTGCAGCACTACCTGCTGCTTCTTCCCCGGGCTGCCTGGAGCAGGTGCTGTGAGCACTGCCAGGTTTTTGGAAATGATGTGGAAACTTTGTGCAGCACACACGTTCTCTGTGCAGTTGGTTTCCCTCATGACCTAAGTTAGACAGAAACAATGATATTGAGGTGGATGGAAGTCGTGTGTTCGGTAATTATGTCTCGGCAAGTAATATCAGAATCCTCTACTACTTGCACACAGCCATTTTCCAGCTCGTTGGGATCGTTCTAGGATGAAACTGACAGTGTGTCGAGCATCTTTGTTTGAATGATACATCAATGGTAGTCTTTCCCAGTTCACAATGGGAGAGTGTGGGCTTCATTCCTTCTATACATATGTCCCAAAGAAGGGAATACCTATAATTTTTATTGTCTTGCATCACATTTTCTCCAAAACTGAGAAAGTAAATTCTTTACATAAGTAACTAATCTACGTTCCACTGGCGTTCTTAGTTGTATCCCTAGTTTTTTAAGCTCTGAATTTGAGTTTTACTTTTCCGAGTTTTACATTAACAAATATTTCATTGAGAAATGTCTCTGAATATTAAATAAAACCCCCAACAAACCAACGAGTAAACTAAACTCTAATGTAAAGGTTACTCTCTGTGCAGCATATGTTCTATACTTCACCTTTATCGGCAGCTGGAAGAAAAGTTGAAGCTACAGATGGTGGGCTTTGGCCAAAGGCTATGCACGGCAAAAACTTCTCTAGGAGAGACCATATGTCCCACTGGAGATCTGTGTGCTCCCTGCTTCCTGCAGAAAATACTCAGAGCTTTACAGACTTCCAACAACACTGTTTAGCTCTAAGTGCTAATTCTGTAAGTTAAACAGTTAAACCGCTGAAAATTAATCTGTGATTTAAGAGATTTTTGTACAGATTGATCATGTAGATTCAGTCAAAATATTGATAGAAATGAATTTATTGCAAAAAAAGAGAAACACTAGGCATTGTGGTTCATGTTTTCAAAAGGGACTTTTTCAATGAAGCAGTTATTTGTAGAATTAAATATCCTGAAAATCTATAAAGTCACAAAATGTTGCCATCATGGTAGGTTAGGTGTTTCACAGCAGACCTTACATTTTGTTTTGGGTGTACACTAACAATTCAATTATACTTCTCTGAAGTAACCACTGTTGAAAGAAATTAGAACCAAAGTATAAATTATAATGATCAGTGAAACAGATTAAGTTAAATTTCTCAGTTTGGATTGACTGATAGAACATGTGCTTTCTTCATTCTTCAACTGTCTCATTCACTGCCTTGTACCTGTGTAATCAGATCAAAATTAGAGGGTTCAAAAAAACCAGAAATTGTCTGTAGGATTCACGTATGCATCAATACAAATGCATCAGTGTAGTGCATATGTGACTTACAAGTTTTATGATACACTGGAAGCTAGAGATCATCTTTTATTGCTGTAGTGTCTGACCCCATGCTTTAAATAGCTTAAACTCTTCTTAATATCAAAGCAGATCTAATAACGAGAGCAGCTGCAACCAGATCCCTAGAAGGAACTAAATTATATAGTGCAAAGGGGATTGAACAAAACAAGTTAGACCAAAAAAAAAAGAATCATATATAACTTAATGCAGAAAAAGGTGCCTATGACTTATCAGCAGTAGAAGGCCCAAGAATAACTCCTTCAAGGTCTTCAAACAGCTCTAGTGATATATTGGGCAGTACAGAAAGAACAGCTTGGTAATGTGATAAATTCTGTTAAAAGAACTGTGACTATGTCATCATTACTACTAAAGCCAAGTAAATCCCATGCTTTGAGGTATTGAGTTATTGTACAATAAGTTTATAAAACAATGTTTGCATCATTCTTGGATAAGGCCGCTTTGTGCTGTAAAGCACAAAGAGAAATGAGAATATTAAACCATTTCAAAACAATTCAGAATCAAGGGGTGTAATTTCTGATTTACAGGTTATTTTACTTCCACACAGCAGCACTTGCCTAGCTACCAAGAGGGTAAAAGTGACAGAGCACCCAGTAAAGGAACTTCCCTCTTAAGGCAGTGAGCTGAATGGTCTCTGCAGGTGGGCACAAATGAGTCCCTCTGTTAAACTTCAGTGGGTCTCTAACACCTCAATGGCTGTGACTGGGTGAGGTGAATCTAACTTAATCCACTAAATAACACTTGGAAATTAAATGGAAATTGAAATGGAAGACTGCATGCACTATTCCTTTGTTATAAGTATAAATTAGGATGGCAGGGCTCTGAACAGTGCTATCTGAAAGTTCCTGTCTGATATCCTTGACTCAAACCAGAATTTTGTGTAGTTCTGGCCGCACTAACTGTGCCGTTCAATCCTATTTAATCAGCAAGCTACAGTAGGATCACAGAATCAATAAAACTACCATGCCATCTGCCTTCTCTGTCCTCACCATCATAATGAATAATGACTCATTAAGTGTTCTACAAGACAATTAGCTCTGGTTGAAAACAGTAACAAGGCTTTCTTGATTGTATTTATAATTTTCTCTGATTAAAATACAAAAAACCTAAGAGGCACATTAACATAAATGTGAATTAACTAATAGTTTTTATAGAGTATTGTATTTAATTATATTGCTCAATTTTTCTGACCCTTGGAAATAAACCCATGGCTTATGGCTTTTCATTTGTAGAATGAGTTCATGTGTGCACCTATCTCAGCATGCAGTGAACTGGTTGCAGACATACACTGGGGCCTCTAAGTCCCATGAATTTCTACCTGCTACAAACACATTCCTTTGCTCAGTCCTTTCATACCTACAAAATAACCCAATAAAATCATTAGTGCTACAAGGATGAGTATAGATATAAGTAAGAGATGTAGCAGAAAATACACTGTAATCAAGACACAGAAGAGGGTTGAGTCTCTGCTTTAATGAAGAAAAATTATGAATACTGAAAGTGGGGAGAAGAAAAGTGAGGGTAGACATAGAAACGGGAAGATATTCACAACAGGTTATTTAGATTCCTAAACATCTAAAAAAGAAACCTAAAATTGATATTGCAAGAGGAAAAAGGAACTCAGAGAAATGATAGATGTCTAGATAAGAACAAATGTAGTTCTGCATTCTGTTTTTCCCAGTTGGCTTTTCTGGCCCTACAAAGTAACACCCTGCTTTTTATTTAAGCAAACATTTCTGTGCATCATCCTGTTCTTTGTTCTGTAGTAATTCACTTCTCTAGATCAAATGTTGTCTCTCCTTTGTAATTCTGGAGACAGAATATTGGCTAATTTTCATTATTTGCTGTTTTATTGACATGGTTTCACCAAAGTATATTTTATATTTATAATCAAACAATACTGTTTAGGTAGGAAAGAGTGGCATGTAAGCAGAGAAAACATAAAAAAAAACTGAGCAAAACTAACTATAGAACACTCATAGAAGAGACACTTCCCCCCATCATGAACAGCAAGAATTTTCAAATAATGAAATATAAAAAAAACCAAAAAACAAAACAACTCAATTCTCTTATTTCCTCGACAATCCCAACTGCAACTGGAAATAAGTCAAGCTATGTATGACACAAAAACAGTGTGGATGTAGAACTTGTGTTAAATACAGGGGTGAGGCAGACATTTTATTTATTATTCAAAGGTGCACAGTTGTATTCATTTGACCAGAAGCTCTACAGATAAGCTGCATTATTATAAAAGACTCAGTGAGGAATAGAAATTTCTGAGTTTCCTTTTACTGTTCAGACTGTGTGAAGACTGGGTTTAATCTTACTTTCTTTCTAACCTAAGGTATGACTAGAGCATTTTTTGTAGAAATGTAGTTTCAGTAATTGTGTTGAGGGGATACTCCATATTAGTTACCAACATGATGCCAGTTAAATGCTAAAAAAAAAAGAAAAACAAAACATTAACATTGTGGGAGAAAATCAAAATGGTCTTTGTAAGAGTTTTAATGACTGTAACTCAAACTAAACTCCTCAGAAGTATATTAAGCAGTAACTTCAACTTACTGACACTGAGAGACTGTAAAATCTGGGGTTCTTTTCAGTGAACGGGAGATTATTAACAAAATAGCTCTAAGACTTGGTGTAAACTAAAATCATCTATTCCCAAGATCATTTTACTGAAGGAGTTGCTGCCTTTTGAGCAGTAAGGCCTATTTTTGGAGTGACTATTTTCTGCTTAATTCCATCCTTCTGCACTGCATCAAATGAGGGAGCAGACTGTGTTTATAGTATTGACACTGTGAAAAGAACACAGTGGTAAGTGGCAGATGGTGCCGATGATTACTTAAAAAATATTTATGGCAATAGCAAAAACAAAGTAGGTAATAAGACCTGCTAGCCACTACCACCCCTTCTCCAGCCCAAACCCAAAGCAATTACTTCTGCAACGTGCAGGATAAAGTCTACTTGAAAAATACAGAGGTCCTTAGCACAGAAAGCTTTGTAAGTGTATGAAGAATGAGGTATTGATTTTGTCTGGTCTTTTAAAGAATTTTAGGTGGTTCTGTAATTAATTAGTTTTTACATCATTCTAGCCATAGAAATTTGATTCCTTTAAATTCTGAAAAATATACTTGAGAAGGGCATAAACATTTTAATATGAAGAACATGCAGGATAATGTTAGCAATGTGTCTTCCACACATCTTGGCAAAAGTAACTTATTGATTGGACAGTAAAACCTCCATGCTGTGGAGCCATCAGCTGAAAAAAAAAAGTAAAAAGAAATGAAAAAAAAAGAGAGTGCAGGTGGATAGAGGAGGTGGAGATGGTTGTTTTACAACTTTATCACTGGATTTCCTGCCTAGAGGGACTCAATAAAATGAGACATATTAATAAAAACGTTAAGTACTGTGAACATTTCTTTGACAACTAGTTATTCATTTTTCAATCCAAAACTGTCACTGTTACTCCAGAGTATTAGAAATACTTTTTTCTTTTTTTCTTTGGGGTTTTTATGCTTTAGTTGCATAAAGGGCAGTGAAAGAATGTCTGAAGAGGGTGTGAAATTCTGAACACTGTGAAGTGTAAGTGCAGCCATGTCCATCTCTTCCCCTGTGTGGGGATGTGGTCTGAGCCATTGTCAGGTTGCACCCCGGTGACAATTTGGTGATTTCCTGTCCCCTGTTGTCATGGGAATAGAGAAGCAATGATGAATGCTCATGATCCAAAGCTTCTGGCCACAAACAGATGCACTAGAATCCAAACCTTCAAATCAAAGGCTCTAACCTGGAAAGAAACACCATCTCTCAGCCGTACCTGCCTGCTCACCATCAGCTGCAGGACTTGGGGTTCTGCTATTTTCATCCATCACCCACAGTTTTCAACACAGCAATCAGATCTCGTCTCCACCTTCATTTTGCCAAGGCGAATGAGGTCTGCTCTAAACCTGTTCCTCAGTCTTCTGAACACCTTTGTAGCACTTTGTCCCAGTTTCAGCTTCAGTTCATCCCTTTTTTTACCTTGCATGACCAGGTTGTACTCAGAGTGCCATGTGAAGGCCCATCTGGCATTGCCCAATGGCATTAACATTTTGTTTCTGTATTCCTTTTAACATTTACTTTTTTAAACCAATTTTCCCTCTCTTTCCAACTTGATATTTCTGCAGCCAACTTATTTTCTTCCTTAAACAGTAAACTTTTAGAGTATAAGTTTCTACTTGTTTCCAAAATACATGGCTTTGAATTTTGCTGTTCAATCTGATTACATATATATTCCTCAAGTTCTTGGGGTCGTGCATCTCTTTCTGGATTATATTTTATGCCTTCTCTATATTGGTGATACTTAATGACATTTGTCATGATTGAATTTAGTTACTTTAATGCCAAGATCTTCAATGAAAACAAAAATGAACAGTAAAAAGATTGACTCGTGTTTCCATGCTATACCTTCATCAACCTACTTTCTCTTCAAAGCTATTCTTTGTTTTCTCTCCTTCATGCCATTATTGACTCTCCATAACTCCTCTCTCTTCTTTCTTGGTAATTCATCTGCTGATAAATTCTCACAGTATTAGATTTCAGAAATCTAAAAACTATTCCACGTGTTCTTACCCAGACAATCATTTAACTTATTGTATAAAACTATCAGGGGGTTCTGGCACAATCTTTGATGAAATGTTGTTACATTTTGACTTGTTTTCCATTTACCTGCCTTTAATTATTCCTTCTTGCAAAGTACCTCATAGCTGAGTCTGATTAATAGATCGGTAAATAACTAAATATATTTTTCCTTGAATCTAGTCAACATTTAGTTTGAAAGAAACAGCAGTTACTGTTCTCAATTTGTATGCATCTGACATGACAGATTATTACATTTCCCTGTTACAAGCCTTTGTTTTCTGGTATTCTTACAGAATTAGTGTTCTGCTTACGCTAATGTCATTTCGTAAAACTTCTGTTTCTTCTGTTTCCATATCCTCATTCCATTATCCATATTGATGGTACCGTCTTTGATAAACATTATCTCCCTCCTTGAAAACCATCAAATTCACTCCTGGGACAGTATCTAGAAAATACCTGATCTCTGCTTCATTCTTTCTACTTAATGACTGTCCTTTTTCGGTCTCTTACTTATACACAGTGAAAATCTTTAGGTATTTGTTTTACTAAATCTTTGCAAGATCTAACTCATCTTGACTTTTGACAATTTTTATTTGACTCTTACATGTCTTTGCCTGTAAAAGACAGCCTACTTTGTTGCTTCATGCTTTTTAGCCATTTTCATAGCCTTTCTGAATTTAAAATCTATAAACTTAGGTCTTCAAATTTGACTGTCTCCCAGGCAGAGCCTTAGGCCCTCTGCAAGGCTAAGCTTTCCCTAGTTGAAAGAAATCATAGTGTGCATTTCTTCTTTTGACATGAATGATACAAACGTCAACAAAGCAAAGGAAAATAAATAAAAAATGATAAAGGCAACTAACAAACACGGGAAGTTCTCACTTGAGAATTTTGCTGGGAGAGATTATACAATACTTGTATAGTTTTTAATGGAGATCTCATGGGAAAAAAGTCTTTTAATAGTGTGTTTTATTTTACACAAGTGGAAACACTGATGATCAGATAATGTTGTAAAGTAGCATTTTGTTCTCCTTCTCTTTGCACAAAGACACAGTGATACAAGGAAAACAGGCAGCAGTAGGGCCCATGTGGATGTACACCTCAACCTAACAGAGCACCTTTTTTAGTTTTGTGCTGTTAAACTTTGAGGATTCAGCAGATGTCTAGTTAGAGGTGCAAAATTAGGTAAAGTGAGCAAATCCCCGTGCAAGTGACATATTGGATGATAAGTGTCCTTCCTGTGTGAAATTGGTGGTCTGGTTTTATATTCAGTCAACACATACTATGTGGAGCAGATGGCTTACAGCTAAATTAGAACCATAAACCTTTCAAAGTTAAAGTTATATATGAATTAAATCTTTCAGCAGGGGTCCCATCACCTATTTCTCCTTACTCTAACTTTGAATCCCTTGAAAAGCAGCTTTTTTTCTTTAATCAACAGAAGTCAGTCTTCAACTAAAAAGAGTTACATTGAGACCTGTCCTGATTCTTAGTCCTCCTGGCATCATGGAAAGTTTCATTCATTACTGGGACAATGCAATTGCCCATAATCTACCTTCCCATGTTTATTTTATCACACTCTTGCAGTAAGATGCTTCTACTGCCTATTTTTGGGATAAAGCTGTCCAAAATTATACAGAGACCAATCAGATTTATCATTCTTTGGCATTTGATGGCATCCATCTGTTTATTTACAAAACTGCTAAAGACTTATTGAGTTACTAGACTAGAGAGAAAATAAATTGAGTTATCATATGTAGTTAAATTCAGTCCTTGCATCTGCTGTCTTTCCAGCCTGTATGGTGTTTTCTGAAATTACACTGGCTTGCAGACCCAGGCTTCAGGAATACATTTACTTCACAGCCTTTTTATGCCATTTCAAGTGAATTTCTAATGCATGAGCAATTTGTGGTTCAGGAAAATGTTGACAGAAGAATGTCAGGGCTTTCTGTTGTTAGCAGTTTAAAAGCATGATAGGGACAGTTCTTACTTAAAAGTAGCTCTTAAAAGTTTGGAGCTGCTCAATTTCTAGAATAATTTGATCTAACCCCTTTCAAACAATATTGCACAACTGTTGTAGAAGACTAGGTTTAAAGCTTATGGGCACAAATAAATTAATATGATTAGTAAGTATAAAACACTTTTAAGATGAGGATGGGGAATGAACTCCTCTCTGTGCTCTCTGTATTCAATTACTGTTGTAAGTACAAATGAAAAGAAGTAAGGTTCAAAGTTCCAATCTTTCTGTCACTAAAACTGAATAACAAACTGAGGAAATACATCTTAAAGGGATACTTTAGTTCCTGTAGCAAGAGTGAGTTTGCAACAGTGAACTCAATTATTGCCCCCATCCTTTCTGTTCGTGGATGAACTGCTCCATAACAATGAAATCACTGGAAATGTCCTTCTGAAGGAATGAGTCTGAACCCAACAAAGATATTAACTCAGAGCACCCACAAGTAGCTGAGAACCCTGGCTTTGTGTTAATTAGCTCACAATTTTAGATAAGAGTTGTTGCTTGTTATGACACATCTTCTCTTACTGTGATAAATTCCCAACTTCTCATGTCTGTATGCCTTGCATAGTTCTGCTTCATAATTTTGGAACTGAGAAGTGTGGGGAATACAGTCCAGAGACATCTCCATGTCAGCTCCTGTCCTGAAGGGTTACAGCAGATCCAGGTCAGTGCTGCCTGTCCAAGAGCAGGGCTGAGTTCTGCATCTCCCTGCACCATCCTTTAGCATCTAAGTGTGGCACTGTGCCTACACACAGCACCAGCTAAATGGTGCATCCAGATGAGTAAGGCTTTGTGGGACATGAAATGGGGAACAGTGTAGAAACCACCAAATGCTGTTTTTGGAATGATTTGGAGCCTAGCAAGGCTGTCAGAACTTGTACACCCTGGTGAATCATGTCTGACTGCAGAGCTGCTCAAGAATTTCTGCAGGATGCACTACTCTATACCAGCACTAGATGGGTGGGTTTCTCTCATATCCTGTCTGCAGTTGCATAGGTTAAAAAAAAAAAAAAATAACCAAAAAAAAGGGTGATTTTTCTGCTTTCTTACAAGATACAGTCAATATTAAGGGCTGCAGAAACAATGAGAAGGAATAAGTTTAGGCATACAGAATTAGCAGGTTCATAAAATGAAACCAGGCAGTTGAAAAGAATTATTTAAAAATAATTCCAAACTAAAAATCCAAGGATCAGTTAAATCTAAAATAAAATTGAAAATAAGTAAAATATAAAATGAGATGAAACTGGGTTTCTGTGAATGTTATTGGACCTGGCAAGTAAGTCACACACTAAACTGCTTATATTTTTCATACTGGAAAAGATGACTGATAGCTAGTTAATATGGAAAAATGGCAGACAAAATAATCCATCCAAAAGAAGGACATTTTAAACTAGTACCTGTATGTGACTCACTTCTAAAAGGATCCCTCTTTATAAACCTACTCTTTCTAAAATGTTTAGATCTGAAAAACGTTAGTTTTAAGTGAATCCTCCAAATTGAACAGTAACTGAAGAAGACTCTTGTCACTTTAAGTCTTTCATTTCAAGAAAGTTGTCTTGAGTGCTCAAAACATGCTGGGGAATAAGGGAAAAATTAAAAAGAAACTGACAATGGCAAACTATATTTAGGGTTGAGAGTGACTCAACATGAAATGATCAAGGAAAGTTTAGAATGACAATGTATCCACCTTTGTCACCCATCCTGTGCTTAATTTGTACTATTTATATGTATATATATATATTATATATATATATATTTATTACCTCTAATTCACGATTCGATGTTACACAGCCTGAAGTGGCTTCTATCAAGTACTCTGTGTCCTCAGCTTCTTTTGAGTGCATCTGACTGTAAGTGGGACTTAAAGTATCTGGTGCCTTGCCCCAGGGCAGTCCCTGGAAGGCAGCTGAGTTGGATTGCAGCGATCCAAGCGTAGCCTTCCTTATCCTCCCCTCTGACAGTGATGTACCATAACTGCACTTCAAGGCTTTCAGACTTGTCCCCAGGAGCATCATTCAGGGCACTTTTTCCAGGCACAAAACTGCTTCAGGTTTGTGTTGTCCATTCCCCCAGAACCCTTCCCCTTCCTGAGTGTTTGCAGCTGTATCTGCCTCTCACTCCTCAGGCTCGAATTCACACAACAGTGTGTTCAGCAGAGCTTGCTCTGTAGTGAAATGGTGTCACTGACTAGAAGTGGAATTTTTAGGTGGTTGACTGTAGTTAATCATATCAAAAAGTGAGAAAATTCTTGTGGGGACTTGCACCTACTGGAGTTTGCACCCAGAGTAGATTTTAGCCCTTGCTCTGCTAACCGGATCCCCATGTGGATACAAGGTCGTTCTCTCTGTAAAATGGGAATGCTACTTCATGAGGATGTTGTGGGAATAAATGAACAATGTTTGAGTTGTTCTCAGATTCATTGTTGTAAGTGTAATAGAAAAAAATCCAAACAATAGTTCATAGCACAGTTTAGTGCATAATACCATTTATTAATTTCCAGATTCCTGCTTTGCCTCAGCAGAAAAGTTTGAGTCGAGGATAAGGATTCTTCTTCACTATTTGTTGATGAAATTTCAGATCAGTATCTCAATATATAGGATACTCTGTTGTTCAGTTTTGGTTTGGGTTCTTTTTTTCCCAGGGAAGTGCAGATTAATCTGTTATTCTTTCTGCAGATAAATGATTCCTGTCAAATATACTCATGCAGGAATCTTTGTCCACAATAGAGAAATACTGATTAGTCATCATGAGGGAACAGATAAAGAATCTGCCATAGCACACTGCAGCTGGGAGTACACAATGAAGTTTTTGTGGAGATATTTTGGTTACCTGAAAATGTATCAATATGCAAAAGGCATAACAAGTTACACTACAAACTATTAGAGCATAACACATTAAATTCAAGAACAGACTGCATCTTTTCCTGGGGAAGCAGCAAAAGAATCTTGGTCATAAAGCAAAAAATTATCTAAGTATAAATGTGAACTTCAATGAAATTTTCTTTACAATTTCTGGAGACTGTAATTATTAAATTTTGAATATGAATACTGAAGAAATAACCTTTGAATAAATTCTATTTGCATTTGTATATCTAGAGGATGAAAATAATGGGGGGGTTGTTTTTCAGAAAACAGCAAACCATGGCTGGCAGCACAGGGAGCCACATCCTGAGCTGTGTCAGAGCATTGTTCTGACTGATATGGGAGAAGAGTTATGTGTAGCTTTCAATGGTGCCTTAGATTAAAATTAAAATCTATCATTTAATTTACTGTTTTCTGATGATTTAAGAATATATGCTCAGAATAATATTTAGAGTAGAGAAAGCTCTAATTTATGTGAAACAGTGCATTAAAAGCAGTTACTCATCCACCTAAGAAACATGATCAGCTACCCATCAGCTTCAATACAGAACAGAAGCTGAAGATTGGCCTGAAAGAGGCAAAAAATTTCTTCTTCTTTTTAAAGACCTTGGCAATGCAAGATACTGAGTGTGACAAATGCAGTTAGGTATAAATTACCACCCTTCCTGCAGCTACTGGAGCTCGAGGTCCCTCTTTCCTCCACTGAAATGCACACAGTTCCTCCTTGGTTTGTACTGGAGGAAATCTGGAATGCCATTACAGAACACTCTGCAAGCTCCCATTATTTTCAATAGGAGCGATGCCAAGCTCCTTTCAAAGTTGATTACAGAATCATAAAAAAAATAAGGCTGGAAAGGACTTTTAGAGATCATTTACTCCCATCTCCCCTGTTCAAGGCAGTATCAGCTCCATATAAACTATTTCTGGCAGATGTTTGTCTAACCTGTTCATAAAAGCATAAAAAAATGGACTTTCAGCTTCTTACCTAGGAATTTTTTTTTTCCCCTATGCATTGCTGTTAGAAAATCTTTCCTAATGATTAACCTAAATTTCCTCTGCTGTGGTTTAAGCCCATTACTTTTTATCATGCCCAAAATGAGCACAGAAAAAAAGATTATTTGATTCCTTCCTTTTCTCTGCAGACGTTTATATTTTTCTGTTTACACTCTATCACCTTTCTCTATATCAAAATAATCCCAATTCCTCCAAACTGGTCGGGGTCATGTTTTCTAGATGTGACTGTTTTGTATTAGAGCCCTATATTACACCTGTGCAAAGGCAGGTACAGCAGAAGGGTAGAATACTGAGGACTGGAGGGGGAAACTGAGTATCTTACAAGAAAATATTACTGAAATTATACCAATCATTCAGCAGCTTTTGGTTTTTTTAGTTTCTTATCTTTGAGCCTCTTCTTCCATTTGCCCTTTATATATGCACAAGATCCATCCTTCCTACACTGTTAATTACTGCTGTCTGCTATAGTCAAAGGCTGGCAAACCTAAAATGAGAGATGTGTGATATGTGAATTCTGAACTTGGGCAATATGCAGGATCTGTAGAGTAACAGGAAAATCAAAGCTGTTCTTGATTGAGGTTTTCTCCTTCCCAAATCTTGATTTTACTAAGTGGCTTGACACTGAAACCAGAAAGCTTTCTCCACACTTCTTCCTAAGTTTGGCTATTTTTAGGATTTCCTGCAGAGATCTTGGCCCTGAGCTTTAATTCCTTCTTCCCACACACATGCCCATCTCTTTCCATACACAGTGGAGTCAATGATTCACGTCTGGTACACTCAGCCAGCAGGGATCAGTTATTTCTTCCTGTTGGGTTGTGGCACTTTGTAGCAAGGTGCAATGAAAATTCCTTTTAATGAAGAGAAATCTGTCTTAGGAAGCAAGTGTGGCTTGCATGCCAGCAGAAGTGGTGCCTGGCAATTTGAGATCTGTGATGTACATTTTGCTTACAAGGATGCATAATTCACTCACGAGGGAATTCGTAAATTATTCCAGTAATCCTTACCTGTGGGATAAATATTGTCCCCTAAGAAGCTCATATAACTTTAGAATCTGATAATTTATTCCATCAGGATAATGCTAAGAAATTCTGTAATAAACTTTCACTATTTGTTATTGGGCAACTAGAGCTTTAATCAAATGCTGTTTCCCTGATATTATTCTTTAGTGATGCTTTTTCTGATTTTTCTTCATTGATCAATAGTGATATGAAAACAGTTTTTAGAAAGCACCATTCTCCTCCATCTTCTCATCATAAATTATTGGTTTTTTTTCTTTGATGGTACATACATGAACATATTCCAGATAGTCAAATAAACAATCAGAAACCGTGTCAAGCATTTAAGGCTCAGGATTTTTCATTAGATACAGAGTTTTGTTTTGCCATCTTCAGCACAGGTAATTTTTAAGCACTTATGGGAGGCCACTTTGCACTTCTGGCCTATGACAGACCCTATGAAAAATTCAAGACATGCAGGATTTTATATCCCAAATAAGACAAATTGCTACAGCAGGGTTAGAGTGTGAAGGTTGTAATAATCAACAACCACGACCATGGTCACAGCCTTGTCCCACTCAGAATGTGCAGCTCCCAGGGAGAGTTTACATCAGCTGATAGCACAGGACATCCTGACACAAAGCTCAAGAAAGAGGCAGCTCCATCCTTTTTATCAGAGCAATTACACTGTCAAATCCTACTCAACAGCTCTGAGGGGTGCTGGGCACCAATTCCCTCATTAGATCCTACCCGAAATGTCCAAACGTGGGAATGCTAGCAAATGCTGGTTTGGAGGCATGGAAATGAGAATCTGGAGTGTCTGACTGGTTGCTGCACAAAGCCTGTAGCTGTCCCTTAGCCATCAAGCTGGAAACTGATTCAAGGACAATCAATTTCTAGAAGGTGCAGTCAATATAAAAGATTTCACTTTAGCAAGTGCCCTGCTCTGTATCATCATATTCCACGTGTTCTATGCATTTATATCCTCAAATGTTCCAAGTGCATTTGTTTGTGTAGATACATAAAGGTGCAACTAGAACACCCCAGTGCAGCGGAGTAAATTTGCAATCCACAAAGGAGAGAAATTCCCAGCTACCAATAAAATAGGTTGCAAAATTCTAGTTCTCCGTTCTGAATTAAGTTAATGTGAGTTTATCCAAATGAAAAGGGTAGTTCCCACATCAAAACAATGCTTTCAGTAGATGAAAGATATCTAGACACCAGAAAATTATGAAATTAGTTCCCAAGCTTATCTTCTAAACATGTTTTATGGCTGTACTGGTGAGGGGTTTTTTAGCTGTTGCAGGTGTTCTAGTGACAGCTGATGTCCCTTCAGTCATAACTGCTGTAGTTGACTAAGAGATGGAACATAGTTATAACTGCAGGAAAATTTTTGTTCATTTTCACACTCACCAATGGTACAAAAAATAACATAAATGAAAGCCAAGCATGGACACTGCCAATAAATTAACAAAGCAATTATGATTGAAAATATGAATTCCAATCAAAAGCCTGTATGAGCAGTTAAAGTGTGCAATGCACCATATACTGAGATAAATTATTAGCTTTCTTTTTCAGAAGCAAGGTATGCTGCTATGGCCACTTATATCAATGGATAGAGCTCCAGACCCTATTCCATGTGAGGAATTGTATCACTACAGTGATATCAGTGCCATTAAAATGGAAAAGTCTTAGAAAAGTCTCAAGAAACTTCATAAAACAAATGACTTCTGTCTGTTCCTCCTGGTGTTTGTTCCATGTTTTCAATACATCCATTTTATCCCAGCACCTGTCTGGTCTTCTTTACCTTGTGTTATGTTTCTTGGGTACTTTTGATAAAAGTAGCTGTTACCCTCTCCTCTTCAAATTTCCCTGCCTAATCTCAATAGCTACTGTATGCATTTTTTTTTACATTTTGAAAAGCAAAAGTTGAGATGCTTTGCTTTCCCAAATTATTTTCCTTTTGATATCAAATTGCATGCTTGAATTTTAATGCTGCATTTCTTGCTCTGGGAGCTGAAACTTCTGTTTACTCAGCTGAGCACTGGCAGGATGGGTGCAGTTTTCCCAGCAAGGCTCACTGATGTGTCTGCACCCTTACTTTGAAGGGAGCTATTTCCACTTATTCCCTAATGCTCCTAGAGAAAAAGCCAGCAAATATGGAAGTTTGTCAGGGCTATTCTGGTTCCTGTAATATTTCTTCTATTAGAATGAAATGAAAAAAACCCCACATTCGTATCAGAGAGCACCAGCTAATGATCAGATGGTAATGATCTGTAGATGAAGAGGAGATCCATGTCCAAGAACGTAACCTGCTTTGTACTTGTGAGATTGGACTTCCAGTTATGAGCTCTTAACTGTTGGTTGGCTTTGTTTTCTTTTTGGTATCGTTTATATATTTTGGATTGCAATACAAAGGGCTCATTGAAAAATCAGTAATGAATAAAAGCCTCAACTTCCAATCAGTAGTTGTAAGCACTCTTCAAAGTATAGGAAGAGAAGGGAATATTGATTTCTCAAGAAATCAGCTATTAGGAAATTAAACAACTTTAAAAAGGTGGGGGCTGTTACCTTACTGGCAATGCTTTCTGAAGTGCATTCTGATCTTGGCTTTTGGGTGCCACTTATGCCATATTCCTACCAAATTGGAATGCTGTTCTGCCAGAGGGTGAAAAGGAAATGTTTTTGCCTGTTCAAAACATTCTCAGCATTTCAAGACAAACAATTTGTGTAGAGGAATAGATTTCTATTTAAAGAAATAAGAGCAGACTGCTCATTATCTGGAATCTTACTTTAGCATGTTCTTTGTTTTGGAAGCAAGGCTATGAACTGTGCTCATTTTATGACCTGACCAGCCATGAATGAAGGAGCTGGCTGATTTTGTCTCCACAGTTATGTGCCTTTCTTGTAAACTCTGAGCATGCTGTAATAATGTTTTCTTGTTCCAGACTGGTGAGGTTGAAAAGGAAAGAAGGGAACCTGATTGAAGTTGCAGGTCTGCTTGTAGCTTGTTTCATTCTAGATACAGTTGGAGCCAATTTTATTTCCTGTTAGTCAAGAATAAAAAAAGCCTCCAGTCTCACATACCCCGACTCCACAAAGGAAGACACATATGCTACACTTTGATTTCCTGGATCTCTCCTTGATTCTATGAGAAGGGGTTGTTAGATGAGGCTAGAAAGACAAATATCCCATTTATAAGTTGAGATGCTGAAACGGGATCAAATTGTTGAGCAGGCAGCTTTTTCAACTGTGAGGTTGCCCATGAGTGCAGCAATGCAATAAAAAGTAGTAGGTTATTATGGGTTTTTTCAAATTTAATGTGATGGTTGTACTGAGAAATAGTTAATTGGAAAGAAACTTCTGATGCTGTCCTGCACTCACAAATATTTGTCAAGCTAATGCCTCTCCTGTTTCTTAACAACAAAACCAGAAGCATAAATGGAAAATGAAGTCAACCTTAACAATATGTACCATTCCTTCATGAGCAAATTTAATTGTTCATTGTCTGCATATAGAGCGGTGTGCTGATATCACTGCACACAATATTCCAACTTCTCCCAGACTTTTAGGACATTTCAAGGTGTGATTATGGAAAGTAACATTCAAGAGATTGAGCGAGTTCTGTGTGACATATTACTGGAAAATGACAAGAAAATGACTGCTTCTCTGAGGAGGTAGATGTTGCTGCATGTAAACAAACGGGAAAATGTAATTTACTACATTTTGCTTGTGGAAGCAGTTATTTTTATTGTTTAAATGGGAAGACAAAACTCTTACAGTATTATTTGGTATTAGTGAGTTAGCTTTTCTTTCCACACATTCAGCTTTCTTTTACATTTACCTGCGTATGCATTTTTTTGAGAACATAATAGAAAATATGGGCCTAAAAAATGAGTTACGAAGTTTTAAGAGCTCTTAAGCAGATGCTTTAGAAATTGTTTCCACATCATTGTGCCATTCCTTCTATGCTTTTTGCCACCCCAAAATAAGTTGTAATACTTTAGAAATGTTGAGACATTTAAATGTGTTTTAAATCTGTTTCTATGTGCGTGTGTGAGCATAAAATTTCATGGGTTTTTTGTCAGCTGAGTATAACATGCTTGGGAACCCTCTCTTTAGAAAGCTCAAATCTGTAGAAACGGTGCTGTTTAAGAAAATCTGTATTTTTCCAACTTTATCCACCGGTCAATACCATCTCTCTGTACAAATCCTACCCCAATGTCATTCAATGATGTATCACTGTGGTGCATCATTAAATATTGAACATTGATTATGTAAGTGCTGCAGGATTTAGTTTTGTTCACTGTACATAAAGACTCGTGAAACTTGGCCAATAAGTTTCCACAGTGTGAAGAAAGGACAGAAATGCTTTGTGGTGCTGGTGTTTTAAATAGGAGTTAGGTGGAAATGAAGAAGTTGGAGATATGTAACAGTACAATTTAAAGACTTGAGAGAAATGCTCAGAATAAGTGGTCAGAAGCACCTTGGCTGTGGACTTCACTGATCTGAATCTGCTGTGGGAATTAACATTGTTATTTAAAATACAAGATTTAGTTTATTTATACATAAATTCTGATTGCTTAGATACCAAACAGACATTTATTTTCTAATACTGTTAATGATTCAGTGGGGCTGTGTATCAGGTATTAGTAACTACACATAAGGTTGTCTGTGTCTGCAGCTATTTCAAGCAATTAACAAGTTTAAATGCAACTGCTGTCATATGGGTGCCCATTTTGTCCTATTTATAAGCTTGTTTTTGAAGTGTTTTTGTAGTTAGATATGAAACACATATTCAGACAAGCTTAGGTCTATCTGCTAAGTTTTCCAGCACAGTGGAATGAAAGATTTTTTGCAGAAAAATATGTTTACAGTCAAAGGCAATTTCTAACACTTCTGTTGTTTACAGCACAGCTTTAAATCTGGTCAAGTTAAAAAAAAACCCAACAAAACCATGAACTAAAGAAGTGCTATTTCTGTGTTCCCTGAATTCAGTCCAGTTTGGTGGGCTCATAGACTGTAGAACATTACAATTTTCTTTCTTTTTGTGGGAGAAATTTGGCAGCAGGCCAAAATAATAGCTGAACTCAGTTTTAAGGATTCAGGTCCCGGTTGCTAACCAGAGCAGCTGCACTGTGAAGTGTTGCTGCTGCTGGAGCAGTGGGGAAGGAGGAGGAACAGTCAAGGTTCTGTTGCTCAGGCACGCTCTCCAGACCTGCCATGGAACATTATCACTTTGCTATATCTGGGAAGCCATAGAAAAAGATAATTTTCACCCATGGGGTTATTGTTGACAATTCACATGTTTGGTCCTGAACACAAAGTTGAAGAGTTGTATGATGCAGCTGATTTGTCCAATATCAAGTAGTAGGGCACTGGAGAGAACATTGCAGTTGAGCTAGCAAATCTTTAAAGTCCTTTCGTTAAAGCAAACAAACAGCAAAAACGGGGCGGAGGGAGGGGGGAAATTGCTTCAAGAGTTATTTTAAGAGGAAATAAATGAAACTAGAAAGCCAAGTTTGTGGAAGTAATAGTTTGCCAGGTTTGTCTGTGCAGCCCTTACTCCCTTCCCCTGGGTGAGTGTGTTGTGATACAGCCTTCAGTAGTGTGAAATTGTTGTGTGTTCTGCAGAACACCTGCAATGCTCATTGCATAGGCTGGACCATAAGAAAGGACAAAATTATGTTTGTACAAACAGCTGCAGTGTTTGAATGTTTGCTCTTGCCACTCACATATATCTTACTGCTTTCTTCTGAATGTGGATGCTGTTGGATGCACGTCTAAGGATGGGGGATGTGTGTGTGCAAACACACCTGGAATTGAGGAAATGAGGAGCTTTCTGTTGCTGTACAAAAAGAACTATCAATTTCCCAGAAGAAGAATGCTATAGGGCCAGCTTAAACATTTTAGTGCTGTAGATGTATGACTGTAAACCCTGGGTAAAAGCTGGCTGAATATGTCATAGACATGATTTGTCTTTGGATGATAGCAGCATCCCTCATAAAGCACTCCACTCAGTCTGTGGAATGATATTAGTAGTGAATGTGGAGAATGCTCTTTTCCAGTAGCTTGAGGTGTACTTATATAAAGCTAGCTGGTGAGTGACATGGTAAATAAAATCCAGGGGAAAAATGATATACAGTTAAGAGGTATTTTAGTGACAGGCAATGCAGCAGCAAAGGCAAACAGAGATAGAGCCCTGCAGTTAGTACGTGAAAATAAGAGGAAACAAATGCCTTCAAGAACTAATGGTCCCTTGAATCTTTTATCTGTTATCCCAAATTAGACTGGGAAAGATCTATCTAACGGAAAAAATTTATTCTACTTCATCTTTTACTGAATCTTGTATATTCTCCTCCTCAGCACACACATTTATGAAATGCATATTAGGAACAGAATTGTTCCATTTGGAGAAGTGTATCAATGCACATATTAACAGTGTGGAGGTCTGTGTAGGTACATTATTTTACCGTCTACATAGTTTAAACCACATTTTCTCATCTCTTTCTGACACTAATTCTAGCACCAGAATGGCATTAGTCCCCATAGTGGATCTCCATTTCTGACAGTAGATTTCTCAGCAAAGGAAAAATCATCCAGTCATTTCTCTCTAATTAGTTGTGTCTCTAAATACCTAATTATCACCGGGAACAAATTGCATGCTACAAAGATAATATTATGGAGAGCTGTTAATCTGTTAAGATGCTGCTTTTGAGTTTTGTACAGTTGATGCAGCTGTTAAAACAGAATTTTTGCCACCTGGACATATCATTACCATTTTATTGTAAAATTCAGAAGCAACTGATGGGAAACCAGAGTATTGGAGTTGGCTTCTTTAAGTATTGCGCTTGTCAGCTAAAGAAATGTATCCTTATGTCCTTCATAATCTACTCTTTTCCATACTTGAAGTTATTTGGCATTCTTAGAAGGTGAGTCTGTGGCAGCAATAAAAATTAAGTGTTCTTTCAGGGTTACTTGGTTTGTTAATAGCTTGGTTTGCATTGTCCAGTATACATGGCAGGATAGAATAACACAGTAGATCCACGGAGTTTTCAGCCAAATGCAATCTGCATAGAAATTGCACGTTTCTGTAGAAAATACTTGACAATTATGCTTAGGTGGCTTAACTGTAATTAACGTGTAATGTGCACTTTGGCTGGAAAAGAGAAATTACCAGGTACTTACCTCATGATTATTTCAGCAAGCTCTGCACAGTTATGGTTTGTGGCTGTAGTAGTGCAGAGTGCTGAACATCTCAGCTCCTGTTGAAGCCCACTGGCACTGAGTACCTCCAGAACCTCCTAGGTGAGGTCCTGAATCCCTGAGAAATATACAGTAAAGCAAAATTTATAGCTGATGCCTGCATAGAAGTAATGCCACTGCTTGTTAATGATATCATCAGAAATTCTCAGCTCAAGGACATTCCTGATCATTAGAGTTATAAAACTTTATTTGTAGTAAAACCTCCCTTTCGAGCTGGATTTTCTCATATTCCTTTTTCTTTTTTTCCTAGCAGTTCTTCAGGCTAAAAGATTTTAAAGGAGACGTGTATGAACTAGGGTGATTTCAGTTGTAGAGGTAAATACAGCTGTACACACATTATGGTTTTGTATTGATCTGCTAATATGAAACCTATAAAAAGGTGGACTGATAATAAGTTGAGAGCTCTAATTAGCAGTCATCATGCTGCCACCTCTTCTATGTAATCAAATCAGCAAAAATCCTGACAATATGAAAGAGAGGTGCTTGAAGAAGTCTGCTAGTAATCTCATAGGAATACAGCTAAAATTTGTGCCCTATTTTACTTTCATGAAAAAGTTAATTAAACTAATCAGCACTTCAAGAACCACAAGAGAAATCCTGTCCCAAATTTTGTATACAGACAGCCTTGAAATGGGAATGAGGACATAACCATGCTGTGTCCCTTGCCAGAATCTGCAGGGGCCTGTGAGGGTGCTGTGAGCATCGTGACCTTCCCCTGCTGTGTTGATCAGTCTCAGTGGACTCGGATTCTGTTGTAGGATTCATCATTTGCTGTATCCAGAGACATATGTGTGGTGGTTTGTTTCCCTCTGGGATTTGCCCACATGGGTTTCTTAATCCTTATGTCCCGTCTCACACAGCAGAGAGCTGGCTGGGTGATCGTGAGCATTCTTTGCACTGGTGTGGGGATCTAGACAGATGAAACTGAGAAGCTGGGCTTTGGACCCAAGCTGTCCAGAGGTGGACAGGAACCAGTGCATGAGCTGGAGCAGAGAGAGCAGGACCCCAGGCAAGGCTGAGACTGTTCCTTCCTAAGGAGGTTCTTGTCCCAGAGGGTGGTTGGGCATTGGGGATACCTCCCAAGGGAAGTGGTCACAGCACCAAGCCTGGCAGAGCTCAAGAAGCATTTGAACAATACTTGTGGGCACATGGTGTGACTCTTGGGGGTGTGCAGGGCCAGGAGTTGGACTCAGTGATCCTTGTGGGTCCCTTCCAACTCAGCATATTCTGTGATTCTGTGATTCTTGAATGAGCTATGGATCACAGCATGGTAAATCACACCAGAAGCCTATGATGCCTTAAACCAGGGAACCTGTGAGTGAACATCTCCTTGCACCCAAGTTGACTTCAAGGAAACTGGTTTCAAACTCCAACTTTTTCTGGTAAAAGAGAGAAAGGGAGGTTCTGAGCCTGCTTACTTTAGAAGAGCCAAGGCAAAGTAAGTAGAGCACGGGTACCTAAAGCACATAATGCTATAATTTGACAAGTTTTATTCAGAGAAGACATTATTAAGCTAAAAGCTACAACTGTGGCCTAGATTGAAAAGCAAAGAGAAACACGAAGGCTGTTTTTCAGTGATGCTCAAATGGATCAGTATTGCTGAGTAATTTAGTTTTGGTGGAATTTGATTCCTCCACGTTGGGATGTCTGCGAGGCAGCGTCTGTTTCCGGCACTCCAGCTGGGTTATTTGTTAGAATGTTTGCTATTTTGTGTTTTTTTTCCTGGTGCTGGGAAGCCTTAATCATGGGTCAAGCCTGCATTGTTTTGGGCACTAAATGAACTCAGAACAAAGAGACGGTTCTGCTGCCATAGAATTTATAATCTAAGTACAAAACAAGAGACAACAGATGGGTCTAGACAGACGGGGGAGCATAAGGAAACAATGTGACAGTACTGGGCAGTCAAAAAGTCAGTGTTCAAGGGAGAGCAGCAGGCCAGCTATGAGTTTTCTATAAGCAACATATCAAAGACAGGGTCTGAAATGAGATAATTAAGACAGCTTTACAGATGGCTGTAGGGAACTCCTAAGAATGAGGCAGTTTGGTGGGGAAGGGCTTTGGAAGTAAAGACAAACATTTTGTGTTTTAGGACACAGAAAGTGGGAAATAAAGCAGAAAACAGTCAGATAGTGGCAATATCACCAAAAATTTTAGATAAGTACATGGGGTTTTTTGCAGCAGACTTCTGTATAGGTAGTAGTGAGCTAAAGCTGTGTGCCTTTAATCTGCTTTGTAAGTGAGGAAGAATGTGAAGGATGCTCCTTCCTCTCATCCTCACTGAAGGATTTCTCCTCCATTGTATCAGCAGGCACTTCTTGGCCATGGAGAATTTGATGAGATTCACTTTTGAGCACATAAAATACTTTGTTTGGGCATGGAGGCAACAAAACACTTCTGAAATCCCAGAATTCAAAGACTGCTGAAACAAAAGCCTGGATTTGGAAGTCAAATAATTTTTTTTTCTCAAACAGAACAGAAAAATAATCACAAGACCATGTTTGATTGTACTGGACAGTTGGTAAACAACTTGACAGCAGTTTCATCTTATGGTTACATTAGCTATTATTTTATATGGCAGTTGCATTTGGCAAATTACAATTTCCCTTTGAAAATGATCCTTGGAAAATAATACATGACACTTTAAAGTGCCATGGTCCATATATGCAAATGAATAAATGCAAGATAACTACATTCAGCTAGATAGTGTTAACTGAGTTAAAAGAGCATTTACTCTTGGATCTCTCATTTTAGTATTTCAGTATCCCATTGCTTTATTAATAAAGTTTTCTGTATTTAAAATGAAAATTGCTTGCAAAAATATATAAGCATTGTTTGCTTTCAATTTCTGTGCAGTACATCAAGAAGATAAGAGTACTGAGTGTCTCTTAACAAAATGAAATCCCACCATATGGTACCCTTCTCCCATTAAGATGTGTAATATGAACCCAAAACGCATCTTTTAAAATAGTTTTATAGCTGAAATGGGATTTTAGTTTAGCTTAATTTGTGAATTGCCAGAAGCAAGAATTATCCTTAATGCTGTCTGTATAAGGGTGCTCCCACAGCTGTTCTTAAGCTGTTCTATATCAAAATAACCAGGAGCTGACTCACATTCATCCAGAAGTTAGGTTTCTAATTTAAATTAATCTAAGTTTCCTTGAGAGTCAACAGAAAGAATGAAACACTTGAATGGGACATCTTGTCCTGTTCTATTACATGAGTTTGAAATAAAATTATCTTTTAAATCTCACTCTTGAGGTATCTCTGTTCCTCTGTCTACAGAGGGGGCCTAGATGATTAGCTTAGTCTCCTCACCTCACTCTAGGCAGCTGGAGTTGGAGGAGATTAAAGACAACTTTTGAAACTGAGCTGAACTGCCTTTTATTTCAGGCTGACAAATGCAGCACGGTGCTGCAGTTGCAGACATATCTGTGCCCAGCAAGCCTGGGGAGAATGAAAGAGAGTCTGTCTAGAGCCAGGACAGAATAGTTGCATCAGTTCACCCGGCAGGTTCCCAGCTCCAAGGCTGTCCAGGCTTCGCAGTGACCACGAGGTGCAACAGGAAATCACCTTGAGAAGCTCTAATGTTTGATGTGAGGTAGCCCCAGTGTCGTACAGTGAGTGCTGTGTAAATAGTTAATAGTCTCACACGCTGTGATTCTGACACAAAGAAGCGGCTTTACTTCAAAGAGCAGTGCTTTTTTTACATGACTGGACTGTTCTCGTGTGAACCTCTTTGTTTCAGCTGTGAGGTCCTCACCTGAGTACCCAAAGCATCTTCTGTGCTTGAGGTTTCTGCTGACTGCAGCATGGCAGCATTTATTGTGCTGCAGAGATCGGATCTGAGGAATACAACTGAGAACTTGCAGGAGTCTTTCTTCAGCTGTAACATATTTAATTCTTAGAGCTACTTGCCAGATGCAGATACATTTGATTGAGTGCAGCAACCATGATTCTGTCTCACCTGCTCTCATCCATAATCTGCTTTATAACTTTCTCTTTTAAAAGTTCTGGTAGCCCTGCTGTTTGAAAGACTTTTATAGAGTTCTCAGAGCCTGTAAAAGAAGCCTTTTCCATAAATCATATTTTTAAAGTGCTGCTCCGAGTGATTTGACATTTTTTCAAAAGTAAGATAAAAGTTTATGTACTTGGAAATTATGTCCCTAAGAAGTATGCACTTTATATTTTATTTATTTTGATAGCTTATGTTATGATACATTTGATAGACCCTGAAAGACATTGTCAGTTTTAAAGATACAGCCAATAAACATTTGTTGGTGGGGAAAATGTGCCCCATAATGATCAGATGCCTCTGTCTTTGCAAAGACATTATATTGGCCTTATGACGTTTTTTATTTTCAAACTTTTTTGTTGTGTGGTTTTGACCAGTGTTACATAATTCTAGAAAAGGAATATTTAACAAACAATGGAAAGAAGGTCAAAAAACTGTGGGGCACAAATTCTCTGGGATTCTAATCCTTAACGAAAACAGGTTAAAGACAACAATGATACATTTTCTTATCAATGTTTAGTCCATATACATGTGTAGATATAGTTCTAATACCAACATAATGTAAGTAACATCAATTAGGATTTAATTAATTTGCTAGCCAGGCAGAAAGAGAACCAGAACCCCAGAAAGCCAATCTTTGATTAACCCATTGCATGTGGAAGAGACTGTTCATTAATGTCAGCTGAAGATATGACACGCAGCACTTCTGAAGACTTCAACATTATCTTTCAAAATAAATTATGTTTGCTCATAATGGAACAAATTTGGAGGGCAGTGTGGAAATTCATCGAGTTGAAAATATGAATTAATCAGTAATGCTATTTAAAACAGCATCAATGAGATGGATTTTTCAGCTAGAAAAAAAAATTGAATTGCAATTACCAGGTGGAAAAGTTTAAACAGATATGTTAAGTTTCTGGCAGCCTTCAACCAGTTTGATTGGTGGATTACAAGGTGAGAGCAAGACCAACACAAAAGTCTTGTGCATGTACTGAGGTGCAGTACAAGCAGAACTGCAGTGTGGAGATAAGAGGCTACTTAAGCTCCTGCCAAGCAGTTCTGCTGGCTTTGTTCTATTTACACTGATCCCGCAGGCAGCGCACACAAGGATTTTTCTTTGTCTTGCGAAGGACCAATAATTCTGAAATTTCATAAGGGTAATACTGTGATTTTTACTGAAGCAGGAACCCCTTCAGTGCTAGGTTTTGCAGGCAGAGTACAAGCAGTTGTTACTGTCATTGTTTCACAGAATGATATAAAGTACTTGTTTGCAGGCATATTTTTAAACTGAGGAGAGATTTGAGTGTTTTATAGCTGTAAAAATCCTTGCGATTCTGCCAGAGCATGTCTATATGTGCAATGCCTCACTAACATCTCCTTTCCACATCCATTCTGTATCACAAGTATCTCTCCTCCCCTTCCTACCGAATGGCAGAATATATTTACTCTGTCTGTATCCCCTTGACAATAAAAACAATAGCAAAATTGAGAGTTTTGTCTGGGGATGTCATTTAATTACCTTTAATAGTGATGTTTTTGGAATAAATTTTCCCTACAATAGTATTTGATTTTAACACCTTTTCTAGGTGTCTTACTCTCAAAGAAAGCTTTAAGCCCAACACAGTGGAAAGTTGCTGCCATGTGGATAAGAATTATTGGATTTATTTTTTCTTGAGATGGTGGATAATGTACCATGGTGAATTTATGGTCTGCCACACAGTGCAGTCAAGAAGCATCTCATTTTGGTTTTGAAAGGAAGCATCTATGAATCTGTGAGTTTAAGGCAGGCAGCCATGGGAACCTTGTCCTTTGCAAAGACTTCCACTGGGAAAATGTCCTGCCAGAAAAGCTGCCTTGGTGCAGTCCTGCAATGAGAGGGACATTGCTGAGCTCTGCTGAGAGCCCTCCCTGGGCAGAGACCATTTCTGAGTGACCTAAAGTTTGATCTCCCCTACTCCTGCCCCAATATAAAGGTTTCTCCTGGGCAATTCATGAATTGACTATTTACATCTAGCTATATCCTTTAACAATATACTATGATAGATGTCTGTTATTTGTGGAGAAATCACCCTTTTTCCTTCTGTTGGGATGTCCTTTTACAGTGATTTCTATTTCTGGGTTATTTGTGCTCTGAAATAAAGTGTGGCAAAACAGTATACATGAAATTATCCTAATGCTGAAAGCTGAAGTGTTTATAGTTGGTAAACCTAAGTATACTGTATAATTAAAACAATTATTTCATCAAAAGATGCTTTCTTAAACTGCTTTGCAATTAGTGCTATTGAAATAGTTCTATTATTTTACATGCATTTAATTTCTGTTTTGGTCTCTCCAAAGCACATTCTTTGTAGAAGGCAAAACAACTTTACATCTATAATTATAGTTTAAACAATTAGGGGTATGCATGATCAGATTAAAAGACTAAAGTAAACCTTACCATAATGGGACCAAAGCACAGGAGAATACACTGTGGTGGATAACTCTGTTTAAGGTTATGAGCATATGGGTTTGTTTACAATATTTCCCAGTTTCAGGGATATTGTGTCACTCTATATTCCCAGAGAGTTGAAAAAAGGATTTCCCACTGCTGACACATACTTTGCAAGTGTTTGCTGAATAGCACAGAGCTGGTTTATATATTGTAGCAGTAATGGATCCCTTGTTATGGGTTTGTTTGTAATATTGATTTCCCGTCAGTCAGATTTTATAAAGAGCTTCACATCCTTGTCGTGCATCTCTGGTCTAGATGCTACAGGTATTAGCCTCAGATTGTGAAAGAGATTTGCAAAGAGAGTGTTTCATGTGCACAGTTGCATTAAGGCAGATGGAAAATTGGTTTGAAGCAATGTCTGCTCTCTTTGAGAGCTTTTCTGCAGTTCTGGTGTTAAGTGTCCTGAAACCTGGGGCACATCTTTTCTTTCCACAAATATTTTTGTGGAAGACGACTGTGGGGAAGGAAAAAAATCACGTGAAGCTCCTCAGGGTGTTAGTAGATGCTTCCATTAAGGGATAGACCCTTCCCTGTTGACAGGATGGGTCTCTGTAAGGTTCTAGTCCAGACACCTGAGGAGAAATTGAAGAGTGCAGTGGGTGCATTGGCATGAGGGTAGGCATGTGTGTGGATACCTTCAGGAAAAGCTTAGCAATATAAAGAATATTTCGGAAATCAAGAGGGAAAAGTCTGAGAGACAGGAAATGTACAGAGACCTGTTCTTTCCTTCAGTGCTGAAAACCCAATTCTCTTCCATGTTTGGTCTGGCAGCTTGGGGATGGTGTTATCCTGGGACAGCACCAGTTCCCTTCAGAGCTCCCTGTTCAAGGGTGGAAATGGAGATTGCCTGGTGAGGGCTCCACAGGGCACTGAGTCTAGTGTAGAGGTTCTCTGGATCTATCACATCCCTCCAAGGGAAGGCTTGGAATGATCTAACAGCGATGGGTGGAGACAGCAGAAGTTGCACACCAAAGTCCAGTGATCCTTCTGTGCCGGAGACAGCAGAACCACAAAGAGGAGGCCTTGTGCATCCATAATTCACCATTTGCTACAAAGCTTCAAAATGCAATCAAGAGCGATTAGTCATGCAGAAAATGTCTAAAGCATAATTTTGTTATCGCAGTAAGAACCACAGTGTCCGACTGTGTGTTCACTGTCTGGTTCCTGTACAGGGTTTGTACACTCCTGGCATGAGAACTGGGCTTTCTTCACAGCAGAACACTCAGTGAGGTAAGGGATCTCCCAAGGGCTGCAGTTCTACCTTTTTTTTTTCTTTTAAACAAGAATCTTTTGATGCACTTAAGTTTTTGTCCATAATTTCAAATCTAGGAAGACCTATTGTAGGCAATACATGTTCTGCTTCCTTTTGCCCTGTCTTTGGTTCATATTTAAGTTTCAGACATTGGGTTTGTCCCTATTAAGGGACAAGGTTCATCAGGCCTGATTACACAGCTTTCAGCACATCACTAGGAGGATAAGAAAGCATTACTGCAGTGGAAACACGCAACTGAAATTCTTCAAAGTTTGTCTTACTGAAATTTAAGTAGATAATGATCTGAAAAAATACGGTATTTGCAGCTTAATTTCAGATGGGATTTGTGTTGTTTACAGACCAACAAACCCAATATATAGAGAGAGTTTGATGATTTTATTTGCTTCTCATCTAGAAGCTTCTTTGTTTCATTTGCTAAAATTATTTTATTTACTAGACAGTGAAGAAATCCATATTTTCAGATAACTTGGTTTGGTATTTGCTCACACCTATGTATGTTCCTTCCAGTGCCTTTCAGTCATGTTGGTTTTTCTGATGTACTGACTCCAACCCTGTTGACTCTCCAGGTTTTCTGCTTGATTCCTTATTTTCACAGAGTTTAAGATGCAAATTGTTAACTTACCTGCTCTGATGGTTTATCAAAGATCCTTTAAGCTGTCATCATTTAGGTATCCTGAGTTGAGACTTTAGATGTGTGTTAGATCTGTCTTGCTGAAAGGGTGAAGGAGCCTTTTTAGCACATGATCTGTCCTTCCTCAGAACTTCCAAAATGTAATCAAATCCTTTCCTCTTCCCTGACTATAAAGTGGAGAGACTTTCTGAAGCCATTGATTTGATTTAGGTATATCCAACATTATTGTCCCAGATGTGTTTTGTTCCAGTGGCAAAGCAACTGGTAAGAAAATGAAAATTTAAGAGATTTGTTTTTCCTGTAGATGCCATCCTCACCACTGCTGACTGTTCTGTTGTGCCCACCCCTGTCACTGCCACATTTTCCCATCAATGGCAAGACTGAAAAACATGGGACCTGTTGGGGGCCACTGTAAAAAACTTATTCAATAACAATTCCTGTGACAGCTGTTTTTGCAGATATTTATGTTTATTTTGTCCTGCTTTAATCTCTTTTATAGTAGTCCCATCTAATCCAAATGTTTCACGTAATCTGTGCGTGTTATTTTAGAGGTATTACTAATGTGATCACACCTTTCTTAACACTTCTGTCAAAGGCCAGTTGAGCTCACTTGGAGCCTTGATTCCTCTTTGGACAGGCCTTTCTGCTCATTTTGCAATTCTTGACAGGAAACCTTCCAGATCTGGATGTCCCAGCTAAGTGCCTAAAGTCAGGTGGGATGAATTTGAGATCTTCGTCCCCATCAAAAAAACCCAATCTTCCTTGATCTGATGGATTTCTCTAATTTAAGCAATTTGTTCCTGCACTGTAATGTGCTTCTCTCAACCTTCACTTCTTAATGTTCTCTCCCTGTCTTTCACACTTCCGTCTCTGCAATTTATCTCATTTTGGACTATTCCATTGCCCCATGCTCAGCTTAACTCCACCACTGCCCTTTCTTCACTATTTCCTTCATCTGTCCCTGCTATGCCCATTTCATCTCTTGTTCTCTTGAATATTTTGTTTTTCAATTGGGATAAAGCATATGCTTGTGTTTTTAGAATCCTGCAAAAATTGATATAGCTGTACATATTTTTTTCTTAATTATCACATTGCAGTTTCAAATAACATTGT
Source organism: Orthonyx spaldingii (assembly GCA_013397795.1). NCBI lineage: Eukaryota > Metazoa > Chordata > Aves > Passeriformes > Orthonychidae > Orthonyx > Orthonyx spaldingii. The sequence goes on from VZTJ01006632.1 coordinate 397,348, forward strand.
GCCTAATTCTGCTATGGTGTTGTTCAGTTTATCTCTAGTTAACTAATGCTGTGGAACAGTATGTTGAGCAGAAAGCTTTGTACTATAATTGGGTAACAAATTATTATTTTCTTCTTGTATTCAGTGAACTGGTTTTGCAGATCTTTCAGCTCAATTCATTATGATCAAGTGGAGAAGCATTTGTTTCAATAAGATTTTAATCTCTAGGACTATCTTTTGCATCAGTGACTTTTCATTGTTAATTGCTTTCTCGTCCCCTATTAAGGTGTTCTTGCAACTGCTTCATCCAAACTTAGCTCCTTTCCCACACATACACACAATTTGAAAAGACTCTTTTCTACATTTTAGGTGAAATAACCATTGTTGCTTTTTTAATCCATCACTGTGTCTTTTGTGTATTATCCTCCCTTGATAATGATAAAAACTGTACAAAATCACCTCTCCAACGAATATTAGAAATGTCCTGAATTTCTCCCCACATAGATCAGAATGTAGGAAATCACTCTATTATTTCATAGCACCAATTAAGATCACCAGGGCACCTAGTGTGTGCTGGATGTTTGTGAGTGAATTATCATTAATGTTAATGATTTGAGAGGATATGCACTGACTGGAGTACACCCCTGATGTCTCAGATTCATTCTACCAAGAAGGTTTTTTTTGTAAGTTCTCTGAACCTGTTGCTACTTTAAACCCCATGAAGGGCATAGAAAAGAAAGCCTTCAAACTACAATTTTAAATATGTAAAGAAAAAATTTACATGGTGAAATAACAAAATCAGGAGATGAGTTCAAGTGGTTCTCTCCCTTTCCAAAAATCAATTGCTTGTGAATTTATTATTTTAACACAGCTGACAGAACATACAGAAGGAATTCAGTAATGAAAAGCATTTGGGGGTTTGACAGGTCTTGGCTGAAATGAAGTCCTTTGAGACCAGCACTTGGAGACAGAGGTGAAAGTAAAAATTGGTTTACCTGAAGATCTCTGTATATGGAATCTAAATTTTCAAGAGAGACTGCCTGCCAGCATCAGGGCTTATCTTTTGACACATCCAACCTGAAATCTATCAAAATCTGGAAGCTTCCTGACTTTTCATTATAACATCTGTACATGTTATTTCCTACACAAAACTTTGTTTGCACATGTGCTAAAAGTTTCCTGGAAATTTTGTGCTAATTCAAGTAACTGAATTTTGTGGCTTACTGGTTTATTAGTTTTTCAAAATAATTTAGCCCAGTTCTCTCTGTCAAAAAAGCCCCAAACAATCCAAACCAGTTGATTAATGCATTCTTAATGCTCCATAGATCTATGAGGTGTTTATATGGACAGTTTTTAATAGGAAACAGTATTTTTTTTTACTTGTGTTAGAACTGCAAGGCCAATGTAGGTAGGCAGGAGTGAGGTAGATGGTGTTCTTTCTTACACACCATTAATACAACCTTTCACAAAGGGCTTCTTGGTGATAGCTGTGGAACAGGATGTCAGAAATATCACCTGAAGCCTCTGAACTACACAGTGTAACTGAGAGCTGGTAGTGATTTGCAGAACTTTTATTGCTTAGTCCATTATGGCATAAAGGTCCAGCTCAATTTTCATGTTCAGCCTGAATTTAAAAGTCTGTGGGTTAAGGAGGTGTGAGAGTGTGTTTCTCTTCACGTGAACATTTAAGTGCAGTTTAAAAAAAGTGTTTGTGCTGTAAGCTCTGTGGTGCAGTGCTCACGAATTACACACAAGGCAGTGAAGCTGCAGCCCTGGTGGAGGCTGATGGAGCTTACAGGGAGGTGGCTGAGTTACAGCAACAGCAATTACACCCAAAAAGAAAATGAAAACCGTCACGCTCTTCTGAAGAGCCATTCTATCCATGCATGCTGTAATAGCTAACAGACATAGGGCACATTTCTGTGCAATTTTAAATATTATTCTGAAGTGCATCTAACCTAGCAATTGAAATCTGTGCAGGAAAATTGGCTGTGCTCTGGGAACTTTTGCCCAGCACTCAGAGCATGCACAGAATTATACCATTTAAAAGTAATCCTTTCTTGGAGTCATGCTCATATATATCTTTGAAGACCAGATTACTAGTTATATATTTATTTCCATGTTCAGTAAAAAATTCAGCCCTGTGTTCTCAGGGCTCTGAAGGGAGAGCCAAGCCCTGGAGCTCTCAGAGCTGAGTCACATTAGATGGCACAGTGATGCACCATATTCATCCTGAACTGTGCAAACCAGGAGATATTGCTTGCATTTGAAAATATTGGCAACAAAGTGTGTTAGCTGTCACATGATCGCTGGAATGCTCTGTGCTAGCCTTTGAAAACATAAAATGTAAGAAAAATATGATAATATGAAAAAATCCATAACCTGCTGTCATTGCAAGACATTGCAATTGCTTGAGTGTTCAGCAGGAGTTCAAGGTGGATAAAAAGTAAAAGGTATAAACCATAGCAATGAGTAGCAGATGAGCTGCATTCAAGACTAATAGATTCTTCATGAAAATGCTGTGACATTTATTTTCTACATTAAAAATTCAAATGCAAGTGTTTAGTATGTCTCATACATATCAGCTCTTTCTGTAATTCTGGGACTGGCACAGTTTTGCCTTTAGTCATTTGGGTATTGCTTTTCCATCCACTTTGATCACATTGTGTTTCTGGAATATTCCCACCAGTTATCCTACGAACTGTGATATCTGAATCTTGTTTCATCTGTCCTAAAAATTAAAATATCATGAAGGAGAGTCTCAAATAAAACTGTGGAGAAGGAAATCACCACCCCCCACCTCCCCCCAAATGGTTATTAGCACTTTTAATATAAATATTTGTATTAATGAGAATCTAACCAACCATCTCAAATAATTATGGTATAAATTAAATATATGTATAATAAACATCCAGTGTCTTTTCTTTCCTACACAAAGGAAAGCATTTATCATTCTGGTAACACAAGGGACAGAAAACAATGCCAATTCACAGACAAAACCTTTCATGATTTAATATTGTTGTTTTGTCCCCTTAGATCCTAGAATGATAAATATTGTTCCTCCTTTTGTTAGCATCAGAAGCACTTTCATATGTGGAATAAAGGCTCATTCATTATAATCATACTGGGTTTTTTCCAGGTTGCTTTTTCCAATCTGGTTCAGAATACATCATGCCAGTGACACTGTGCCAGCATTCTGGTGGTTATTCCAAAGCTCCACGGGTACCTGTGATGCTACTAGTTTGATTTCTGTTTAGGACTGGGTTTTTTTATTATTTCTATTCTCAAGGTTTTAGAGTCCTCACTGTGTCTGGGACTTCATTACACAGAGATGTACAAACATGTACCTAATCTAGTCTGGACATGCAAATCAAGTGTCCATGGAGTGCGATCCTCTGGGAAGCCACAGGCAAAGTCTGTTTGGTCTGTTATGGGTTTCCACAAAGGAGGAGGGAGCCTATGGGCAGCCCTGTGGAGGGGACAGAACTTGCCTCTAACGTTTTCAAGTCCTTTCTGTGCTATTTGCTCTTGAGAAGATGCTGTGAGGGGTCATTGCCTGTGACGTTTCTGCAGAACACAGGAGTCATGCCAGGTGAAATGTCTGCAGCTCCATCCTCATCCCAGCCAGCCAACAACAACCCGTTCTGGTTTTGTCTGGTGTTGCAGTATGTCGATAACTCAAAACATACCTTAATTTCAAAATGTGGTTTCTGCAAATCATGTTAATACTCTAAATAGACTTTACATTATTTTCAGACAGAAATACCCAAGGGTTAAGCACGTTGTGTTTTAAGGAGAGTTGCTGGCTATGGTGTGGTTGCATCCCATCTCTCATTCAGTGATGGCTTTAGGAAACCCAGCCATTGCCTAGGCAAACCATCTAATTACTATATTAGCATGCATTAGTTAATTTGTGTGTAGCACTTCGGAGATAACAAGCTCAATATTTTAATACAGTTTTTTCTTCCCTGGACACATCTCTTGTCTTCATTTTTAAACCACTATGAAAAGGTCACTAAACATTGATTTTGTAAATGAAAGCTCTAAAATAGGACCTGAAAGAGCTAATGTTTGGGGGAAGGAAAAAAAAGTGTGAAAATCCTACTTGTTTAATTCAGACCAAGAATTTTGGGGCTCAGATTTCTCCTACTAAGTGTTAGATCTCAGTTTCAGAAATTGTGTACCTCACTCTGGAGGCCGTTTTCCTTGCAAGAACCTCCTGGCCCTACTTCCCTCCCCTGGAACCCCATCCCAGCGGATCTGGAGAGCACTTAAACCCCACTCCCTCTGTGGACATTGAGCAGCTCCATGCACAGCTCACACTGGCACAAAGGATAAGCTGTATCCTTGGGGCCACCCCAGTAAGGAAAGCACATTTTTGTCTCTTTTGCAGCATGAGTGGAGAAAGCACCGTCAAACGCATCAAAGATGGAAAGTTGCGTGAGAAATGTGCACTGGTTAGCACACAGTTTTTAAAATCTTGAATGTAAATATCGTTCTTACAGCACACGTGGGACTCAAATAATGAAATAAGGCTGGCTGCATTTAGATTGTTCACAATCTACTTCATTGCTCTTAAATAGGTCATAGTTCAAATGTGAACTGTTACTTTTATATTTCTTTGCAAATAGAGAATGTGTGTATTTTCTTGGAAAAGAATTGCTTACTAAAATGACAAGCCATGCGAAGGACAAATAATAGAAATGATTTTTAGGGTGTTTACAACTTTTAAAACTATCATACCACCGCTTTCTTACACTATTACAATGCAAAGAGATGAAAGAAAGTGGAAGGGAATTAGAGTAGTCTTAGTAGCTAGCATCAGATTCACAAAGAAAATTCCTGATTATTGGAAGTCTATATAGTAGTACTTTGTAAAGGCAGTTAAATGGTGTGCTGACTGAAGCTCAACAGAAAAAGAAGCAGCAAAAATAAGATTGGAAAATGAGGGGCTATTTGAAAGGAAGGCATTGGAAATTAGTGTAGGAAAAAGCCAGAAATCCCATACATTCCTCTTGTTATATTGTCCTGACCAGACAGAACAAATAAAAATCAACTTACAGGGTCACACATCTGGACACAAACCTTACAGAAGTTTATATGAATCCCTCTTGTGTCTGGTTCTTCCCCTTTTGGGGGATAATACCTTGTAATTCTGAACTTCACACGTTGTCAAGTCCCATTCCCACCACAGCTTTTGTTTTCCCCTCACCTGTTAAGACAGACGTCATAAAATGTGGTGTCCCACCTTTTAGAAAAAAAGTGGTTTGCCACTGATTACCTGCTATTATCATTCTTTGCACCCAAAATTGCAGGAAACTTTTAAGGAACTAATCCTAAGCATGAACCATGATTTGCATTGTCACCTTTTTTCTATTCTTTATGAAAACCAATGTTTCCTTATGGCTGCTTCAGTGTCTCAAGTGTATGGTGTCTAATGGTATTGCTTTATAGTTTTATATTACATCTTTATAATTCAGGATAATTATTTATAGTTGAAAATCATAATGCAGGAGACTGTAGGAAACAGAATGGTGTATTGCACTGCAAAGGAAAAGCACATTCATGGTTTATTATAATATTATGTTATAGGAGGCACTTCAGGGGCTACAGGAGAAAGTTTCTCAAATTGTAGCAGTTCTCAGAAGCTGGGAAGTACAAAACAGATTTCATTGAAAACACTCTTGCATCATTATCACTGTATATATAGCCATTAAAGTGTAATTGAGATATAGAAAATCAGGAAATAAGGGAACCAAAGCTAAGTTTTTCACATGTGATCAAAAAGCATATGGGAAAAAATAGAGGGGGGAAAAAGGTCAGCAGTTAAATAGCAAATGGAAGCCTCAATGCAATTTCTGCTTTTAAAAAACAGATGGGAGGTTTAGCACAATTGCAGTGAGGGAGTTCTAATGTCCTGCCAAAGGTTTGTTTCTCCTTCATCACATAGTAAAAGCTTTTTTGAAAATGCTTAAATGAAAAGCTCCTAATCACATCCTGGAAATACAAAGACAGCATGACACTTTGTACAGCACACCAGTTTTTGATGAAAATATTGGGAACAAAGCACAGAAGTGCTCTGAATTTTGCCTGTTGTCTAAAAGAACCATCCTGACATTGGAAAACTTCAAGCACTGTGTGTCTCTTACCACATCTTCTTGTCCCTGGTTTCATTTCTGCCATTTCTTACTCACACAAATAGTGATGAGAATGGGCTGCTGCACTAACTCTGTAGTGTCAGAAAGTGTTTCTTCATTGAGTGCATCTTCAGGGAGCTGACATTGCTGGGAAATGGACTTTGGGAGGTTTTCTGGACTGTATCTTTCACTTGGTTTCTACCTTTTTTTTCCACATCCATGTAGTAGCGTGAGTTCTGTACAACAGGCCATGAGTTAGAGATCTTACTTTGTTGTATTAAAAAGAGGTGTGCAAATCAGGCTGAGATTTATGCCAAATCAGATCCCAAGAGGAATATTTCACAGCTCCCGTATCTCTGGTGGATGTTGATCCTAAAAGGAGAAATGTGGAACCTGAATTTGATGTGCCAGGAGAATCTTTCTCATTTTTTTCCCACAGGCATTTAGAGAAATGTTTTAAATGGCAAAAGTTATAGTTTGGTAACATTTTTAACCAGAATAGTTCGGGTTTTCTGTTGCTCTGGGTTGGTTTTTTTTTCAAAAAATTTAATTGATTTAAGGGGTGAATGAGACAATGAGTGCTACTTGTTGGGTTGTGAGTACACGTGGAGGTAGGTGGCAAGCTGTGACTACGGACTATCAGTTTTCCTGTTCTTCCTCTCCAAACTAGGACACATGTCTAGGGCATATAATATATTTACAGAGATATGCAGTCATTGTATTACTATCTCTCAGTTTGAGGCATTTGCTGTACCTGCATGTGTCACACAAGCAGAAACAGTGCTCTTCTACTATCATTTTACTGATATTTATCTGTATTGACTGCTCAGGACCAAGTGTATGTAATGAAGTGCTTAAAATGGAAACCTATTTCCATACAATTTGACAGGTCTAAGTGTGTAATTTTGCCTGTTATAGTCATAACATGGTGTTTTCAATGTAAAATAGAACATTCAGAAAAGAACAAATGAGTAGTTGTGTAGCTTACCTGTCTATACTGGAGTCACATTCAAAATTCTCTTTCAGTGCAGACCACAATTGTGGTAGGGCTATTTGTATAAAATCTTTGGGGGTTAAAATGGGTTTTTTATGGTGTGGGTTTTTCAGCCTTTTACCAAGCTTTTCTACTGAAGTTAATAAAAATCAATTTTCTATATAAGCTGATGCTAGATTTGCTGACAGAGCCACTCTAATACTGACAGCAGGGCATTTGTGTCTTTTTTTTAATTTTCTTTTCTTTTTCATTGTTCTCAGCCATTAATAGTACTGAAACTACAAATACCCTTATGTTGGAGATCCTGAGGACCCTGAAGTTGTCACTTTAGTGATATTTCAAAATACAGTTCAAAATCTCAGCACGCTTTCTGTCCTGTTGACTTAATTCTGTGTTACCCTCCCAAGATGGTTTGTTTTGTCAAGAGTGACTCCTGGCTATGCAGCTGGGGATGTTCTGAATGTCTAATTGTGGAAATCAGGAGAATATTGAAAAACTGGCATTGCTGTTTGGCCAGAACCGAATTACTATCAAAGCAGTGGTTAGAGTGATAATATATTGCACCAGTATGTTGGAAATGCAAAGCAAGTCCAATACTTTGTAAACCTTCAAAAGCAAAACTTTTAAATAGAGAATTCTGTATGGAAAAGCACTGCAGATATCATGCCTACTGCTGATTAAGCTGCAATCCTGTTGAACTTCTGGTGAACTACAATAATTTCTTTGCATGAACATATTCAATACTTTCTGGTTTAAATAAAATTTTTGACAAGGGAAAAAAAAGCTGCCACAGGCACCATAAAGGGTGCAAGAGAGAAAAAAAGGATCTTTGAGGATTATTGTTCTAATCTTCTTCCTTAAAAGCAAATGGTAATGTAAGTAGTATTGTTTTATCTCCAGCGTGGGCAGAATTGGCCCCTTTTGGGCCTTTAAACCTATTGTCTTTAAGGTGGTGTGTTTTGTCTTGAGGAGGAGAGTAGTAAAGCTGCAAATCTGACAGTACATGTTATCACCCAGATGGAACATTAGGGAGGTATTCATAAAAACTGAATTTCACCAGGCGAGGTTTATCACCCCAGATTTCCTCTACAGACAGAAAGAGATCTGCTTTAAATCACCCCCTGCAAGAAAGGCCCCTCTGGAGGGAAGCAAACCCCAGTGACTACTGCTGCCTTTTCTCCTTCTAAGTGTTCTCCTGATTGCTCCGTTGTGTTCCAACCTGCTCTGTTTCCCAGACACTCACACACGGATATTCACACACACACAGATATTCTGATTACTGAATTGCACGAAATATAGTTCAGCCCTGTAATAATGGCCAATCACACTCTGTTTGTATGGATGATAAATCGCTGTCCCACAGGTGTTCATCCCACTCATGATGTATAGTAAGGCTTTGACTTTCATCACCGTGGTTAAAGCGTCCAATTGCATGAATGGGTTTGGGTGAAAAGCTTTGAAAATGTTGTAGCTCAAGCTCACAATTTTTTACAGCTTTCGTATCTTCATTTTGCTCTGATTTGCATCCATGGTCCAAATAAAAAGAGTTTGCTGAAGGTAGAGACAAAGAGTAAAATAATGCCATACAGGCAACCTCGAGTGAGCCAGGCTGGAGGAGACTTTTGCAATCCAGATGTGTCTAATTACTGTAGAGAGGTTCATAAACTAACCCCACCTGGGCCATAACTGTGATACTGACTTCCAAACAAAACCAATTATGATTTTGTTTGTATTAAACCAGGTATGGCTAAAAGTAAGTGAAAACAGAGCTTCTTCTGTACTCCGAGTAGACTTTTTTCTCTTCTACAGAAAGAGGTTTACAAGACCAAATTAGATTCTGGCGTGATTAATGCATCCCACCAAAGTCTTGCAGAGTAGCAAATTAGTTTATAGTGATTTTCTTGAAAACAAATTAAACGGCTGCACAACATCACAAGAATAGAGATGTTTCTCAGAACATATGGATAAATGATTCAATGGAAGTGAGATGTAATCAAACTGAAAATGTAATCCAAATGTTTCAAATATTACTGTCCATTGTAGAAAAATGTGTAATTACTTGCATTTTAACACATGATGTGTAATGTACAGTGGCAGAGCAGCAAGGAATTAATCTGCATGAGATTTGCACATATTCTAAGTAGATTATTCCTTTTTAGGTGTTTTTAATATCATTCAGTTAAAAACAACATGACAAGAAGACTCTGCCTCAAGTTGCACCAGGAGAGGTTTAGATTGGCTATTAGGAAAAACTTCTTCAGCAGAAGGGTTGTCAGGCACTGGAACAGGCTGCTCAGGGAAGTGGTGAAATCACCATTGCAGGAGGTATTTAAAAGACCTGTGTATGTGGCACTTAGGGACATGTGTTACTGGTGGACTTTGCAGTGTCAGCTTAATGGTTGGACTCCGTGATCTTAAAGTCTTTTCCAACCTAAACAATTTAATGATTCTTGTGTTCCAGAAGGGCTTGAGTTGAGAAGAGAGGGTTGGAGAAAAAAACTTCAGTTGATCAATTTTAGATTGCCCCAGTCCCACTACTGTAGTGTCTCCAACTCCCCACTAGGTCCACTTCACCAGGACACCGTTTGAGGCATCCCAGAGAGCATTGTCAGCTTCTCCTTTTCCATATCCAGAGAGGCCAAACAAGCCATCCTGTCTTTTAGTCACTGGCAGGCTGAATAGTTTAAAGGCACCAGATGTTGTACAGACCTGGATTTCAGACTAAACCACGGATATCTCACTCTGAAAGGCAAGGAGAACTGCCTGACCACATTGAAAAAAAAAAAAAAAATCACTGCTGGCCCCATGGAACAAAATATTTCACGCAAATATGTAGGGCCATTTCCTTTTCAAAATGAGACAATTTGGGAAAGGCTGAACCTTTCTTCAAAAAGCCTTTATTGTATAGTCTGCATTTCCCACAAACTGACAGCAGGTAATTTATAAGTCTATTTTGGGAATAAGAATTTCTTAGCCCCTTACAGATAGCCCTTATTACTAAATAGCAAAGGTGTAATAAAAAGGAGCATGACATCTTCTCTCTGCTAGTGTGTGGCTATTTAATTCCACACTGTCATTATTTAGTTTATTATTGTTATAGTTTAAGCTCTGTCTCATATTTTACTTATTTAATTAAGTTATATGCAAAAGAAAAGGAAAACATACCTCCTGGCCTCTTGGCTGTCTTCCCATCTAGCAAAAATTATCACTGAAAAAAAATGATGGGGTTACTTGCCCGAAGTAATTTCCTAGTTAGTTTAGCTTGTTTAATATATCTTTCTGAAAGTAAGAGCAGTGTCAACTTAAAATACACATTCGTGCACCAAACAGGAAGAGAAGCCCATAAAAAGACTGTGAATTTGAGGTGCTGTCAGTTTGTCCTTTTAAAAATAATCTAATTCAAATAAAAAAACATTCAATATGACAGGCTATGAAGACACTTATTCTTCTTGGCAGATGCTTATGATTATTTTTCTCTGTGACTAAGTCTGCGATCTCTGGATACTGTCTAGGCACACCTGCCAGATCAGGAAACTCAGATACACATGAAGGATTTGACTATTTTCTGACTTTGAAATGCACTTAGATCTGTGGTGTTCTTCTAGCCATGTACAGTCTTGAACTCCAGATGACTCTCAATTCTTCTCCTGGAAAGTAGGCGCTCAAGTGTCACATTTGTACTTGCTTAGGAGGGGGTTCTGCTGATCACGCTTTTAAATACCAAATTTTGTTCTGGTTCTTTTTTATGTGCCTTTTGGATATCTCCCAGCATGACTTGATCCACAGCAGAGTAATATGCAGCACAAAGGACAGGCTGGCCTTTTCAGCCATGAAAATTAAGTATGAGTTGGTCTGCTTGGAGATAGTCTGGTCGAGAACACAGGAATAACTAGAAAATCATGAAACTATTACCAAACTAAATTGAATATGACTGTTTCTAGCACAGTGTCTCATGGAAAGTGTAAATTTTTTCCGTGGGTACTCAGAAACACTGCCTAGTAACAATCTTCTAGAATGTTATGTTCTTTCCAGAATTTTGTGTTCCTCCACTATTATAGACAATATAATGAACGTATTTTTTTCTAGGAAGAATAAATGTATGCAATCCATAAATGTTATGGTCAATGTGATCTGTTTCTTCAAATTAAGAAATAGATAATACAAAACTTCATTATTAACTTGGAGGGGTTGTATATAACTCTGTGTGTGTGTGTGTGTGTGAGTATATATATATAATTGTTACATAATGCTATATTTATGTTACATTATTACATAATTTATATATAGATGTATATACCAATTATGCACGTTATACGCATTGTGTATTTATCAAACAGTATTTTTTATAGACTTGAAATATTAATAAATGACAGAACTCATTAAAATTGCCTACATAGTAACTGGTAGTTTTATTGATGAACCTGAAATTGTCTTCATTGGTTTCACTGTGTGCTATGGTCACCTTCATGAGGCACCCCAGTCTCTGATTCCCATCACTTAGTGTATCTTCAAACAGCTCAGATCCATTTCTACACAATTCCATGGGCAATAAATCTTCTACAATGGAAAAATTTCGAGTAACAGATCCTTTACGATAACAGGAGTCTGTCCACTATGAGATGAACATGTACAGTCTTTAAAGAATCGACAGATGGAAGCAACACAAAGACTTTTGGGCACTGAAGGGTGAAACTGTGACTTTAATAATACAGTGTTTACCCAGTCTGTTCTGTTTAAGTCTCTCTGTATGGCAGCTGGCATTTTATTTTCGTTGCTTAAAATCACCTTAAACAATGACTATAATTTTGGTTAAAATGTCAAACAAATCTAATTGATCTACCTGACTCATAGTTATTTAATTGTCTTCAGGCTTCTGAATGTTCTGATTCTGCATAACAATGATGTGTAGAAATTTAATCAAATGAAGACATCTATCCAAATGTTATGTCTGAATAATGCATATTCAAATTGAAAGGAAACATTTCCAGTTACCTGCCTAACCATGAATCTGAGGTCATTCTTTGTTCCTTTACTTTTAACAAAGGAGATAGTAAGAACTCAATGCATTTCTCATTAAAATGAACAATAGAGGAGGAAAAAAAGGTTTTAAATATGCACAGCAGCATGTAAGACTAATTTTTTCAATGTAGGGGTTTTTTTTCTACTCTTAGAGATAGTGTAGCCTTACATCAGTTCAAATGTAGTTGTATACAATCAGAGGAAAAATGTTTAAACATCCCAGCATGGGTATTTCCATTTAAATCTGATTACAGTGAAATAAAACTGTAGCTATTAAAGGTTTAGAAGAACTACAAATACAAGCAGTAAAAGAAGACAGTTAGTAAATGAGGTAGTAAAACATTTCAGCAGGGCAAACAGTTTATAGCACTCAGCCTTCCTGTAGCAGCCTGTGCTATTCACCACAGACCCGTGCACTGTTCCCCGAACTGCACTTAAACCTGCAATTAACCTTTCACGCCTAATGAAGCTGTTTTGCTGCAAAATTAAAATATATAGTACTGCCTGTTTTTACAGAGACTGGGAGGAGAGCATCTCAGAATGAATGACTTTTTCAGATGCTTTTGTTTGGATGCAGAAGTAAAGGGCTGTTTGTATATAAATTGGGAATGCGCTTTTCAAGGTAATCTCATTTGATTTGCTGTATTTTATCCCTCTACTTATTAATAGTTTTGCACTACTCGAAAAAAAAAAAAAAAAGGAAAAAATTCACACCCCAGTAAGTTTATGATTAGACACTTCCTGAAAATAAACTGTTGCCATTTAACTTCCATTAGGAAAGACAATAGTTCTGCTAAAGATAACCAAGTTCATATTGCCTTCTCTGGTGTTTTCCTCACTGTGGATGCAATTATCACTTGCAAAAATATACTTTCCACTTATGATTTGACTGGGCTCACTTCTTAATGACCTATACATACATATCCTTAAAGCAAGCTAAAGGTTGTTTGAGCTGCATAGAACTAGGTCAGGTTATTTCTATAACATTTAGTAGAAAAACAAACTAAATTTAAAAATAGGTCTGGTTCTGCAACTAAGCTTGAATTCCCAGAAATTAGAGGTGACCCATTGAGACTCCATGTGGGATCCTTACTGATTCCACTGTTCCTTTCTGCCACGTTACTCAAGAGTCAGAGGCAACCAGAGACCATGTACTGATTTGGAAAATACCAGTTTGGATGTTAGGCAGGATATTTAAACAGCAACATTCAGAGAAGGCGGGTAAATGTGATAACTTAGGAGCTGAAGTAACGCATCTGGAGCACTGTACGATTTACAGTTCCAACTTCAATACTGTAAATGTATTCACATTTATTATTTAGATAAAAAACCTGTAAAATCAAGGGAATGGTTTGGGTTTGGTTTTTTTTGGTTTTTTGTTGGTTTTTTTTTTAATGAATATTTAAGCCACAGCATTTTCTTCTGTTTTATTTTGATGTAAATCCTCCTTGCTCGAAGTGTCTGTGCACAAGCTTGACTTGGTAAATGAAATTCCTTTAGACTGCCAGTCTGAAATAATGAATTGTTCCCCCAGTTAATTGTATTGCTTTGATAACAAGGAACAACACTGGGCATAGAGAACATAATAAATGCATTTCATCAGATGATTTGTGTGACATTTTGAAAAATGATCTTCTGTAGCGACCTGATTTTAATGGAATTCTATCAACATGCCAGTACAGCCCAGTATGCAGTGTTAGACCTAAGGATTCTTCTTTGTTACTTGTTCTATCAGGTGAGGTTAGCATAATACATCTAAATATATTTTAAAATAGCTTATGAAATTGGAAAATCTGTTCATTAATAATACTCCTTCTGTTTGGCATAGTCCCTAAGCCTAGCTGTTGAAGATGGGATCACACATCAGCAATCATCAAAATGTTATTTAGGTTTTATCCCTGAATTTGCTTATATCAGATACAGCTTAAACTTTAGAGGTGCCTCACAGATTTCAACAATTTAATTTGTCAAAGTTCAATTTAAGGCATCACTGGCTCATGCCAAGAAATATCTGTGTATGTGAGAAAAAACAACTTGATTAATCTTGGCTCTTACATATCCTGAAATGTATCAATGATAATTGTATTTAGCATTTTGCAGTATCGTGTATTTTTAAAAACCTGGATGCACCTTAATTAACTCTTGCAACTTTTTTGTAAGTTAAGGAAGGTAATGTTACCAGTATGCAATAGCATAGATTTTTTCAGGATACTGGAAACCTGAACCGAATCTGACCATATGTCTTATATTATGAAAGAAGACTGTAACAACACTTGTTAGTGAAAAACAGTTTTTGCACAGCTTCTTAGTAGATAAGTGCTGTAATGAGGGATTGCATGAAAAGCATTGCAAAATCTGATTATGTGGAATAGATAAATTGTGTTTGATATTGGCTTGAGATAAGGAATAGAGACTGTCTGTTAGACGTGGTGAAAAGTATTTTCAAAGGTTTCCTTGGAGAGTGGTGGTGTTAGTGGTTGGAGAATGAGATGTTTTGGGCAGCACGGAGAACCAGCACCATCCTTACTTACATTTTGGGTGTATGTGGATGTAGTTGTTTGTGGTTTTGTTGCAGTAGAACACATGAATGATATGAATACTTCTAATCCATTTTTGCAATATCACCTGTGTGAATTTAAAAGCTCAGAACTGCCATGTATTAAGTGTGTTGGTAATCATGGCGTTTCAGAAGTCACTAATTTCTAGAAAGTATGCAGTAGCAAGCAAATGGAAGAGTAAATTCTTCAGCTATTAACTTCTTTGGTCTAGAAGGGAAACGGAATGATGAGTGGCTGAGGGCACTTGCTTTGTTCAGCCTGGTGAAGAGGACACTGAGGGGAGACCTCACTGCAGTTACAACTTCCTCCTGAGGGGAAGAGTAGGGTCAGACACTGATCTCTGCTCTGTGGTGACAGTGACAGGACCCAAGAGAACGGCCTGAAGTTGTGTCAGGAGAGGTTTAGGTTGGATATTAGAAAAAATTCTTCATCCAGAGGGTGGCTGGGGACTTGAACAGGTTCCCCAGGGAAGTGGTCACAGCACTGACAGAGTTCAAGAAAAATCTGGACAGTGCACATAGTGGGATTCTTGGTATTGTACTGTTCAGGGCCAGAAGCAGGACTTAATGATCCCTGTGGGTCGACTTGAACAGGTTCCCCAGGGAAGTGGTCACAGCACTGACAGAGGTCAAGAAAAATCTGGACAGTGCACATAGTGGGATTCTTGGTATTGTACTGTTCAGGGCCAGAAGCAGGACTTAATGATCCCTGTGGGTCCCTTTGAACTTAGGATATTCCATGGTTGTATATTCCTAAGCATGCCTGTCTGTGCCCTTGGTAATACCCTGTTAAGATTACAACAGGTCATGAAATATCAACAAATTAACCAGAATCCAAAAAAGAAGAGTTTTGGTGAGTTGACAACAGTTAGAATTTATCCAGGCCATCATGGTTCACTGCTTGCTTACAAATCTGTGCTTCCTAGAAAGATATCTTCATATCTTTTTGTGGTAAACATCAACCTCTAAATATTCCCTAATTAGAGGGGCATATTTATATATGTATATGTGTGTGTATATATATAAAAGGCAAATATTATGGGGTACAATGTTATCCTAACTGCAGTTTCTGGTTTTCTCTAATTTTCTGATTTGATAATTTTATCCGTTTCTAAATGCAATGCACAAACATTTCACATGAGAAAATTCATGTCAGAAAGCTTCTGGTCCACATAACCAGGAAAATGGTGAAAAAGAGAGGTCATGCTAAGATGACACAGCAAATCAATAGGAGACATAAATGGATCTCAGTTCTCCTGATTTCCAGTCTGGTGTCTTAACAGCATTTTTTTCCTTCCACTCTTTCTTTACTGTTACCAGGTAGCATTTAAGGAAGTGAGAACAGTTCTAACTTTGAAATAAAACTGATCACCTGTGGGAAAGTACAAAAACTTGGCTTGAAAGAAACCATCACACTGCTCTGGAATTCTTCTCAGGAAAGCTGAGCATTAAATTTTGTTTTTCCTTTATTTATCTTGCAGGTCTTGCAATTGCAAGTGCTCTGATAGACATTTCACAACAGAAGCCTGCGGACTGTAAAGATAAGAGCTCAGGAGTCAGAAATCGAAAACATCACCTTTCAACACGTCAAGGAACTTGTGTCTGAGATTCAAAAACTGCAATTGTATATTCTGTAATGTTTTCTTTTTAAACGGCTTCCATTGAAAGCTATACTACAGCCTCAGTTTTTATGGAGGCAAATCTATGAATGAACACATGAGGTACTGTGCTCTGTTATAGTCACACAGCCTGCCATCCCCCAAAGCAGAGCAAACTCGTGGTAGGTATGAGTATGCTTGATGAGCTTTAATAAAAAGAGTGGATACTGGTGTCGATAAAATACGAAATAAAATACCTGGCATTCTTAATCCTGAGCATATCAGAGCAGGGAAAACCCTTGAGTGGAAATAGGAAAAACTTCACTTTTTTGTTGTAATGTATTATTGAAAACCAAGCAAATTCCAAGAAACTAAAGAAATTTTTGTACAGCTTAAAGTAACAGTGGGAATTGTACAGTTCTTTCTTGTAATTGGCATTAAGATTTCTTTCCAGGAAGCAGGAACTAAAGAGAATTATTTGAATTTAGGTGTTCTTTTATCAAAAGGTAGGGAGCCCAAAAAAGGTAGGGAGCCCAAAAAAGGTAGGGAGCTTTTGAATTTAGCAAAGGTGTAACCCAAGAACACCACATGTAATATCTGAAGGATAATTCCATTAAAAAGCAATGTTCTGAGCATTTCGTGATTATTTTTCTTTACATTGAAAAACACCTCATGAACATAAATTGGGCTGCAGAAGCGTGATGGGTGGGTTTTTGTTTCTGTTCCTCAGAGTTTGTCCTGAATTAGGGATATTTTACAAAGAGGGTCCTCCATGCCATCTAAGTGATCAGCAAAATTAATTGAGCATGGAAAAGCTGCTTCTACAATATTTTTTCCCAAGAGAGTCTCCAAGACTGCAAATCTAAGGAGAGTTGAACGTGCTGTTATTCAACCTGCTCCTATTTCAATATTGAAATTTGCTAGTATCTATATATTGTCCTGACCTCCAAGCAGAAGAAATGAATCCCAGTCAGCACTTTGGCTCTTGTTTTTGTAGTAAAGTATGGACTTTTTTTTTTCTCACAGCTGCAGAATTTCATCTCATTGTCCCTTTAGCACCTGTTAAGGAATTACCCTATGTAAATGAATAAATAAATCAATGTTTAGAAATCCAAGTTGCTTCCAACGTTAGTTCTCAAATCCAACAACCAGTATGGAACCTCACACAATCAGTACTCAAAACCAAAAAGCAGATGGAAGAGTTTCCTTTCGAAAGGACTTTAGTCTTTTGGGGGCTCAGTAACCACAAACAGATAACCTGGCAACCAGCTTTAATGGCCCTCAGTCTTTTTATTTTCTCAAAATTCATGAGCATATAAAAGAGTAAGAGAATGCTAAGGGGCAGGTAGCAGATGTGTCATATTCTCATTTATGCATTGCACACTGACAGCAGTGTAATATGAAATCGGTAGTTTTGTACGAGCTTGTTGAAAGTACAGTTTCTCAACTCCAAATTTGCCACCATCCTAGTACAGGAGAGTGATACAGAGGTGTAAATGTCTCATGTAATGATAGACTTCTGGTAAATATGAAAGATATAAAAAGATAATTGATGTTTACTACTATATCTGTATTTTTTATGTTCTTTTTATTTTGGGAAGATGATGACATTTTACTGTTTATAGTTGACTACATAGTTACTTGCATGCCATGGTGGTGCAGTAGCAGTAATAAAGCCCTGTTGTGAGTTGTGTTTATTTCCTAAAGCCATTCATACATAGAAGTACTCAGCTTAATTTGGATGAGGACTAAATGTAAAAATAATTATAAAAAAGGAACAATTGTACAGTATGTAGTTATATCTTATGCAGGAGTATTAGGTTGCATCTAACCATGACTGCTTTATTGTTTTGATAAATTATGCACTTATGAATTATGGTATAATTATTTCTTATACTGGCATGATTGTTTCAATATTTTCATATCTTAAAATAAGATTATTCTCTTAAAAGAATGCCATCACAATCTTGTGACTTTTATTGCCTATTCTGACCTCATATAACCTAAAACTTTGAAAATTCATTTTTAAAGGTTCTATTAGGAACTTTGAACCAATGCTAACTTAGTGTGGTGAAAAAATTGTCCTTTGAAAACAACACTTTCTGCCAGTTTTTAAATTAATCTGTTCAAGTGAACGTAAACCGATGGGACTGGTTTATATGATGCATACACTTAGGAAAAAGAAAGAGCCACTTGTGTGGAATATATTCCAAACTCTGTGTTATCCTCAACCTAAACATTTCACATAAGAAATATCCAGTGTGTGTTTCGTGAATGTACTGGAAACCCATCCACAGAAAGACCATCCTGTCCTGTAGGAGAGTTTTGACTGTGCTCACTCATACAGGATTACAGTCCTCTGTATCTCACCCAGAGTTTGAAAAATACTTGCAAAGGAGGTGTGAGTTTTAAAGGGATTAAAATATTTTATTGTGACACTGAAGACAGGCAAATAGTGATCAGCCATTTTACTGGGTTTTCAGGTAAAAATTTTATTTTATTGTACAAGAAAAGCATGTTTGTCATGGGATCATTCAGCATTTCCCTTCACTCTGAGAATTTTTTTTCGGAAGTATCTTTCTTCTCCCAGGATCCCTGATTGCATGCAAATTAGTAAATTCCTATAATAATGAAGTAAATAAAAATACTTATATAATGGCCACATTTAAATACAAGAAGTTTGCAAACACATCTTATACCAAAGCTTTCTTTTTGGAAGGTATGAATAACATAAATGTCTGATAACTACATTTTGTTAGTTGTTGACAAGTGCAAACTTTTTGTAACCACCACTGTACATCAGATGAGAAGTTTTATGAACAGTCACATTATGATTGTGTCAAGAAAAGGCCATTTTTTAAAAACCCTGTTCTCCAATTTAACTTTAGCACCCTTTCTTAGAGTCAGAAAATGTTGAATGGCCTGCTTTACTCTTAATGTGATTTTTATTGGATGAAAAATAAATGAGTAAGTGCAGTTCTGGTAAGTAAGCCCCAGTGAAGTTCTGATTGTCAGGATTCAACCTCCCCCTCCTCAGTCCGTGGATTCTGCTGAGGGAAATCCAGCAGCTATGAACTACTGTTCCAAATATGAGATAGACTGTCCATGGTAATGTGGGTTTAGTACTTCAGTTCCTCTTTGTACTTCTATATTCATATAAAATCCTGAAACTGCTTAAATTGAATTTGTGCCCACTTCAGAATATTTCATTACGTTCCCATGAAATGTAATGAAATGTTTGTTCACCTATACAAAAAAAAAAAAAAGGTTATTGGTATGTTGCCACCATTCAAATTATTTATTAAAAAAGATCAAATTATTGACATGTTAAGGCAGAAATATAGCATTAATAAGGAACATTCAGATTCACCTGATTTGAGAATTTTCATAGCTGACTGCTCTTTTTTCACACAGAGTTTCCTCTCATCATCCCAAATCAAAAACATTCTGACAATTTCAGATTGGGGCGTGGAATTTGTTATGTGTAAAAT
The DNA here is from genome assembly GCA_013397795.1 of Orthonyx spaldingii. Taxonomy (NCBI): domain Eukaryota; kingdom Metazoa; phylum Chordata; class Aves; order Passeriformes; family Orthonychidae; genus Orthonyx; species Orthonyx spaldingii. Next base: position 417,123 of record VZTJ01006632.1, read on the forward strand.
CTGCAGCAATAATTATTTTCTAAATCATTTAATGTAGAGGCTGGAATCCTGATGGTAAGAATTTTAGTTTGGGATCACTTTAACAGGTGTTCAATCTTCATGCATAATAACCTTCCTAGTATTCATAGAAATTATAAAATCATTATGTACCTAATTTCATTACCAGTTTTTTAAAAAGCATCTAAAAGGTTTCTTGACAATAAAGAAAAACTCTCTGTTAAAGGTAATTAACAATCCCTCTTTTTTATAAGCAAAGTTGTCCTGTTCAGAATGTTTGACAGTACTGGGGAAAATTAAATCAATTAACTGTATTTTTTCCAGTCTTTAAGGTGCAGTATTACCTGAAAAATTGTAGTTTGCTGATGCATATTTCAGATCTAGGATAAAGTATGGAACATCTAAGGCTATTTTAGGTGCTTATGGCAAATAATAACAAGCCCAGTGATGACTACAGGTGGCCAGAACTTGCCATATTTTCTTCAGTTGTACTTCCTCATTAAATAGAAACGAAGAGGGACAAAACTGGCAAAAAAAGGCCTTGTAGAATCTGGGCTTGTGTAACACAGGGCCATATGTTGTTTCAGCTTCTCCTTATTTAATGCAATTTTACTTTCACGAGGATTGTTTATATTTCTGTATGACTGCCTGTATGGCCACATTTCTATGGCTGCAGGTATTTCTGATCTGAAAAATCATCGTCTTGTATATGTAACTGAAATTCTAGTGGCTCTCTGAAATTTGCTGTGAGGCTGAAAAGGGACTAATATTAACCCAGGTTTGGTCATGTATTGTTGCTTCGCTGTTTCGGCACTGGACTTCTCTGGGACCACCATGCCCACCCTTGGGAGCTCCCTTAGCTCGGGAGCTCCAGTCCTGGGCGGGTGGTGGCAGCTGTTTGCAGGTAAAAACAGACGGACCACTTGCCTTTTTATCAGTGTTCTTTATTTCCCTCACAGAGGGAAAAGGAAGGTGCAAAGAACAAACTGCAAGATGGTAAGCTGGCAAAATGACCGCGATCATCACTCGCCTCGGCTTCTTATGCCTTCGGTCAGGGGAGGGCAAGGCGAGAGAGCCAATGGGCAAATGATTGACCAGTGACACCCGGCCAGTCCTGGGTAAACAGGGGAGGGACAGGTACAAAACAGCACTATGAATGGTCAGCCCACCGGGATGAATTCCAGGCGTCTGCCACACTGCTACAATGTATGCTGCAACTTGTTTGTGTCTTGAAACAACATTTCTGTGCCCTTGCTGATACGCTAAAAACTGCCTTTTTCTAAAATGAGAAGACAAGGCTAGGACTGATGGGCAAACAGAACAATAATTTTTAAAGCATGTGTGTGTATGTATGTGTGTGTGTGCCTATATGTGTGTGTATATACATATACAGATATATATTGGATTATGTAATTGGTTTCACCACTGATCTAAATCAGAACATTCCGTTTCCTCACATATTACATTGAATAATATGAAGAACAACTTAGAGACTCTTTATGTGCATAATAACAGTCATTTCTACAGAAATCTTGAATGTGTTTGTCCTTCTGGGCGAGGATATAGAAGTGTGCTTGAAACACTGTATAGAAAATCTTATCAATTATGAGTGGTTATCAGTTATTATCAATTGGGTATCAGTATTTTCAGCAAGTCCAAGACTGAGTGTGGAAGGTGAGGCATCTCCTGTCCTTTTGTATCCTCCCTGTTCTAGTGCATTTTCTTGTAGCAGTCCTCACATGCTAAGACCAGAGTTAATAATACAAAAAGAATATGAATTTTGACAGAATTGCCGCTCACTTAACAATAACTGGTTCTCTTTCTATGATATTATCAAAACAATGCTGAGCTATGCTACTTTCCAATTTTAGCAAATGTTTTTTTCTAAAAGACCCTTTATTAGACAAAAAGCAAGAAAAAAATATGGTGGAGCTCTTCAAATACACTTCAAGACCTAGAAGATATCAAAAACATCTTATTCTACTGAGAGTCTGGGTCTTTTTAACAATTATTCTCAGGTCAGTATTAATCAAAATTCATTGTTATTATATGATTTTTAAGGATTAACATGAAACACTATTTTTTCATGTGAAGTCCTGAAGTTTTCTTAAGACAGTTATAAAATATAATTGAGAAGAAATAAACATAGTTTTGGAACATAATGTTTAGGATAACCAGTATGGATGTTTTAGTGAAAGAACTCTACACAAATTATCTATTTCCTTAAGCTTTCTCTTGGACATGAAATTTATCAGTACTTCTGCAAGTCTCCTCTTCCCCATCCCTTCCCAAAACACTAAAAGCTAAATGGTCAGATATATTTTTAATATATTAATACAGGTAATTTTGTTTCTGCTTCTGAATAGATGGTGGAAATGTGGTCAAAAAAAGGATTTCCTAACTGAATACTTAGGCATGATAAAATTAACCTTACTAATGACATGGGAATATTTAAGATTAATTAATTAATGTAGAGAGAGTACTCAGAGCTCTTTACTGATCTAAAAATAACAGTCACTGTAAGAGTGCTAAGTATATTTTGGTTATTAATTTATTTTGTATCAGATTCATTTCATAGTGCTAGGTGTTAGTTTTTTATACCGCAGCTTGAGACACAATTTAAAAAAAGCAACAACCAAACCAAACTATTTGCTGGCAGATATTCAAACTCTGTGCCTTTTCATACAACAGCTGTCACAGATTTGCTCCTGATTTTCCTTATCAATGTAATTTTCCTTTTCTTGGTAAATGTTTTACTAGTATATTCAATTTACTGATATTTTTGGTTATTCAGGCTTATTAGATGTCTGATTTTGTATTAGTTCTTCTTTGTTTTCCTTCTTCAAGTAGCCATTTATCATTCAGCACTTTCTGCTTCATTCTCAGTTGCTCAGACCATAGGATTCCAAAGGTGCTCCACTATTTTGTCCACTGTAGTCTGAAAATGTCAGTGAATGTAACATTTTAACCATGAGGAATATCAGGGATAATGCATTTCCATGCCTTAATCCCTCATTTATATTAAATGGGCCAGAGATTTTACACCTTCTTCATGCTCCATCTTCTTCATTGCAAATTGTGACTGTGCCTGTTAAAAAATGTCTTATGGAGTTATAAATTCCTCCAGTGTGGCTCAAAGGCCACCACATAGCATTGTAAGGTTTCTTAAAATCTAGAAGTGTGTATATTCATTCTAACTATAGTGTTAGGTATCTTCAAATATATCATGGTTATTTAATATTTGGGAGAACTCTTTTCCAGAATCCAAATTGCTGTCACAGAAATGTTCCTGCTTTATTAAAAAACAAACAAACAACAACCAACCAAACAAAAAACCCACAGAAACAGCCCCCCCAGAATGTAAACCCTTCTGAGAAAGCTTTATAGGCTTTCAGAAAAACACAGACACTCTCTGCACTGGCTTTTACATTGCATTTCTGAAAACCACCTTCCATTGCTCTGAAAATTTTTCGTCCATCTGTAATCAACAGAATTATTCTGTACAGCTTTTGACTTCGTTTACCTCCTTCTGCTTTTAATAATTTAATGGCAACCCTGTAAACACACGGTGCCAAGTTCTTCCCAAAGGGTTGTAATTGCCTCTTGGATCTCTGCAGAGCTGAGCTCCACAAACAGCTCAGGTCCATTTCTTTGTAACTTTCTTCTCTGAAAAGAAAGGCTGTTCATTGTTCATCAGGTTGGCAAAAGAATGATGCTCTTTCCTCCAGGTGAAGATTCTGCTTTCTTCTCAGGCATTAACATTCCTTCTCTACCCCATCCTCTCCACCATGCCCTTCAAATGTTCTGAAGTGCCTTTCTCTCTTGGCATTTTCTTTTGATTCAATCTCATCATGAACCTGATCCAGCTTCTGAAAGCATGCAGTCCTTGCCACATTCTGATCCTGATTCCTTTCCAAAACCTTTGGTCTTTCCTCTTGGGAGGATACTATTGGTTTCTTCAGCAGTTCTCCCAAAGTATCTCCAATCACCTTACACTTAGCATCATCTGCACACTTCAAATAGAAATCTTCCAAAGCTCCAAACCTGTCCTTAGTTGCTACTCAGTGTTTCTTTAATTGCTCAGAAAGTGTAAGTTTTACTTGTAGGATATATGTCTAATTTGTCCCTGCTGGGACAAGGCTGTCTCCTGTTTACAGTTTTAGTATCTAGCCAGCTGTTCCCATTTTGGGGGTTTCTGTTGTACCATATGCACTCAAAACATTCCACCACCTCAGGGTCCACCCTTTCCTTATACCTCTCTATTATCTGCCTTCCCAAGATTTATTCAAGTGTTTTCTAAGAATTTGTCCTTCTTTATGAAGAAAAGGCCCTGAAATCCAAGTAACATTGCTTTAATATAAATAACCCCACTCCTTTAGCCTGCCCAGGCTTTCAGAGTCAGCAGAACTTTAAGAGTCAATTGTTTGTCCAAGGTGTTTTATACCAAGGTCCAAGCAATCCTAGCTAGAGCTGGTGTGCTAAGTCATTGCCTAATTTTTGTGGTGCAGTAGATCTGAGTGTTGTTTTCTGCAATATTTGGAGGGTTAGAGGGGAATGTTTGAGAAATTTAAATATTTTAACTCAATGATTCACGTTGCTGTAAAGGTGTTCTTTTATTATTTAACCAGATTGCCATTTCGTAGGGTTTGCCTCTCATTGTGCTCTCCCAGTCCCATCAAAAGGAAAAAATACTGCTTTATGTTCTCTTCATGACTAAGCCACTGATATTGCTAATGGTAGACTACGTTATCATTTAGTTTATTTAATAAACTAATCCATTTTTCAAAAGGGGCCTTTAAAATGGTGCAGCTTAATGGTAGCTCAAAATTGAAGCACTCAGAACTTGCTGTTTACTTTGTTCAGCCGTCTGTTACAAAAAGCTGTCTTTTTCATAAGAATCACCAACCCAAAAGAAGTGCTTTGCAGCTTGGTGGGCTTTTGCCTGCTTTGCAAAACCTTGCTTTGGTGGCAAACAACACAGGATTGCAAAGGTTTCTTTATTTGTGTTCCTGTGTCAGTAAAATGTGCAAGCAATAGTTTTGCTGTCTGGGAGTATCAACTTGTTCAGTTTATAGTCTCTAAAAATGAAGGCCAACAGGAAAGGCATCAGTAGATGTACCCATTAAGATTATGACTTCAACAACAAAACCAGCATCACTATACTCGAAATAAGTAAAACCCAAACCAGGGAACAACACTGATATTAAGCTTTCTGATTTGTCCCTTGGCTGTTAGGAGAGTGATATACAGCTGAAGGTCTGTGAGACAAAACAAAGTGCTTATCTAACTCCTGTTTGCTCCAAATGGTACATTTGTGCTCACACAAACACACACACATAAATATATATAGGTATCTCACCTAGAGAAGTATTAGTTTGGCTCAAGGTCAGTGGTCATGCTTGCAAATATGTAAAATGTCTCTCTGCATAAAGAGTGCAGTGACTTCTAGAAGCTTCAGGAGTTTTCCAGCTTTACTTACCTTTCCAGTTTTACATAGAATAGCTAAAAGGGGGTTTTGCTTTATGAGTGGATACCATCCTTACCAGGGAGAAGAATGAGTCCCTGTGAAATCTTTGAGATCCTCAGGCTTTCAGTTAGACAGAAATTTCATAGCTTTGGACTGAAAAGAGATCAAGCAAAGTGGTTTTAGCATAAGTGGCTGGATTTGTCCCCTCCGCCCCTCAGGTTCTAGAGTACTAACACCAGGATGTGATATTTAGATCACAGTCTTTAGCTGATCTTATAATCACTCTTCTGAGGTATGTCAGCAAAAATCCATTGCAAAATCCAGAGTAATGGCACAGCTTTATAAGAACTGAGAGCAAGCCCAAACCTTTCCTGTGGTGTAGAGACTCTGTTTAAAAATTTATTACTATGGTGTTTATATTTACTGGGATCATCTGGTTATGTCAGCTGCAAACACTGTACTGCATTGCATCAGGGGTTTGCTTCCCTTTGGTTTTGTGTTCCCTTTGATGGTAAGGATACACTTATACAGCATAAGTGTTATGGTGCAAATCTCTCCATCTAATTCTAGGTGGGTTTGTCTGGGTACCAGAAGGGTGTAGCTGCATCAGCACTGTCCTGCACCCTGCTAATAGCTTACTGCTCTGCAGAGCTAATTAGCTCCATGAGAGAGCACAGGAGCCTGGCACTGGGACAAGCCAGCTTGTTCCCAGCAAGCTCAGGTAGCTCTGCAGAGCGTTTTAAGTTTCCTGTCCAGTTTTGAGGTTAGTAACACTTGCTGGATTAGCCTTAGTGCCAAAGCAGTGTAAATAACAGCCCCACTCCAGGAGTACACTCAGTGCTATTGAGTGACATTTTCCTGCAGGATTTCTTCTGTGAGCTGGTGAAGCAAAACAAATGTTAAGATATTCATATTAGTAAGTATATTGTGCCCTTAAAAAAGTCAGTTACTCTTCCTCCTATGAAGGCTGACCTGAGTCATAGCTTAAAACAACAACAATCACAAGAACTGTGTAGCAAAGAAAAAGTGACCAAGGCATAGCAAATAATCTTTAGATTTCTTTTGAGCCAGGTTCTATCATTTTTTTTTTTTTGCCTTNTTTTTTTCTCACCGTTTTTTTTTGCCTTTTTTTCCTGCTGTTTCAAAGTGCATGGTTACCCTCTGCACCTTCATGTCTGACATTTTGTTAGGTGCTTCTGAGTAAAGCGCTCCTGCTCCAGCTCCAAAATTGCCTCATTTTGTATCAGCAGCGAACAGCTTTCATTCTTTCTCAGTCAATGTTGGAATATGCAAAGCGAATCAAAAGCTATGGTCAACATAATAAACTGAAACATCTATCTCTTCCAGTCAGCCATTGCCTCACTATGTTTTTTCTTCACTTTAGATAAACAATCTACAATGTGTTTACTGAGGCTTGTACTGATATCCCTCAACGGTATAGGCAAGTCTACTTTTATTCCAGCAGACACAGAGAATAAGCCCACGGTGCACAGTGCGTGCAAACCCCTTTGAAACCCAAGATTATTTGTTCTCTGACTGTTCTAAGGTAATTAAGGAGCATTGCATGTTTCTCAATTAATGATTCCTCATTCAGCTGGGGATCTTTGATGCTAATTTGTTTTAATCAGGACAGAGACTGCTAAAAATCTAAACAATTCAGTGAAGAGGAACTAGGAATTTTTAATCAAGTGGAAAAGATCTAAATGCTATGAGGGACACATCCATCATAAGTTTTCACTTCTTGTTCATTTAACTTTGTTCTTTCAGGTCTCATAAAATGTTGCGTTAATCAATGCAAGAAAGTTTGTTAATATGAAGAATGCATGGTGGTTTTCTCTTCATCTGACGTGAACACTTGTGCAAAAATGAGGAGCTGAAACAAGAGCCATGATGTTAAAACATATTCACCATGGTTTTTTAGTTATGCAGTCAAGTTCTGGTTTTCTGGTTTGTCAAACATTATATAGGAAGTTGTCAATCATTGTGGTCTTAATATGCTGGGGAGTCACTGGAAAAAAAATACCAGTTTTGGGGGGGATTGGATGTTCTCCATTTAAATGTTAATTTTTAAATTATTTTGGTATCACACTACTTGCATACATTGGGTAAAATAACCTACTGTAAACTTCTGCCCATGGAATTATATTTCAAATACTGCAGCCTATGCTACATGAAATCACATGGTTTCTGAATAGACCATGCATACACTTGATAAAATAATGTTTTATTCCTAAGTACATTTATATATAGATGTGAGGCAAAAGCACTTCACAGTTCTGTCTCCTCCAGCTGCTTTACCACGATAGACTTTGTGTGTTCCATCATGAACACACCGATGTGTATGTTCTACTCCCAGGGCTTAACAGAGTGGAGGTGCTCCCAAGCCTTGACTTCCAGGGATCTATAGCCATGTGACAGGGTTAAAGCCTTGAGGGACACTTGAGTCCAAAAAGTAAATCTTCCTGAACAAGCAGTATTTTAGCAACTGTTCAATTAAAAGTAAATTGTAGGTGCTAAGGAATTTCCAGATCGGGAGAGGCATTTAACGGCTTTGAGGTTTTCAGTGTTAGGAAACATTTTCTTATGACTAATTCTTATGTGACCTCCAGCACCTTCCCTATCACTGATTTAATGCGTGGAAGCCTGTTTTGGGTGAGTACCTGCCTTCTAGATCTGAATCAGTCCCTGGTCAAGGGCTGTGTACTGAGCTCTAAACAATGCCAGAAAGGCAGAGAGACAAGAAATCTAACGGGCTTCCTTGCTCTTTCTTTATGGCTGGGAACAGTGTGTTTACTTTGTAGTTCAGAAGTCCAAATGAACAGAAAAGTCCTGCTGATAAATTCCTAATGACCTATCTTAAGGGTGAACCTTAAGTAGTTTAATAGCAGCAGGGGTTTGTTTGTTTGTTTGTTGTTTTTTTGCAAGCAAGCTTAATTATATAACCGTTAAAAGAAGAAATCTATATGTTAAATGATTCCCATACAAATGGAAGCACAGCCACTGAAGAGTTGCCTTGCAGAAGATGCCTTTTTTCACCAAAAGCTGTCTGTACACTGTGAAACATAGTTCAGATGTTTGAACTTATGCTAATTGAAAGATCAACATTTTTCTTTCCTCAGTGAATACCCTGCTCTTTTCGTCTTCGAGATGGCTCTCCCATGTGCAAAAAATGAGCTGTAATTATGCCCAGCTCAAGGCAATCTCAGGATCTAAAATATCCTGCCAACCAGTGTGTTCTCAATCTGCCTTGTTAGTTCACAAAATTGTGTATGTGCCTGTGCTACGGTCTCAAACCTGATAATGTCACATCATTGGGACAGGAAATGTTCTCTGATCTTATCCGAAGTGACACTTGCAATTTCAAGTTCTAGCTTGATGAGATCACGTTGTCAGGCCTCCACATAAGTGTGATCTTTCCTGCTTTGCAATTGTATCTGTTTTGAACGGTCTTTACACTGTTCAAGCAAAAGCATATGATAATGTATGTTGTCAGATGCAAGGATAATGAAAGAGTGATTTTATGTTTCTCCTTTTAGAAAATCCGATTCATGTGACTAAACTCAGTTTTCTTAACAGCTCCACCCCATCTGTCTAATTCTGTTTGCACCTGGAAACTCCTGCAAAATGTGAGTGTGTCAAGGTAGTTCACCCCCTTCATAAAATAGATGAGACTTATTACCTTTAAACCTCTATTACTTCCATGAAGCTCTGAGCTATAAAATGGTTCCCACATGCTGAAGTTGTTAAAACATATATTATGCCTTAAGCAAAAATATTTAACATAGTAAAAGCTTGTAAAGTTGAAGAATACTTAAGTACCTACGCCGTGTTATTGGCAATAAGAAAGTCTGTAATATTTAAGACCAGGAGACTTTCAAGTCATATTTCAAATGTTTTTATTCATGATATTAATTTTCTTTAGATGTACATTATATAGGAAGGAAAGAGCTGTTACAAATGCTGTATTTCCCTTTTTATCATACAGTTTACTGGTTGAATCCTGTAACACCAAGTAAAAATAGAAGAGGGAAGAAATATTGCATATATCTAACCTGTTAAGACTTTGTGAACAAAACTGTGGTGTTAAGGTGCAAAGGCTTAGATCTTCAATCCCCATTTGAAATGCATGATGGCAGGTCCTACATCAATGCAGATGACTAAGACAAAGAGCAAGTTGTGACCTCTCTTGTGACAGTACCATGGGAGAAGATTGATTTGTCTGGATCGTGGCATGTGGATCATAGTAACAAGCAAGACAGACCACAGTTGTTTGACTAAATTGCTGCAAAGCCAAAAAGGGAAATAATATTTATTTGTCCATTTAAAGTGATGAAAATAGAAAGCAATAAGAATCCAGGGTATTTGACTTTCTTGGATAATAAGATAAGACTCGGCCTGAAAGGCTGGAGGAGTGGAAATAGAGGACTTTCTTGGCAAGCAGTTTTGAAACCCATACAAAACCTTTGGCAATTATTTTTTTTCAACTGATTATTCCTAAATAGTTGTGTCTAAGCCAGAGGAAACACAATTTCCAAGAGTTATTCTGGTATCACAATAATTGTATCCCTCCTACTACAAGATTAGATAAATATATAGTTTTGTTGTATATCACAAAGTGATATATGACCCAGATACATCACTAAAAATTAAACCTAAAGTGTTGCATTTGGACTGACTAATCCTAGACAAATTCTATTTCTTTAATAATGAACTCAAGCCCCAAATGCATTGTATTGTAAGGGAAGTGACAGCTCTGCCAAAACCCTGCATAACTTGCAAGATGCAGGCTCATGTGAGATTACTGTGTGCTGTGCTGACTAAGAAAAAGAAAGGACAGAATTAGGTTATTGTGATGCTTCCATATATGTTAGGCCATTCCTGAGATGAGGACTGCATGTGTGGTGCTGCCTCTGTGCATCCCTTCCAGAGTAAAAGCACTCTCCAAGTGTTGCTTGTATTTTGGGGTCAAAGTAGGAAGATGCCTCTTTGTACCCAATAAATAGGATTTTTAAAGTTTTTCAGCTGAATATTATCAGGTCACATTTATCACAGAGCTACTGAAATTAATGCATTTGAAGGAGAAATCTGTCTTGCACTATTTCTAAGGGACTGGATTTCTTTTAGTTGCACAATGTGGTTTTGTCTTTATTCCCATGACGATAGTCAAACTTTATGACTGGATAGTCTAAAATGTTATTAGATGGCAACAATAGCTTGCAATCTATTGCCTGGTCAGCTGGATTTTTATTGTTTAAAACAGTTTAACCTTTCCCTACCATTTTATAGAGTATACAGAGCTCGTTCCAAACCATTTTATGCTTTGGCTGAAAGGTGTATTTAATAGATGGATTTCAAAAGTACTGTAGTTGAAAAATCTGCATCCTATTGCAGTAATCTGTTCTTGGCCTAATGCTAGTTATTCTTTAGTGTTAATCTGGAAGAAAATACAAAATCTCTGCTAGTAAACATGGCAGGTGACATAAAAATTAGTGGAGTGGTAAATAATGACAGCGGAGATCATTTCTGTGTTCTGGATTTGCATCATTTCATAAGGTGAGCTCATCTGAACAATATGCATTTTAATACAGACAAATACAAAGTCATGTGCCTGGGAACAAAGAATTCCAGTCACATGTACAGAATAGCAGAAAAGTACCCTTGAAATACTGTGATAGTGATGAAGATTTAGAGTTTGTGATAGGCAGTGTCTGAATGTGAGCTCCCTGTTCAGTATAATGGCTGAGAGAAAAACATTAGCTTTGAATGGGTAAGCAGTGAATGTCAAGCAGGAGGGAGATGAGTTCATGGCATGACTGAGATAATTGCTAACACTCTCTGTCCAGACCTTGTTTGCATACATGAAGAAAAAAATCTGAAGAAAAAAAAGAAAATATAAGATGTTCAGAGAGGAACAAAGGAATGATTCTAAGCCTGTGGAAAAGAAATTCCAATAGCCTGTGATTTAAGAAAATTAATCTATCCAGTTTATCTAAGAGTGGGTTAATAGGTGAATTGATACTAGTCTTCAATATCTACATAAAATACCTGTTTCACAATTCTGAATATGTCTGAATACATCACTAAAATGATTAACAGTATCTAGTGGATGGAAGCTGGAGCTAAACAAATGCAGACTTAAAAAAACCCAGTGTTTTAAAAGTCAGGGTAATTGATTACCAGAACAATTTATCTAGTATCAGAATGTATTTTCCCCCTCTGAATATCTTTTTGAAAAATGTACTATTGTTTAAACAGAAGTTAATTTAAAATAGATTATCGTAATGATCCCTTTGGTTTTACAATCCATTAAAGAGACATTACAAATCTCCAAATATGACCCAGAATGCAGATTTTTGTTTGAAGAAGAAAATGTTTACAAAATGAAAGACCTATAGGAATATGTGCTTCATTCAATTTTAAATCTCCAAGAGAAGTGTTTAAAAGAACCAAGAAACCTCTAGTGAGAGCTGCAACACAAATATTATGCATCAGAATTTAAAAGGAAAAACAGAGGAGCAGTGACATGAGTTTCTGCTAACTGTCTAAGCTGTCCCAAAATGCTAAAGGAAACAAACTGGGAAGGCATGGCACTGAGAACTGAATGCAGTAATGGCATAATTATTGGCATATTGCTTATAATAAGTCTTGTTTATCGTCCCTTTTAACTTGCCACTGACTTTCTCTTTTCACTGAAATGTCGCCAAGACTGTGAAATAAAACCATAGCCATTCAATGAAAGAGTTTTGCTGAGACTTTTTTTGAAATATTGGTATAACTGCTCTATATTTCTGTGGCCTGTCATGGGAAAGAAATGAAGAAAAATATTAGTGAGCCATTAGAAAATGTTTGACTCGCTAGGACTGCTCTGCACTAAGTCATGCGAAGGAACGGCTCCCGTCGCTGAAGACACACAAGGTAAAAGATATTAGTATGGTAATGACACCAGGAAGGGTCAAAGGATGAAGGAGTAATGAGAACAGACATGTCAGAAGGATGAATAGGTGTGGTCATTAATTTCAGTTGAAGAGCAAAATGTAGATTCTGGCAAGATTTAGAGGACAAGTAGAGGCTGGATATGATGCAATAGCTGTAGGACAGACAAGAGTAGGACACGTTTGGATAAGGCAAGAGAGAAGAGAAACACTCTTCCTGCATATAGCATTTATTCTTTTTTACAGGGTAACACCTCATTCTGCTGCAGGGTGAGCTCAGGGACAGGAAAGGAAAGAGAGCTGCCAAAAGGCAGAATGCTTTTGTCTGCCAGGTACAGCTTTTCAAAAACTGCTCACCTCAGTTGATTCAGGGTAGCATCTGTTTCAGAGCAAACGATGCTAAACGCAGCGACTGAACTACTTGTGAAAGAAAGTACTTAAGTACAGAAACTTGTGAAAGATATATTTCCTGGACTCAGGAACACAAGCAGCAATGAGGGGGTGTTCATCATTTCCTACCTCTCCTTTGCTTCAGAGCCGCTATTAGCACTGCCCAGTAACGAGAATGGACATAAATCAGGGACAAGGATCTCAGCAGGGTGCCATCACAGCAGCCCTGAAATCCTGGTGAGTGCATGCGTTGGGTTCATGGCATTATTTTGTGTGATACTCACTCAATCACTTTTCTGGCTGAACACCTACAGGAGTGGAGTAATCCTAGAAATGCAGTGAATGAGAGAGGATATGTATATGTGCTTTAATGGCAAGGTCACAAGCACTGATGTAATAGCAATAACTATCCAAACACCTTTGACATTCTGATCAAAGACACCCAAAAGCAAAGAGTTCAGTTACTTAGTTTCAGCTCCCACATTTCAATTAACGTTCAAAGAAATCTTTCCTTCTAGGCTGAAGTGAAATGAGTTATTGATGTAATTATACCACCAAGGAGAAAAAACTTTAAATACTAGTTTTACCAACTGATTCTAGGAAACTTTTCAATATCCATTAAACGCTTTTTCTTGTTCTATTTGCCAGGGCCTCAGTTCAGCAAAAACATTAAAGTGTTTGAGGTAAGTTAGTCTATTCAACAAAACACACAGTTTCATACTTACCCATATGTCCCGTTGACATTAAACACATACTTAAAGTTAAGCACACAATTAAAGGCTTCGCTGAACTGGAGACTAAGCTCTTTATAAAAGAAGTTAGTTGCAAAGAGAAAATGAGTGAGGGTTCATTTCTACTTAGTTGTGCTTTACAGCTAGGTCTGTGTTTCAAGCGAATAGTGTCTAGAAAGAAATATTTAATCCTAATTCCTCTCTCAGGAGACTCTAGACAGAGCCAGCTGCAAAGGAAGACTGATTGGAAAATTAGGATTTTAGGACTAGCACATCAAGGACCGTCTATTCCAGTCACCCAATTACTGTAGACAACAATGTTGCCTAACCCTTGTTGGCTCTTCTTGGGATACAGTGGCCACATGGATGTTATGAATGGATGTTATGGGGTTAAAATAAGCTTCTACCTCTGCTTAGGCCTATAGCAATAGATAGTAACTTACTGAGGCGGCCTGCACCCCAGAACCCACTTCCATTCGCAAGTTCTTTTAATAATGGCTGATTCGGTGTATTATAGAATAAATCATTTATTCAACAGACACCAATCGAACAGACTAGAGACTTAAAACAGAATATTACTACACAGGGAAAAGAAAAACTATTAATAGTATAACTTATACAGTGCACGTTTACAAATACAGCTAGCGGAAAAATAGTATAATTAGGATTCAATGTATCTTACCATCCAGTTGTCGGGGATGTCCACATACATCAGATCCTACATCTCCCAATCTCTAGAGAAGTTACCACAAGGTTCGCGACTTCCTTGGGGAGAAATTATCTCCACACATTCGTAGAATGTGCAAGAGAAACTTCTGACTTTGTGGTACATAGGTGATGCTTTTATAGAACAAAAGACATGCCTTCTGTCACGTACACATTTTTTATCTCTTCTCTCATCTGTCCTCCAGATTCCTGGCATGGGGGTCTGGACAGATTCCAGGATGTGACCCCCTGGTGATTTGTTATGCCAGAGGTTATCTTATCTATGGACCTCAGTGGGAGGAAGGAGGGGGGAATCATCCTGCCACAATGGATACAGAACTGAAGAACCACTGCCTGGATACCTGGGCCAAAACTAAGTCCTTGGGGGCATTTTATAGAAGCTTGTATTTCTGGAAAAAAATGTCACAGTGTTGTGAAATCAGGAAGGGGAAACTGTGTAATATGCATCCCTTTAGATTGTGACACCTTTAACTAACTTTCATCTTGTAAGGCTCTCTCACTTCTCAGGGTTCTTACTCAGATTTAGATGTGCTACAGACTCATTGCCATGCTATGACAGCAAAGTTCATAATTTAGAGCATTATACTCTGGTTGCCGTTCTTGAAAAATGTTTGGAAGAGATGATAATTTTCCTTTTTTGAACTGTCAGGCACTTTTCTCCTAAATTCCCTAAATCACAGACTGATATCTAAGTGTATGCCTGTGTTATCTTTAGACCTCACACCGTTCTCATAACCATTTATGATTACTGTTATTAATTTTTGTCACATATCACAGTTTCAGTTTCATATCACCTACAAATTCTTTTTTTTTTTAAATAAATGGCATTGCTTACGTATGCTTATCTCATTCAATAAACAAAAGATTCCAAGAGAATCTTTATGCTAGAGTTGGATTCAGATAAATAGTCTTTTCAGCACTGCTGTGAGTACAAGTGACATTTTTGAACCAAAACTTAATAGAGAGTGACTGGAATAGCTGACTCCTGATTTTTTGTGGAGATAAAATGAAACTTCAGTCTTCAGACAGTCCTATCATTGATTTTAGTCTTTTATCTCCCATGAAAACATCCCCCTCAAAAATCATTTAGCTGTGGATTTAGCAAAAACAGAAAGCAGATTTTGTCTGTTTTCAAGCTACCCCAGTAATACAGTTATCTGACTTTATTGGGGCATACAGATGCTGGTTGGAGAATAAACCTACTTCCAAGCTAACTTAACCCATTTCTTGCCCTGACAGGAGGAAATATATTTGGAATGTGTCCTTGGCAAGTCACACAGAAAGAACTCAGTGCTGGGAACAAAACAGATGACCAAAAAAATCGCAAATGGAATAATAAGTGGAATGAGGTGCCTGCCAGCCCATAGTTCAATACTCTGGATTCCCAGCAGCTTCCTGTGTGCTGTTGTATCCTTGCTGCTGATCACATAGCACATTTTTTCTCTTTCTCCTGCCACCCATCCTCCTCAACTACCACCTTTACTTGAGAATATATGGTATTGCTGCATTGAAGCATTTGATCCCATTTTCCACGGGCTGCCAGAACTCATCAAGTCCTGGAATAGGTCAGTGGGTATGGTCTATGTGTGGTCCCACACCTGATGCATGGGACCACCTACAAATTTGTGCTTTGACTGTGCAGCCCTTATTCATCAGCCTTGTCCATGTGTGATGCTTGAGGCCAGACATGAAATCCTTGGCGTGTGGAACACACAGATTTCCCGTGCAGTTATCTTGGCCAGGTCATCTTCTCTACCAGGGACTTACAGGCCAGAGTACTTCCCAGAAAAACTTAAGAGTAGTGTTGAAAAAGGGTGTGGGAAGTCAGAGATCTGAGCAGCACAATGGGAGCACTACAGCAGGACTGTATGGACAATGCCAGGTAGCCTCTGCTTGCTGCTTGAGCTTGTAGCTTCCTGAATGGCTCCACATGCAGCAGTGGACCTCCAACATGCAGATGTTGCAGGTGCCAGTTTCAGGAATGTAAGGAGAATTGAGCCATGGAATGAATTTATGGATGTTTGGCATGATAACGGGGACAGGATAAAACTTCTCTCTCATTCAAGAGGAACACAGAAGAGAAGGAGAGAGGAAACCAAATTTGCTTATGAATGCATAGTGAATCCCAGAGTGTGCTGCATGAAGAAGGGAATCTATTTGCATTGCTTAGCTCTGTGTGGCTATGTTTGTCTAGCAATTGGGCAACTAAAACCTTTGGGATGTCTTTCCTTAAGAGCAAGGTAAATGAAAGGCAGCAGCTACAGAAAGAATGCGTGCAGAGACGTGAAGGGACGGACGAGGAGGGTAGAGGTTGGGTTTGTCAGTGTTTTGTGGAGTGAGGTGGGAAACTGCTGCTCTTTGATTAAATGTTTGATCCCACTGTGGACATTCTTACTGCCATTAAAAATGCGGTAGGGACTGGATTTAATTTCCTAGTTACTGAAGAGGAGAAAAGCACTACTCTATTGGAAACCTTGGTAATAAGGTCTTGATCCTCAAAGCTGCTGAGTGCTATGGCAATTTATACAGTAGGATCCATATGGAAACCGATTGGAAGAGGTCAAGTATTCCATGGTGATCTTTGCTGTCACCACAAATTTGGTGGTGCCTTTGAGTATCACCCAGCATGTCCCAGTGTTTTACATCTCACTGTTTTCCCAGAGCTGCACCAGTGCCAGCTGATAGACTTGGCATATTTGCCTGTTTGTTAAAGGTAAAATGTTGAAGAAGCCAGCTTTTGCTTTAATTTTGATAGAAGTTTGGTTGTGCACCTGTGCTAGTTGTAACATTGTTCGTTTGCTGTCTGTCTCTACGCACGCATCCCTTGCAAACCTCTGCTTTCTGCAACGCTCTTCACAGAGCCCAGCAGCTGGTGCTGGGAACAAAGAGGCTCATTGAGCACTGCTTGGTGCTCAGCACTGCTCTGGGAGCTGGAGCTCAGAGAGCCACAAGATGATTCAGTGTTTGTTGATCCCCCACGCGCCTGTGCTCGATGCTCTGTCCTGAGCATGAACCCCAGCTTTCAGAGCTGCAGCCCAGCTTCCCGGTGCTATACAGCACTGGGACAGCTGCTGGTTGTACCTTGGAACTGCTACAGCACCATGGGCTCAGGGTATTGCTGAAAATAACCCATGGATGATTCTCATATCCCCATGACATATATCCATGTTTCTTGTCTATTTCCTCTGCTTGCAGAGTGTGAGGACAGGGACCAGCGAGAGCCCTGTGCCATTTTGTTTCATTTAGTTTTGTTTTCCCCTCCTCTAACCCCTTACAAAAGAAGTTACTGAAGAGCTCTTAATTCTAGGGGCAAGGCATCCTGCTCAGCGTTTTGGTGCAGGCCACGTTTGCCTGGTGCAGAAAAGCCTGAGTGCAGCCCGAGCTGTGTGTGGTACATGACAGATCTCAGAGCTGCACAGTGCTGAGATCATCCTGGAGATGCCAAAGTAACAGGCAGGCCGCGAGGATCTCTGACAGCCAACACACAACACCGAAAGTAGTAGAGGGAGACTGTAAGTGAAAGAAAATCATATGTAAAATTTAATGTGGGGTGCTGTTTGTTTGGTTTTTTTAAAGATAGATATGCAGTTTCCATGGTCACCCATTTTTATCTTAATGTGTGTTTTCTTTTATTAAATATGCATAACCAGGCTTGCTCAGGATGTGAAGTCTGGTGGTTGATTTTCTTTACATTTTCTCTAGGGAATTACTAATAGGCAAGCAGATTTCTGGAGACATTTAGGGCAGTTTTACCTTCCTGCTGTCAGATGTTTTAAGCCTTAGGAAGCCAGCCAGATATAGGAAAAGGACAAAGAATACAGAGAAGGTAAACTACTGTATGCAGTGTGAATGGCTCATCTTCCCCTAAAATGGTCCATTTTTCTATTGGATCGATCTTTTCTTTCAACAGGCTTTCCCACCATTTAGTCCTCCCCTTGTTTTACCTTTTTTCTTAGCCTTGGTAGCAGCAAATAGTTATTGCTGATAATATCTGATTGGCATGGAAAATGTTGGCCATGTGACTTGACAGCTTGAGGTTGCATGGGGAACAGGTATGTGAAACAGAAAAACCCCAGTGTTTAGGAAGGGAGGAACTGGAGCCTGTTTTGGTTGTTTTATTTTGGATATACCTTGCTTTAAAAGGAGAACCTTTCAAAAGAGATCTGCTTTTCAGGATAGCCTGGGAGGCAGGGTAGTGTCTTACTAAGGTGTCATACTTTAAGAAGCCTAAGCAGCGAGTTACACTGAATTTAATCAAAGAGAAAAAGTAGGTGTGTAGGGGGGTGGGGTGGAGCTTTTGAGTTTTCTTAAATTTTAGGGCAGAACTATTTCTTTTGGCTTGCTGATGAAATGAGAATGAGAAGGAATTATAGATGGCAGATACTTTACTGAAGTTTTCTTTCTGTTTCCCAGCTAGGACAAACATTCAGAGTTCATGAGCATGTTAACTTTTTTTAAAAAACCAAAACCAAAACCAAAAGAAAAAACCAAAAGCAGCAGATAATTTCTTTAAGTTAGTTTCGTCTTTGATTTTCGGGAGCAAGAACTGGTGCCAAATTCAGCAAAAAGCTGTTGGTGCCACATTTTTCTGTGTCCAGGTCCCCACCTGGTAAAGATTCTTACCGCTTTTTACATTATTGCAGCCTTTGAAATCGGGGAACACACATTTCTCTGTCAGGTTTAATGGTGAGAACATTGTCACTGTCTCACTGATGTGCCATTTAGAAGAAAGGTGAAAAATTCAGAATTATTCTACCAACATCACTTTTTCCATTAAAAAGGAAGAGTATAGGGCATGTTCCCCACAAATGTCATCACTTATATATGCTTATAGTGCAGTCTTCTACCTGAAAGCTCTCATGGTGTTTTTATCCATTAGCTCCTTCTTTATCAGGGCCATTTTATATTATCTTGGACACTGTATTGAGCAGCAAACTATGAAAGCTAAGAGGCAGAGCAAAGGACAGGTGGCACAGAGGCTGCTGCAGGAGGTGACTCATTTGGCATTTCATTCTGATCAGATTACTACACTTAATTTGGGCCTTGGAATCTGACGTTTTCTGACACTTCTCATGGCAAACAGGAGGAGAGGTGGAGGGGGGAGAAAATTTTATACAAAGCTCTGAAATGCAGCAGGGCAAGAAAGATTTGCTGCCATTCTTTTGTATTGTCATACACTGGCAAACATGAATTAATTGCTTTGTAACACAGGCACAGAGTTTCTTGGCTGTGAGTAGGAGGCAGGTTACACTGAGCTTGGTGCCTGTTCTTTCTGGCAGCAGAGATCAGGCCTGAAAACACTCCTACAGATTGTACAACTGTCTTCAGGAGAGACAAGGACAGTGACTGAGTTCTATGAGACCCTGGTGAACCTCAGTCCCTTCTCTCTCATACAGAAAGCACAGGAGCCTGGTGAAACTCGCTGGTCTGACCCGGTGTGCAGCCACGTGCCCTGAAGTCCTGTTGTTAATCAGTTTCTTCACAGCCTGAATGTGAGTCAGGCAGTAACGCAGTCCCAGGGGAGGTGTGGGGCGGGTGGAACTTCTGCTTATACCAGGAGCGTCTTGGAGGCTCCAGAAGACGCCACTGGCCAGTACAGCCGGGTACTGTGCAGACAATTCTGTCCCTACCCCAGCCGATGTTCTGGCAGGTATCCACCTCCCCCCAGCTAGATGGCTCGAGTGTTACCAGGGTTAACAGAGGGCTCAGTCGCATGGAGTTCCAGAAGCATTTTATTCCTGAAGGGGTCCAGAGGCGAAAGAGACCAAATGGCCTTGGGAGACCCTTGTTATAGGGTCTGGCCAGGGGGCAAGGGGCACAGGGGAGGAGAGGGAGGTGGGGCGATACAAAAGGAGCAAGGGATAGGGTCAGGAGACAGGTTACGGTTAATCAATATAGGAGAGTTAGCATATCCAGGTAAGGCAACTCAGGGAGAAACCGTTTCACTTTCCAAGGGGTGGTTTCATACAGCAGAGTTATCCCACCAATGTCCCGGGACGGGTTCAGGTACTCCAACAAGGCAGTCTTTCAATAAGGCAGAAATGGATTCTGTGTGGTGAAACCTTGGATTCCTTATCCCAGCGCTACTGATGAGAGTGTGTAAAGAACCTGGGTGTGTTTTATGCCTTTATCCATGTCTAGGTAAATACACACACACTTGTTGCTCACCTGCCTCAGGGAACTCACTTTACTCATCCTCCTCTTACCTTCACTCTCCCGCTGTCTTGCAGGAGGCAGGGATTCACAATCAGCAATTAACATTGTTGCACTAAAGTGCCTTTAGAAGGGATTTTTTAGCTGAAGCCTCTCCAGTGATAATGATTTCCAGCAGGGCTGACTCCCAGCCGGGCTGGTGACAACCTGCTGTCGGAGGATTAAGCGCTGCTTCGATCAGTGCAGCTCCTCACTGAAGTACCTTCAGTTTGCACTTAGTGTGGACACATTTTGGGGTTACTTTGCACACCAGTCTCCTCTGGCATGGCAGGGTGGGAGCGAGCTGCGTTGCTCAAGGCTTGCAGACATGGTAACACGTGTTCCCATGTCAGACAGGGATCTGTAGCAAAGCCCCTGCTCTAAGAAGGGGTCTGTGCTCTACAGCTGCCAGTGCTGCCTGTGATTAGTCAGCCCTAATGCTGAGCTCTGCAGATTAATGTGTTCCTCTTCTCCCATTATATCCCTTCTCCACGAGGCAGTCTATCTCTTGCATCAGTAATGACCAGCTGCAGAGCCTCAGGGTTTTCTCTAGCTACTTTTAACTGATCTAGCACTTCTTATTTTTTCCATGCTCTGCCCTTTCCTTGATTGGTAAATTCCCCAATGTCTTTAATCAAGCTGTGTTGAGCCTAGCAGCTCTGGCAAGTTTTCTTTTGTTTTAATAAAAGGTGAGTTTGTTCCCCAGGCAGGTTCTGCCAGCTCAATTTCAACTATTGCACATTGGTCTTAAAAAAAAGGGGGCCTCCCTTCTTAAAACCACAGGCAATACAATATCCTGGGTGAGCTCCTGCAACGTGCCTGTTCCCCTTCAGAGGAAAAAGGGACTTTTCCCTCCCATTTCACTGAGGTCAGTGTTTTGCTGAGTGCATTCTTCATTCACAGCTTCAGGCTAATGGACTCAAAGGGTTTAGTTTTGTGGCTGCTGTTCAGCCCAGCCTTAGATCTCAGGTGAGCAGCCGGGCTCTCCAGAAACGTCCTTACTTAATATTGCCTAAATCTGCCAAGCCAAAGTCAGGCATTCTTGAGATCCCCCTGCTTGTCTCAGTTCTCAGCCTCTCCCTTTTTTAGGCATTTGATCAAATCTGGGAGAAATGTTTCAAGTAAACAGACTTTGAAAAAATTCACTGAAAAGAGAGAGAAAACTTCTTATGAGCTTGGTCAGCACAGGTGAGTGGATTTGGTTAGCAGATTTTTTTTTATTATTTCAACCTCTTCTTGAGATGTTACCTCTGTAACAGCTGGTTATGGAACTGGAGAACAGGTGAGAAGAATCCCAGATAACTCACAGAGACTGAGAAGCCATAACCCTGCAACTTGTCCTGGCATTCCCTCTAGAACAGGATGTTCCCTCTGACAAACTTGTTGTAAAAACCTTGTTCAGATTTTATATAGTTTGGTTTTTTTTAAGCTTCCAGCTAACAGTAAGACCAGAAAATTCAAAGGTAAGGCTAATTATCAGGAATAGTTCCAAAGTTTAGACACTGGAAGTGTGAAAATTGCTATTAAAAGCATCTCTGTAATTCATCTAGCCCTGTATAGATTGAAGTAACAAGTCATGATGAGGGCAATGTAGAGTTGTTTCAGGCAGGAGAAGTCAAAACTGAAATATTGAACCAAACGATGTGAGAAATCATCAAATTTTACCAAATGCAGTAATTTATTTAGTGCCATGCTTTCTGCATAGAGGAAGTGTTACAGTAAAAATTGAGTGGGTCTGCATGAAACTGTTGGGTCAAAGGTAACAAAGCTATCTACCAGCTCTTCTGAGAGTCCTGGCTCAATAAATTTTTTCCTCAAATGGAACCATCAGGAAATTTGACCTGAATTCAGGAATAGCTTCTGGACAAGAGAAAAATGCATTTCTTGGTGAGTTTATTACTGACTGAAAAAAATATGTTTACCCTGTACCACAGCAATATAAATAGCTTTTATCTCCATTACAAACAGACTTATTTTATCTATCAGTGATGTACTTTAAATCTCATATTTCCATTACAAACAGGTTTGTTTTACCAGTGACTTACTTTAAATCTTGTAGTAGGATTCTGCCAACCTTAATTTTCTTTATGGCCAGATGCAGAACAAAGAAAAATAGGTGCTATATACTCCACATTCACCATCAGTGAAGGAGCAGGCTCAGCAAGCTTTCCTTCCCTGTCAGGCTTTGTACAGAACAGAATGAGAGGGAGATATTGGGGTGATTTCTGAGGCTTTCTAGTCATGGAGCAGGGAGAATGGGAATCAACATGCTAAGTTGGGAAGCCCTGGAAACACTGAGTGAGGCAGAGAGCAGTTCGTGCCTCAGCCACCATGCAGGGCTCCAGCAACTCTAATGCTCCCTCTGCATGGGCCCCCAATTACACAAATGTCATTAGCTTTAGGGCTCAGTATGTCTGCACAAATAAACCTCCCAGGCCCAGATCAGGAAATTATTGCACTTGCTTTCTGAGCAGAACAAAGCTTAGTGCAGTGATGAAGCTACACACTTAGCATCGAAGACGTGAATGTATGAAGTCAATTATGAAAGGGAAGCTCTGTGGTGTGCAAATAATTGGTACAACTACAGTGGCTTTTCTGTGTGGAATATATCCTTGGTGTATTGCTGCAGCCTTCCAACACACCCAAAGCAAAGTAACTGATTGGAGATAATAAACACACCTTAAAAACTAAGTGTGAATGGACAAAGATGGGAAGTTAGGGGTTAGCAGTGGGATAGATATTAATTAATATTTTGAAAGCCCCAGCTATCAATTTCCATGCTTTGAAATATTTGAGGCTCTTTTAAGTACAGCCAGAACTCAGAATCCCCTGAGTCATTAATGGCTGTGGTGATCATTAGTGCTGGGCACCCAGTGAGTGTTAGAAATAAATAAAGACAGCTTATGTTCAGAACTATTTACAATATGAATTGAAATTGAGCAAAGTGAGTGGAAATGATGACCAAATAAAATACAAGGGAGAAGTTGTTATGTTGGGGTTTTGGGTGGTACTGCAGTGCTTCAGTGAGCCTACTGTAAGTGTGCAGGTTGCTGTGGTATTGCTGCATCACCTCTCCAGTGGCTGGAAAGTGGTCCCAGCAGAAAATGACCTGATGGTGCTGGTCAACAGCAGTTGAACATGAGCCAGGGTGTGCCCAGGTGGCCAAGACAGCCAATGGATCCTGGTTTGGATCAGCAATAGTGTGGCAGCAGGACCAGGGAAGTGATTCTTCCCCTCTACTCAGCACTGGCCAGGCTGCACCTGGAATCCTTGTCCAGTTCTGGGCCTCCCAGTTCAGGAAGGACATTCAGGTGGTGGAGCAAGCCTAGGGAAAGGCAACAGAACTGGGGAAGGATCTAGAGAGTCAGTCATATGAGAGGTGGCTGAGGGACTGGAAGGATTCAGTCTGGAGAAAAGGATGCTTAGGGGTGAACTGATCACTCTCTACAACTGCCTGAAAGGAGGTTGTAGAAAGGTGGGGGGTTGGTCTCTTCTCCCTGGCAACAGGGACAGGATGAGAGGACATAATCTCAAGCTGCACCAGGGGAGGTTCAACTGGGACATCAGGAAGAATTTCTTCACTGAAAGTATGGTTAAGCATTGGAACGGGCTGCCCAGGTAGGTGGTGCAGTTACCATCCACAGATATTTTCAAGAAATAACTGGATGTGGCACTTAGTGTTACAACTTGGTTGATATGGTGGTGTTCAGCCAAAGGTTGGACTCAATGTTCTTGGAGGTGTTTTCCAATTCTAATGATTCTATGATTCTTTAATTCTATGATTCTATCCCTTCTCCACAATGCAGCTTTGCAAAAGGCAGTACCCAAGACTTCTCCTCATAAAATTTCAAGGTGTGAAATGCAGGAAAAGTCACATAAACCACAATAAAACCATGGCCTCAAATCTTTGATCTAATTTACTCTCTTAGGCCACAATGATTTCAGGGTATACACACCCTGTCAGAGAACAAGTTGCT
This sequence comes from Orthonyx spaldingii, assembly GCA_013397795.1. Taxonomy (NCBI): domain Eukaryota; kingdom Metazoa; phylum Chordata; class Aves; order Passeriformes; family Orthonychidae; genus Orthonyx; species Orthonyx spaldingii. Next base: position 441,535 of record VZTJ01006632.1, read on the forward strand.
TCAAAACCTCTTGTGGGGCTGATTCCCACTGATAACTCTCCTCATCCACCCAGTCCAACTCATCCTCCTCATCTTTTCGTGTGTCTCTTGAGTGCCTGATTTCCCTCTCATTGGCCACCAACTTAAGAGAGCTGCAGATAAGCAGGTCCTTGAGGGGGCTTCAGATGGCTGAAATCTTCCCGGTGGGAATGCCTGTCAGGCAGCACCAGAACTGACCATGACCTCCTCTTGGGAGCCACTGTGGTGGATATGTCCCTCTGCAGAGTTACCTGCTGGCTCAGGAGGAGGATGAGGAGGATATTCAGTGGGGGATATCCTGAATAACTGCACTGAAGTATCCCCTGGTGTATCATTCATTGGGTTTAACATTTGAGATGGAGGATTTCAACAGATAGATGAGGTTCTGGGGAAGTTTGGTGCTAAACAGTGCTTGGTCACAGTTATATCCAGACAGTGCATCCTCATCTGTTATTTGTCACAATAATGGGCTAATTTTAAAACTGTTTAAAACTCAAAAAGACTCCTGCTTCAAGCAGCAGAGGAACACAAGAAGTAGTTAAACAGTGTTCAGTATCCAGTACTAAACTCAATTTAAACAGGGTTCTGTGTCTAAATGCTAGGCAGCCTTTTCCATGGCCATTTAGAAGTGGGGCTAGCACAATGCAGACAAAAAATTAAGTCAATATTAAAAAAGATTCAAGTGACATTTCAAAGGAACTCTAGCTGCTGACGTAGTCACTTGCACAGTGGATGCTCCATCTGGCAAGTCATTAAAAGTCTGGAGAAAAAAGGAAATTGGAACTGAATAACAAGATGGTACACATTTTTTATACTAGGTGAATTATCAACCCATTATCAGACCATTATCTGACTGGGTTTTCCTCTCTCTCTCCTTCCCTGTTTTCAGAGTTTATAATTGTGTCCACTGTCATAGCCTTGAGGGGATTTTATGGAGTCTTTGCTATGTCTTGGTTTTAGGTTTTTGAGTTTCATCCAATACCTCTCCTTCCTCATTTAGTGATGGCAGGGGAAGGTTCTGTCCTATTTAGGCTGGAAGGAGGTGCTGGAGCTTGAACAGCTGAAGTGACATTTCACATGTAATTCTTGGCATCTCCTGTTCAGTGGAGGAGGGGGGCCATGGAGGAGTCCCTGGGTTAGTTCTTACCACAGCTGATGGCTTCTCTTCAGGAGCAGAACCTGGGCAGGCTGTGGAGCTCTGGCAAGGTCTCCTGGCTCATAGGTAGCACAGCAGGATTTGGCCCACTTTTTATCTTCCTCTGGTGTTTCTACAATATGAGAAACATTCTCTGAGATGCCCTGAGTCTGTGGAGTTAAGAAGAGGTTACAAACAAAAGTTTTAATTCCCTGTACAGCATGGAAATAAAACTCAACATCCAGTTGCCAGGGAACAAATTTCTTACTAAGGAGTAATGGACAATGGAGAAGCCAAAAGTACGATTAAAAATTATTTGGCAATATACCATAGTTTTACTTTGTCTCAAGCCTTCATCTTATGATTGACTTGATAGAGGTAGAGCAGAGAACAAAATGATGGAATGGGAAAGGAGCATAGATCATTTTTTTCCAGTTCTATGTCACTGCTTTGCAGAGAGGATGTTCCTGCCAAGGGACATGTACATCATTTTTCAAGTTTTGTGTCAGTCTTCTAAAGAAGATATCTGTTGATCATGCTCAAATTTATCTAGGGAGTATATCTATCTCAACAGAGAGAAAAATAATTCATTCTTTAGATCTTCCAGTCAGAGCAAACATCTGTCCTTACAGTGAGGAAAAATGATAGAATCCATATCCATATCCTCTTTGACAAGTTATCCCCAAGGAAGACATGAGTCTTACCGTTAACATGTTCTGCAGGAGAAATAGTGGTATGCAGCAAAAATAAGAATCAACCTTCCTAAACCAAAGAATATTTATCCCTAAAATTTCTAATTTACAGTCTGCCTCACTGCTGGGAGAATTTTATACCATTCCCAGAAAACCCTCAACCCTTTTTTGTGCTCATTACTGTTCAGGTTTAAAGGAATTGTTTCTCAATGAAAGATGCCTCCCGAGCTGCATGAGAAGACAGACTGCAAGGAGACACTTTCTGTCCTTGAGTCTCAGCCACAGACTTTGGACTTCCCAATCTTATCAAGATGTTCAGGACAACAGAGTGTCTTTAAAAGGTAAGTCAGGCCTTGAAGTGAAAGAACAGAGCCTGTCATGTCAAGTGGCAAAACACATGAGCAAAGGAATAGTGGCTTAGGGGAAGAAGAAAAATAAAATGAACTATCATCAGGTTGTCAGGTTTACAGTTTTATGATCTGTACAAGCTTAATAGAGTTCAATAGAGTGGAAATCCATACCTTTGAAGCTGCTGTTGGAATGCATATTGCCTGATGGGGTTAATTGAGGAAGGCCTGAATTCTGTGAAGTCTTAATAGTGCCACTTAAGTGGGTAAAATATATATTAATTATTTTGTTGACAAATTATAACAATTAAAGCAGTAGCTCACTGCTGTACTCACTCACTATCTGCTGCATATTTCCTTATGCAACTTTAGTGTGTTTTCTTCATCCTCCTTGTGTGCTTGTGCTGTCAAACCACCCCTCTATCACTTTCCTGGTCCCTTTTGTAACTGGAGACACTGTTTTCCTGTCCTTCCCCTCTCTCTCCCTTCAGCTTTGCATTCTGTTCCTCCCTGTCTCTCACCACAGACTGCGGAGGGTGTTACGTTTTGGAGTCCTAGTTGTGAGAGACAACACCTGCTCACAAAGCCCTGGAAAGCCCTTTGCCAAAGCTATGGGGATGTCATATCTGCCATTGTTGGCTTTGAAAGTTTACACCAATTTGAGATAGAGCTATTGATGCAAAACCTTTATTACAGGAGGAAATTTTAAACTTGAGAAACATGGGAACAAGTATGGCTATAATATTTTTGGGAGGAAGGAGGAGGCTTTTATTGTTTTTCTCAGCTGACAGTTTCAGTCTTGACTTGTTTTCTCCTTATTGGGCCCGTTCTGTTAATGCTTCCCTAGGATATACTACAAAACTATAATTCTTAAGGCTCCCGAGCTATATAGTCATATTTAGACTTCTGAAAACAAGCAACATCACCCTTAAGGGCTCTTAAGTACACTGGTGATAATGTTAACTGAAGCAGTGAGAGATCTTTCCTTTCTTGGCTAAGATATTTCTGCAGGACCGTGCCACAGCCTTGGCTGTATTCCATCAGTCTCATCTTCCCTGGCTCACTGTCATGGCTTGCTAGTCTGGAACAAAGCTCTCAGATATGTTGCAAGAAATAAAAAATCTTATAGAGAAAGAGAGTTAATGATCACAGTCAGAACTATTAATACCAAGCAAAGCCAGGTTAAAGGAACATGTGGCAGATCTTCACACTGGGCTCCCTTTGTGACTCTTTGATTCTGCGCAGCTGTAGAACAATTCCAAGTAGTAACACCTGCTGTAAAACAGCTCAGCGACTGTGCTAATTGCTGAACTGAGGAAAACCAGCATTAAATAACATGAGGGTGACCACACTGTTTCTGCCTTCAATCACTCAACAAGAGATCAAACACCAAGCTCTGCTGCTGAAACGCAGTGAGAAGGAATAGGAGACCTGGCACTTGTGCTGCACTTAGAGCCTGAGTCTCATCTAATACCCTCGGGGGAAGAATTTGAACATTACTTAAAGGCATTTTGGGTGTTTGGGGGCCATCTTTCCTGTGTTTCTATCAGTGCATATTCTGAGGATGTGTTTAGGGGCTGGAAGAAAACATCTGCAAAACCCTAAACACACATCAGCCAGCCCCAGGTTTCTGAGGAAGAAGAGTCAGTGAGGAGCTGTGAAATCAGCTTTTTACAGATGGGACAAAATTTCTGGCCAGAGGGAGTTTTCTGGGCAACAGATTCCACCCTGCTGTAAGAAGCCTTTAGGCAAAAAGACTTGTAAAAATTTTTGTCTGAGAAACGGAATGGTAGGTGCTGAACTGAACTACACTGGAAAGTGTAATGGGCACCTATCATGGATGTGGATACTTGTTGTCCAAAACACAGGCCATATTTTATTATGAAATTAAGGTAGGTTTGAACTAATGGAGTGGGACGTTACTATTTCCTATTTGCAGACCTGAAGCAGACAGCCTTTTGTCACCCTCAGACATTGCAGGTGCTTTCACTGCAAAGATCTGGGGGATGCAAAAAGATGGAGACTAATTTGCAGGTCTTACCTAAAATAGCCATGTATTTTAAACACTCCTTCCAGTGTAAGACAGTGATAAATTAGAAATCCCTGCCCTGGTAAGGCTTGTTAGTAAATCTGATATGCAGTTAGCTGACAGCTCTGATGCATGGGGTTTCAAACCTGCTCTTTGGAAACCCTGCCTTCTGCCCACCTCCCACCTCACTGGGAGGAAGTATATCCATCAAATTTTACATGGGACAGCTCATATTGCTGTCTGGATGATAGGAGCAACATTTTCTGCATTAGCAACTCTCAACAGATAGTGTCTTGAGGATTGGGAGAGGGAGATTAAGTCTGAATAAATATCCTGTGTTATTCATATTTAATCATTTTACTTAGACACTGTCTAATCAGTCAAAGCAACAACTGTTACTGACATATAAGTTTCATAAAAACACATGGTAAACTGAAGCACTAAGCCTTGTCCCTTTATATTCACATCGAGCCTGTAAGCAGTTCTCAGACAGAACAAACTGATTCAGAAATAGAAACTGATGGCTGTAATGAAAGAGCCATGTTACCAAGGAATGACAAACAGGAAATTTGGACAGATCTACATTGCTGGAGGAAGGGGGAAGGAGAAATTGTCCTGTGAGTAGCTTGGTGTGGTAAACACCACACCTTTGTAACCCTATTAGCTTCTGAGTTGGGACAGATTAAAGGTGTGAAACCTATCTACCCAAGTATACATGGTTTAACATCACCTTCTTAGAGTAGTTTCCCTCCTTCATAAGTACCAATAGGGTGGGGGGAAAGGGGAAAGCAGCAGGGAGAGAGGATGGTTTCGGAGAGACTAAAATGCTTCTGTTTCTCTGGGTACAGAATTACAATACTTGGCACAAGGCTGGGAAGCAGCATTTGAAGGAGAGAGGGAGGAAGGAAACAGTGAAGATGAGCTGAGAGAGGGACAGAGACGGGGATTTGAAAATTTCTAGAAGAGACAGAGCAGATATATTGCTGATGTGCTGTAAGTAAAGTGCACCATAACCAGTTCGGCTGAGGTGAGCTGGCATGTGCCTTCACAATGAAATTTGGCTCCTCCATCACATGAAATATTTTCTGGTTGCTGCCCCATCATTTAACTGCATGGCATTCTACTTAGGACACAGCAAGCTGCTCTCTACCTTTAGAGACAGTGTAGCAATGTCTTGAATGTTCTCATTGCAGCAGAGAATAGAAAGCCTCCCCACTGCAAGCATTAGCAATGCAATTTCATAACTATCTGTTCAGACAGTGCACAGGAGCCTGAAAAACGACTTGAGACACTTCATTCCCCCTGGGAAATGCCATCCGAGAATATGTTAATGTGACAAATATGCGAAAGGCTGTCCCCTATTGGTGAACCATGAAGAAAACCACCTCCTTTTTTTCTGGGTTCGTGAGATGTGCTCCTCCCTGCCAAGAGTGGAGCAATCCTTACCCTCTCATCAAACCAGACAGATGAAAAGTATGGAGACATTGTGCTGCCTCCTTCGACTTGCAACGTGATTTTGATATTATCTGTACTACCTTTGACAATGCACTTGAAATTAATCAGAGGAGAAATGTCTTATTTAATTATATTTGACCATGAACATTGATCAGTTGCATGTAATTTTGACTTCAGATCTGCATGTCCAAAGTCCTTTCTAAAAAGGGCACAATATTACCCAGAGATACACGGGAGATGGTATTATCTGAGTCTCTGAAAAGATACTCTCAGGGGAAATGAGTGTACATCTGGGAAATTAAAAATCATTTGCTATGAAACTCTCAGTGAGAGATGGACAGTATCAGAAGAGGGATCCCCTAGGCATCAGTCCTTTGCCCGTTCTCTTTCCATTGCAGTTGTGTTAGCTCATCCTACTTTCAGATGCTTGCATTAATTTCTGGCAGACTAGAAAATCACTCCGTCCTCTGAGGAGACCATGGCAAGGCCCACTGTTCCTTGGTATCTCAAATGGCACAAAAGGCATCTGACTTCCCTCTCTGTAGTCTGAGAAAACCTCATGCAGACTATATAGTCCTCTCTACAGCCTCTTTTTCAGGCTTCCTTTCTGCCACAGGAGAGTTGCTGTAGCCTTGGGTACAATGATAATTTGGCATCCTTCAGGCAGGTCGGTCAGAGGATCTATGGGGCAGACTCAGAGTCAGGTGGGCCAAGGGCTCTACACAGTAGGCAGCTTGAAGGCTTTGCTTTGGATGTTTTCTGTGTCTCCTAGGTTGGAATTCCCACCAGGCATGTTGTTAAACGCTCTCCAAAAGCCTGGTTGTTGGTGCAGACTGTCACTTGTCACTTCCTCAGTGGTGGCCACATGTCTGGTCCGTGCCTGGACCAGAGCCTCAGGTTTAGCTGCCTCCAAAAGCTCTGGAGCTTTCAGGCACCAAAACCTCTCCACAGACTGAAGCAGCACAGGGCTGCACTGCTTTTCTGAACAAAGCAGTTCTGTTCATGAGTATTTTGTAGGATGGTACTGGAAAACTTTCTGCTGTTATTTGTTGTATCTTAAATGGGTAGAGATCATCAATTGCCAGTTCTGGCCCTTCTTCCCTGCTATTTCTTGGGCTAGGGTAGATCTCCCAAATTTCATCTATTCCATGATGCTCAGCTAGTCCAGCACTTTTCAATGATGAAAAGAATTTAAATTAGGGTAAAAAACAATAAAGAAAAGCAGAGAAGAGATGCTTATTGTTGCATGTAGCAGGATAGTGCTCTGATATCTGCTCTAGTCTAGAGCTTGTGGTGACTTACACTGCTCAGCTGCATGGAATCTGTGAACCCAAACAGCACACAGGCTCAGGCAACTCCTCTTCTCCTGAGAGAGAGTCAGGATTGCCACAGTTCCCACACCTCTCAGAGCCTTCAGTGTACTGAGGCGGATTTGCATGTCCTGACAGGTTTTTCTTGACTGTCTCTCAGATTCATCATTCCTTTATAAAGGGCAAGAGCTTTTTCTACCTCTCACCATGTAACCTTCCTGCTCTCCAGACACCCAAAGGGTCTTGGATGGCATTTTCTGGAGGGAGTAAAGTGTCTCAAGCTGTTTTTCAATAGGTTGATTTTTGGGTTTGGTTTGTTGTTTGGGGTTTTTTTGGAACCTGAGGAGGAATTAATATTTCACAAAAGTGACTGGGTGGGTGGAGGGGGCAGCCTGAATACAAAATCCACTTGTTGATTGGGATTCTGGGGTGGGAGTAAAGGAAGAAAGCATTGCAGGGAGTGTTTTCAAGCTCTTAAGAGCATGTTTTTCCAAGTGCTGTTCTTAAGCATAAGACTTTTAATAATAAGAGCACAGTAGGGAAATATAAATGACACAAAAGGCAGTCTCATTGCAAAGCTGAACAGTTTGTAGTTTAGTAGATTTTTATGATAAAAGAGACAAAAGGAATAAAAGTTTTTTCCTTCTCAAAAGCAACCATGCCTAGTAACATCTTTCACTAATAAAAAGAATTCAGCCTCCCTCCCTCCTGAGATATGTTCTCACCCAATTAAAATCCTCCTGCAGATCTGTAGGCCTATTGACAACTCGTTCCATGTCACTAAACTTGGTTTGCTGCCCTGTTACAGAAATTACAATGCAGTGCTTCTTCAATGGTCTTAGTGTTTGTGAGTGGCAGAGGAGAGGGCGTTTTGCAGACTCTGAGCCTCCTACCTGGGATCTTCATTCTAGCCTTCATCTTTCTCTTTGTTTTCATTTCCATCTTGTTTGTCAGCAGCAGGGCTTACTACCAACAGGAAGAGATTCAGTTTTCTTTTGTGTTGTAGCAAAACAACTGTTGTTGTTGTTTGCCTTTTATTCTTTTTGCCAGTTTGCCCTAGACAGGCTGGAGGTGAGGAGCTCTGAAGTGTGCACATTTGCCACAAAGATACACAGAAAGAGGCTGGTATCTGTGAGCACATGGAGAAGGGAACGAAACTGTGGGAAACAGTCACCAGTATCCCTTAATATGAAATCGGTCTATGAAGCCTTGATGGAAAGAAGGAAATCCTTTGCTGTGCAGAACACTAGGAGCCTGATTCTAGTCCAAATAATGAAATCCTCTCAGAGCAGACCTGTAGATAAGCTGTGCAGGCAGCGTTAATGCCAACTATCATTTCAGCTGCAGCCCAGCAGCTGGTGCAGGCTGTTTGTAAATCTGAGTGTGCCGCGGAAAGCGAGGCAGTGTCCCCCACGAGCAGTTCAGTCACCTTCCCATATAAGAGTATGGAATCCAGAGAAAACTGACTTCATGCCTTTTTTGACAGAAAGAGTAGGAGCAGAGGCTGTCACAAGTTCAAAAAGCTGAACTGTTTAGTTGTCTCGTCCTTAGTTGTGTCCTCTTCAAGCACGGCAAAATCTAAGGATGAAACTGTCACTGTTGCGCAGATGTTGAAACAGAGGCACACGAGAGCAATTGCTGAGAGAAGGGAATTATTTATTTAAATGCAGCTTTTGTATACAAAATGAACGCTTACTGGAATTGGCCACAGCCCTCCGCCCCCCGGGGCTGATTGGCCATAGGCATTCCGCCTGTTCCCAAAGGAGCTCTGAACACCTTATCTTGTGTTTACCATAAACAGAAAGATTTTCTCATGAGAAAGAGGTTCTGTGCTGTCACATGAAACCATGTGGCTTTAAGGAGAATGTATGACCTTAATCCCACAAGAAGACTTTGTAGTCATTTCCCCTCTCTCACAGACCTTGTGAGAAGCTTGAGTGGGTATCTGGTACAGCTTCTGTGAGCCACTCAGGTATGGAACTCCCATTTAAATTAGGGGAGTAGTCTTAAATAACCTTTTAGGAGCTCTGCCATGATGTATTTTTGATATATAAAAGAGAAATGATAGAACTTCCAGGATTTTTTCCTGTTTAGATCTATACATTCCTTGCTGAATGAGCTTTTTCCAGTTCAAGGAGATCCCATCTTTCGGCACCACAGTAGTTTTAGGCACAGTTCTGCACTCTGGACGGAAAACCAAAGCAGTCTGTAGCCCTTGAATCACCAGGATCTACCACAGCACTGGCAGCAGAGCACTTTCCCTCTCTGCTCAGCTGTTGGATCCTTTCCTGATCACAGACCTCGTACAATAACCCTGGGTGGATCACCCATGGCTCTGTAACGATGCGTGCACGAAGGGAAGAGCTGTGCCTTGCTGCGTGGCTCCAGGCTAACCCACTCTGCAGCACAGGACAAAATGCCTAATCCAGTACTACCTTGGTCCTTGTTTCATTTCTCTGATTAAAAGCAAACCTTTGTCTCTGCTGGATGCATTTGCTGTCATAAATTCATTGACTGGTGCATATACAGCTGGTTTAGTCCCCATTTAAAATGCAGGGGGTTTAAGCATTACGTGTAGAATACAGCAGGATAAATAAAGACATACTTGAGCAAACATACATTTAGTAATTTATTTTTCTACCAGCAGTTTTAGAGAGCTGTGGGGTTTGTGATTTTATTTTTTTTTTTAGTCTAATCCATTCAGTCAGCGGTCTCAGGAGTAAAAGCTTCTGCCTCAGCTTGGGGTTGATGCTTGGTCGAGCCTTAAAGCTTCATGGTTTTTTGACACTGCACTAAGTCTGAAGCTTTGATGTCTGAGGCTGCTGCCTGCACAGTGTAAATCATATTTTAAAGTTTATTGGTACAAAGAGTGCCTTTCCTCAGACATACACATGTGCAACCACACACTGCATCTTTCCACTTTTTTTAGCTACCTACAAGTTTCCGTAGGATTAGAGGATTCAGTTACTGTTCCCACATGGATGTTGCCATCTTTAATTGAAAGCTTGCAGTATCTGTGGGTTAAGGTAATACATACTTGTGCTTGGCAGTGCTGATTGAGGATCAAAAGAGAAATGAAAATGTTTTTCTCACTCCATTACCGTAGCTGCTGTACCTGTGTGTAAAAGCTGTTCCTGAAACCAGTGGGACTAAAGTGAAGGCCAGACCTGGTGCACAGAGACCAACAGTGACTTTTGGTGTGTGGATACAAACCAGACCGTATTCCATGGGTCTCCAAGGAGTTTGTTTTATGGTTTGGCACAATGGCTGTGCAGCTCCTTTGGCTGCAACGTTTGCTGCTCCCGTTTTGGCTGGGTCTGACGAGATGTGTGAGCCACCTTTCTGAACTGTAGAGTGCCACTAGTTGGGGAAGTTCAAGTCTGTCTTTCACAGGCTAATGGAGCACACCAGGGCATGGGATTAGCAGGATTAACAGGATCAGTGTCTGAGTTGTAGCTGTTCAAAGCTTTCTCCAGTGTACAGATGAGTGCTGGCAGGAAGGAGACATGGCTCGCTATGGGAAGGGCAAGACACTGACTAAGCACTCATTCTTCTGTTACAGTCATTCTCTGTTCCCAAATGTGCTTTATACAAGGAGCAGAGAGCACAGTTTGCACGTGTGCTTCTGTGCCAGATGTAAACTTTGTAACAAGCTATTCAAGCCAGTGGCACCTGTGATTGCCTTTGTATGTCTCCTGGTTTCCATCCGCACAAGTGAGAGCACACAAAGAGATTGTGCAGGGAAAAACTTGTGCTGAAGTTCTTTGCACAAATTTGTAAATCAAAAAGCAGCACCCAACAAAATTCAGCACACCGAGTACTGAGGGCGAAATATGTTGTTATTCAGTTCAATGTCTTTTGAGGAGACACTGGAGGGATGGTATCATCAGGGAGAGAAAACACAGAAGAAGGCTGGAAGTGTGAGTTTCTTGTGACAGAACAGTTCAAGTCACAGCAAATTGTTTCAGAGCCCAAGAGCTCTCAGAAACATGAGGCCAGGACTCTGATGAGATGACCGAACAGAACTTCATTACCAGCAGAAGTTAAAAGACTCTTAGTGTAATAAAAAATTAAATCTAATTCAATATCACCTGCAGTTATGAAGGATAATGCAGAAAATCTGCTGTTCCAGGTGTTAATTGTGGTGTGGCATTTCAGGCAAAGCTAAAGAATGTAATACCTGTCAGTGGGACTTATGCTCTTAAATCCCATCAGTGCTTTAAAAAAAAACCCTCACTGGCCCCCTCAACCGTTGCAGTTACCACTGCCAATGTCACCTGGAATCTTTTGCACCTACAGGGAATGCCTGGAAGTTCTCAGGGCAAGAAATAAAGCAGAGGGTCTTTCTTCTCCTGTTATTTTTAATAAAACTCTTTATCAGTCATTCTGTAAAGAGCTGAGATACTCACACCTACTGTCTGCAGTTGTCACCTAGAGTAAAAAGCCAAGTATTCAGGCTTTTTCTCTCTTTCTTCAGAAAGCTGCAGAGAGCTCAGGGAGAAGCATATTGAAATACATTAGTAACACAGAAAACCTCCTCCACCTACTCTATCATCTCGGTATTTTTCCTCCAGCTTCTATTTATCATCTATGTATAGATTCCCTGAATGAAAAAAATTCTTCAAGAATTCATGATTCAGGCTGTAGGGCCAGGAGCTAACTGGGAGAAAGGAAAGAAATGGCAGGTAAAACGTAATTAATTGTCCATGCACTGCTTTCCCTCAGCCATCTATACTGCTCTTTCCTTTGGAAGTGGAAATGCCTTGGTATAAAGGTCAAGGTATTAGTGCACTGGGCAGGATTCAGACAACCTTTTTTCAATTTCTGCTATTGACTCCCTGTATGACCTGAGGTAGGTCCCTCATTTCTCTCTGTCTTGGATCTCTACCTGTAAAATAAGGGTAAGTGTATTTCTTTTCTTTTTCTAGTCTATTTGTCAGCTCTTTAAGCCTTGGCGTTCGGTGTGGATGCAAACACACCCATACCTATGGCTCTCAAAGCATAGTGACAGGAATGCAAATATGTAAGACTGTACCTGAGCTTCAAAATCAGCACAGTTTATCTGCTCTCTGTTACTGATTTTTTTTTTTCTTATTTGTATCCTTCTTTATCCTTTAAAAACTGTAATTTTAAAACAGCAAACTAGCCATGAGCCCATTAGTATAAAGCAGGTATAGGTATTTGTGATAATCTTAAGTGACCTTCAGATCACTGAAGATGGGAAGAAACTTCCAAGAAACAGGTTCACTTGCAACTGCAGCTTTGGGTAAGGACTTTCTTTAGGAAAGTCTTGCTAACCAGCGTTTTCAACAAGGCACTGGACTCCAGGGATCAGAGGCTGATCTGGCATTGCATTCCCTGTCATCCTCAAAGGTACTGTAAGAAAATGTAGCAGGAAAGGGTATGCTATTTAAATTCACAGCAGTAACAGCAGTAAAATGTTTAAATGTCCCCACGAACCAGCTTCTTAATATCCTGTCAGTGCTGCTTCTCTCACACCCCTGCTGTACCCAAGAGGAGCAATCAGAGAGACGCGGATTTCCGCAGCAAGGCTGCCCAAAGACGTGTTTTCCCCCGGCCAAATCCCACCTCCTTCTTGCAGCTCATCGCCCCTCATCCGTGTTGATACAACAGTTTATTATTAACATTATTTTCAGACGGTTCATTTCAGCAATCCAGGCTAGGGCTCAGCCCCACAGTCCCGGTGGTACAAGCGAGGCGCGTCGGGCGCGGGCTCAGGAGGGGATGAGCAGGGGCTGGTGAGGCTGGGCTTGCTGCTGTGCCAGGCTGCAGTGCACTGACCCAGGTCTCACTGTGTGCAGCCTGATGTCCTGTTAGCTGCATGGGAACGAGTGTATGTGCTTTCCTAAGAAGCTGGGTGAGTTCCTGAGGTTATTCATGGCACAGCATTCCTTGGGAGAATGTGCTAATTCAAGTGTTCGTCTCACAGTATGTAGGAGTTGGAGTCAATGCTGTTGGAGTCAATGCAGGGAAATATAAAACTTGTGGCACACTGTGATAATGGGGGCATTTAACACAGACCATTGAGAAATCATAGTCAGGGGAATCAAACAAGAAAAACTATATGAGATGACTTTTCATGAGTTTTTCTTCTCCTTTTGTTGTTCTTTAGGGGGTGAATGGATGGGGATGGTGGCTCACTTTCTGGCTTGTAAAATGTAATTTTAACAGTGATCTTACTAAAATATTGTTGAACCTCATTACGCCCGAGTTACCCAAATTGACTTCAATTTGCATGCTTGTGCAGAAGCTTATGCTAGGTAGAAGCAGAGCATTTATGGTCTCCAGATGGCAGCTGTTTTGATATATGAAGGTCACATCTTTTTAGATCCATTTGTTTTGTATCCATAGACAATCTGGTTGAGATTTGGGGCTGCTTGGAATCAGAATGAATTGGTAATGAATAATGGAACCTCAGTTTTCACGCAGGAAAAGTAGTCTGTGAGCTACTAAGGACACACCTATCGATCAACAGATTGGCCAATGCCAGCAAGCACTTTTTAATCAGGAAAAAAAAAAACATACCTAGGGATACATGCTATGAAAATTACCATCAGAGGGAGGAAGGATGCAACTTCATAAGGAGAATACTGATAAATTTATTCTTCCCAACAAAAATTGTGGAGATAAACTCATTAACAAGCTTCTGTTTGCTTCTCTTTGTATTCATTTTCTCTTTCTTAGTTGAAAATTTTAAGAGAGCATTTAATCTCTTACAAATTATATAGAATTTTATGCCTAATTGTCTACTTACTTCCATTAGTAAGGGTAGAAAGAACTTTTTTGTCAGTTATGTCATTAATCCTGGGCTTCTAGGCTTGATTTGACTATTGTGAATAAAGCAACTTCCAGAACCTATTTGAAAATGTACGTATCCATGCTTTTTTTGAGCAGAAAAATTGCTCAGCTTTCTGACAAATGGTGTGCATAATATCCAGCTTCAGTCTCATAGGTGGAACATGGGGACTTAAAGTGACAGAATCAAAGCCCAAGAGAAAAGAGCAGAACAAGGCTGGATTCTCAGAAATGATTAATGATAAGAGGGGCCTACAAGAAGATCTGGCTTTCAGCTAGCTTTGAATATCTAACCTCTGAAGATTTAGAAGCATTTAAGATGTCTCAAACCTGAGCCAAAATTATCTTCAGTCTGCAGTTTGCTCATTGACTGTTCTCCTCTCTTTGGGCTGATGATTTCATTTGTCCCACAGGTCCTTTAACAATGCATTTCCATATTGTGCCTGTGGTCCTTTCATCTCGCCTCATTTCCTGAGAGTGCTAAACTACTTGGAATTCCTTTCTTTTCCCAATTTGAGAGTTTAAAGTATGGATTTGTAGCAAATTATTCCTGATGAGTGCTTTCATTAAAAGAACAGAAGGGAAATTGTTCTAAAAACCTTCTGTGTTGAAGAGGAGAGGGATAGTGAAATAAAGTACAACTTTACACAACATTGAGAACTTCCCAGAACTGTAATGCTTTGTTTTCTGTAGAATTAAGTTGATGGTTTAGACATGCTGCTACACCTCTTCTTTGCTGAAATTAAGATGAGCTCCACTACTAAACAGATTTTCCAGTGTGGTAACAATGGTTCTCTACAAATAGGATAATTTCTCCACAAAGATCATAGACATAGAGGCAGAATTTTAGTGTATCGCAAGCCTAAAAGATGCATTAAGAGATTATTTATACAAGAAAATGCAGTATTTTCATGCATTTTAGTTGTTGAGCATCCAATACAGTTTCTTCCAAGATCACTGGGGAATTGTAGCTGTACACCAATCAAAAAACCACAGTGGGACTTCCTAACTCAGTCATTGTCTTGATGAAAGACATGTAGTATTGTGAAGATTTTCAAATTATTATTTAGATAGGGCCAGAATCATTCTACTGTATTTAGAAGGTAAAACTAAACTGGGAGAGTCTGGGGTGTATAAAGCTTGAAGAAAGGGGGGAACCTATCTATCACCGGGTCAGACTCTCACAGAAGTCAAAAAGAATGGGCTGTTAAGAATGGATTTTCATGAGTTATCCTTTTAACTTGTCCTTTTCAAAATGCTGTCATGTAACATGAGTTATGTGCTACCAGATAATTTTCCTAAAGTGGTTGCAGTACGCACCAAAGGCAGTTGTGCTCTTTGTCTGGACTATCATTTTAGAACACACTTTAACTACATCTCCTGTAGGATATAGTCTCTCTGGGAATCTTTTAGAGATGCAATTCACGGCAGGCAAACCATCTCTCATGTGTAGTCATGCAAAATGAAATAAAACAAGGTAAGAAGGAAGGCGTCAGTCGACTTTAAATGTATCCAAATTCTTTCTCCCAGGAGAAGGCAAAAAGGCAGTGGTTCTAATCTTGCTGGAGGTTGTACAACACTTACAATACTGATTAACACTTGTTCACGTTCTGCCTGATTTCAGTGGAAATTCCATGGGACTTCTGGGAATTCTGAAACTCTCAGATGAGGAATTGATGGAGGGTTACCAGCTGCAAGGAAACGACAGCTAGCTCAGGCTTCAGCACGGAAACACCTCATGGCCCAGCCTGGCTTTGGTACAGCTCTGTGGTTTGTACTCCTCTGAAGGGCACAGTATGAATTTGAACCCTTCTGGGCCAAGCAGGGCCTGATCTCTGGGTTTCCCACAGTTTGCAGATGACTTCAAGCAATGGAAATTATTCAACATAGGCAACACTACCACAGCACCCCAGGCCAGCATTGTTTTCCACCAAGACCCTGGGCAGAGCTGAGGTGTTTTCCCATCTAACCCTGAAGTGTGAAACACTTTAGGTTGGAGAGAGGCGCCTTACTGCTCCACCCAGGGAGAATTCCAGCATGCAGAAGTGCTTAATGAGCTCTGGAGCCCAGGATGAAGGTGCTCACAGAATTAAATCATCTTTGGGACTACGCTGTGTAGAGAGTAAATACTGTACATCACCATCTGAGAGGCTGGCTCCTAACTTCAATTTAATCCCTATTTAGACTGCTTCAATCTTTATGTTCTCATCCATAAAATGGATTTAACAGCATTTTCCTGCCTTTCAAGGCAGCTGGGTAAGCACATGAAGATATGTGCCTTAGCACTAATGAGCTCTTATGAGTACTGTAAATGAGAATCATCTAGATTAAAATGATGCAGGGGCTTTTCTTTATTTTGCTGAAAATAACTGAATCTCTAAGGTCACTTATGAGGGTATTTTTTCAGTGGAAACCTTTATATTTTGTGTAGGAAAGAGTGGGGCCAGAATCTATCAAATGTAAAAGTGCATGTATAAATATGCATAGAGCAGTCCAACATTTTCACCCTGAGGAACTACTGTATCAAATATTTTATTATATTTTATTTTGTTTCATTTTATATTTTATTTTTTCCACACCAAGAAGTGTCTAGTAGAATCAGCTGCACTAGGGAGAGACTTGATGCCTCAGATTGCTGACCTTGGGCTTTGGACCCCAAAAGTGATGAAGTAATTCCATAGAAAGAGAAGGTTGAATGAGAGAAAAAAAAAAACCTATCCATGTTTTGTACACAAATTATTTAATCCAAATCCACCAATTATTGCACTCTGATATATGCTTGTAGACTTTGACTAGTATGAAACATGACAACATTGGTTTTTTAACAGAATATATTTGTTGTACAGAAGAAGGGGCAAGCATGAGTTTGAACTGCATATGTAAGAACAGAGGATGTGTGTATCCCTTGCTCAGCTTGTGCCTGGTACTTGTGCCTGGTTAAAGGAATAAATTCTTCATTTGTGGCAGGATCAGAAAGCCCTAACTCCAAGAAAGAGAGGAATATCATGGTGTAAAATGACTTGAACTTTAATTTGTTACTTAGGCTTGAATCCAATGGACTTTATTACTTGAAATTAGAGACTGAACATAGTACTCTCTTCTTTTCTTGGGTTGCTTTTTGGTTTGGTTTTTGGGGTTTTTTTTATGTTTGGTTGATTTGTTTGGTTTTGTTTCATTTTGGGTTTTGTTGTTGTTGTTTTGTTGGTTTGGGTTTCGTTTGTTTTTTCCTCAGGTGTTTGAAATATGGTCTTTCGGAGCATCCTCTGCTGTTTGTCACAAAACCAGCTGCAGAGCTGAAACATATGAGATGTACAAGGCAAAATGAATAGAGAGGGTCATCCTTTCTGGTTTGTCCCTTCCTGTGGGATTTCTGAGGTTCCCTTGCAGCGATACCAGCCGCGTGTGATTACAGTGAGTATGATAATGTCTGGATGCTTAGTACCAATTTCCAAGCTGAAGACTGTGATTTTACTGTGTATTATTTATAAAGTTCCTGCTAGGCCTAATGCTTGCTTCATGAGAGATCACCGTTGAATATTTGCGCTGAACCTGTCTCATTCCACTTAACAATCCACTTTATCAGCACACTGTCCACAGTTGTGCTGATCACAGCTTCCAGCGGGGTATGTTTTAACTGTTCCATTACTTCATCAGAAGACTGGCCCTCCTTGTTGGTAAATACCTTCTTATACTTGGACTGAGTGCACCACCTAACAAGAGGGTCAGGGTTTCCTGCATGCAGTTGAATGTTATTTCACCACCAGCATTTCACTCTGGAAACTTTGGACTATTCTCAGTTTTTCTAGTCAGCAATTGGATCATATTTATTTAGAGCTGGCTGTGCAAATGTATTGATTTGTAGCCTGTTATTGTTTTGTGCCTTTTATTTATGCGGCTCTAATGGACTGAAAGTGTTTCAAAACGAAAAGGGATTAAAATATAGAGCTTTTTCTCCAAGCAAGTGTAGGGAATATTATAACTTGAAATCTGTTCTAAAATGTGAATTTACAGCATTTATATACTGTTATTTTAAAGCTAGAAATACTGTGCCATCCAGTAATTGAGTACAAAGCCATGAAAATAGTAGAAAGAAAAGAAGGATCAGAGAGGAAACAATGAAGCTGGCAACACAAACCCTTGTCAAATGTGAGGGATGAGCTTTGAAACAAGCTCTGACTTTGCCTCAGCACCACTTGCTTGGTCGAATAATCTCACCCCCCAGCCAGATGTCACCATATGGCCAATGACAACTTTCAATTAAAGGCCTATGGCATTTATCATCTCCTTTTGCATATGGATAGAAAGCAGTCCTGTGACCTGCCCATTGCACCCAAGAGGTTTGTGCTCCTTCTTTAAAAGATGTGTGTGCCAAGACTCACCTCCATCCTTGGTGCTGTAAGTTTCCAAGCCCAGTTTTAGTGTTTTGAACCTTTGTTCAGCCACTGTCGTCTCTGAAAACTTTATCAAGCCTGCATCTCCAGCAGTCCCTGGGTACTGAGGGTGAGTTTTGGAGAAGCTCAGGGCTCAGCTCTTGAGAGTGCTGAAAATGTCACTGTGCAGTTGATTCAAGCCTCACAGCTGCTCTGGCTGCCCACTTCTGCAAGGGGCATTTTCAGAGCAGGGCTACACAAATGTGAATGTTGTGTGGTGCATCTCAGCTATGGAACCCATGGCACTGTGACAGCACCAGTCACACTTACCAAGGAGTCCTGGCACCCTTAACGAATGAGGGACAGATGCTAATGAACCAATCAGCTGCTCATCCTTGAGACTGTTTAATGATTATAAACCAAATTTGATTATAGGAGTTACTATGTGTTTTAAGTGAACTTTTGTGAGTGGCTGGGCTTTCCCAGTAATCCTATACAGTGCCTGTATCCAAGGCACCATTCAGTGGCTTCTTGCAAATCCCTGCAAAGCAATTACTGTCCTTTCTACATGTTCAGGAATTGTCAGTTTCAGGTGCAATTAAAGTAAAATTGCTTTCAGTAGGTACTTGGCTATGATGACTTTTGCTGGTCATAATTCTCTCTACACTATGTTGTTTCTTCAGATAAAAATTATATTTCTCATGTGCCCTGGAATCTCAAGCTCATTTTTGACCCAAAGTATCCTCAGAGAGTTGTAAAACTAAGATGTTATAACTGCACATTACCTAGTAATGAACATTGTGAGAGTCAGGCCAGGAAGATGAAGACAAGAGGTATGAATTAATGTTTTAATAATCTTCCTCAGATCAGTACAAGTCATATAGGCAAGGATCCCAGTAACTGCTGGTGAGCAATGCAGCTCCTCCAGTATGGCCTGATATTGCTGTACAACTCTCCAAGGAGATGGTGCTCAGTGTCTGCAGAGACAGATGGCCAGTCAGCTACCAATCGAGTTTTGACCTTGTCCCAGCATGATGGTGCAACTGTGTACTTTGGACAGAACTGCTGTTTACAGTGCCACAGCTTTTGCTGAAGGCATAGGAAGTTTATTAGTTTATTTTTACTTCTATTTAATCCTGAGCTATGCAAGACATTCTTTTGTACTTATCCAGGGCATCCACCATTTTTATAATGGAAAGCAAAGACCTGTTCCACTTCAGACTAGCACAAGATTTGAATTGGAACACAGCTGTGAATCGTGCCACTTGGTTCTACAGGGCCAGAACAGGAAACTTGTGGGAGCAGCACCTCTCCCTGCACCATGCTGGTGTTATCCTTCTCCAGTACAGGAGCCAACCAACATGAGCCATTTTGCAGACCTGCACAATGCCAGCCTTCCCACACATCCATGTGTGCTGCCTGTCAAGATCTGCTGTGATTCTTCCATGGTCGAAATAACCAGAATAGTGTCTCGTTCTTGCATTTTGGAATACAAAAATCTCCAATGACCATGCAAAGACTTTATTTTAACATCTCAAAGCAGAAACCCCAGACAATACAGAACTATATCCTAGAGCAATAGGTTTAATAGATTAAGAGGCTGTCTTCTGGCACTGTGCAAGGTGTTGGACTTGCCTGAATCATTCCTTGAACACAGCTTTTTTTCTGGGAAAAACACCTTGTCTGCTTTTAAAGATTTTGTTCAATGGTGGAGAACACAGTACAAATCTTGTTTACTTGTTCCTATGTTTACTTACATTCTCTGTTAAAAATACGACACTTTTCTATGCTGAACTGGTCTAGATTTAACATCCAGCCAGCCTTGTTAAAGCTTTGTCTATGGATGAAAAACCTTCTATTTATTTTCTAATTTCTGTTCCTTGTTAGGTTCCAACAGTCAATGTTCATGACAATACACAGTGGGTTTGTGATGAGATTGCACTGTTAGGGATGTACTATTAGCCATGCTTTTCACAGACACTTAGCATCACCCTTTTGGCTCTTCTTGGAACCATCTCCAATTTTTCAGCACCAGTTTGATAAGATTTACTGAAAAAGGACAACACAGACCCAGATGGCTTCCCACTCAGTGCATTCAAAAGTGGCAACACTTCTATTCCATGTGTTTCTATTCCATGTGTGTTGCTATAAATACAGCAAAAAAACACGTAAAAGGATTTAATCTTTTATTTTTAAGTACCTGAGTGCTGTGAGATGGGTGCAATACCACAGGAGTAGTGCTCAGAAAAGCCAGTGTGCCTGAGGTGACCCTATTCCTCCATTTGGTTGGTCCAGAAAACATGGGTCAGTACAAAAGGGAGTACATTTGCAGTGACTTCACCAGATGCAACTTTCTCAGATATCAATAACCCAGAAAATTTGGAACAGGGGAAGTTAGCAGAAAAACTATTGTCACTGCAACCTCCTTTGTTTGTTTGTTGCTTTTTTTTTTTAATATGCCCTCTTGATATGTTCTGTCTTCAATGCTACCTTCCAGTTCGTCAGTCACCATTAGTCTGGCTCCTGGTTGTTGGGTGTTTAAAAAACTCAGCTAACCAACAAAAACCTGAGCCAAGCTCCGAACAAGCATCTGGTGTGGCTGTTTGGATGTGTCTGTGAGTAATGCCAAGCTACAGGAAAGCCAAGCCAGTATTCAGACATCAGTTTTTGGAAATGGAATTTGTTGTGTTATTTATCTTCTGTATTAATGGAGAGGGCTTGGCTTTTGTTTTTTAACCTTGCTGTTTCAATGCCAGAAGAGTAGAAATATAGCCCAAGTTAAAACAATAGCTCTTAAAAGATGTGATATTTTCTTTCATCCCCTGTTTAGTAAGCAGCCTTGGTAGTGTCATTTCATATAAAGAACTGCAAAGTCACAAGGTCCAGAAATACAATAATTCCAGGAATGACAGAAAAAAAATGACCTGCTTTGTCTTTTTATTGACTGTAACTGTGGTGAAAAAGGCCATTCTGCATCCTCAGCCGTAACTAGTTAATTACTTTCTGTTGTTTTTTGTAGATGTTCCTAACCAACATTAAGTAAAATGTACATTGTGGAACAAACCATGCATACAGTATATGCCATAATTACTGTTTAGCAATTTCACACTAGCAAAAATTTATTAAAACTTCACGACTCATTAATAGTAAGTGATCATAATCGCTTAATAGAAAAGGAAACTGAGCTAATGATAGAAGTGCTGATTAATGTTTTTGACCTTAAGACAGGAAGTCAAGTGAAATTAATGTCATTGGGTGTTGAAAGTTAAGTTATTGTCAAGTGTAGGTAGCTTGTAATCAAAAGAGAAACCCCAAAAATACACGAATTTTGTGTTTTTCGTGAGAAAACTATTGCTTTTCCATACTTGGTGGCATTTTTTAAACCTCACTGCTGCATTTCAAGTAACAAGATTGACTCATTTATTACAGAAATCAGTTTAAAAAGGAAAGTCACCCAAATAGATAGATAGATAGATAGATAGATAGATAGACAGATAGATAGATAGATATAGATAGATAGATATGGTCACTTCAGGGGGAGATCTCACAGAAATACTTACTATGCTGGCAATCAAGCAGCATTTTATGTAGCTCTTCATCTCTTTTCTTTTGGGTCAACAGCATTCCTTTTATGAGCTTAGGTTAAATATTTCTCAATACCATAACAGCCCAGCTGACCAGTTGGTCGCCTCATCACACATGAGATGCTTGGGCACCACTGGAGCTGACAGGATGACTCCCTTTGCAGCCAGCTGTGTGCCTGGAAAGCATCAGCCTCAGCTTTGCATCTGGCTGCTTCTGATGCCCACTGGGGCTGTCGCAAGTGGTGGCATTTGAGGTGCAGCAGGCCCTGGACTGCACCAGGAGGTCTCGTGGCCAACCTCAGGCCAGATTAATGTGGCAGTGTAACATCTGTGCAAGGGTCCCGATCCCTGAGGTAATTTAGGTAGTGGGTTGTAAATGGAGATGACTCCTGCTTCAGCTGTAAATATTTTTTATGTGTGCTTTTTTTTCCCTCATTTTATGAAATGAGACATTAGTTGAAAGCAGGATCACCAGGACATACTAGTTCTTAACTACGCCACACCCCTGAGTGTAATGTTTCAAGATGAATGTTTTGGTCCCTCTCGCAAATTGATCTAATCCTGTCCCACTGAAAAGGTTGAAAGGAGATGTCTTTCACCCGAGAAGACAAACTTCCTTGTAGATGCTAACTCAGGTTCTGAGCACTCTGAAATTCAGTTTGAATAACCTTCTCTAGATTATTCAACAACTTCCATGATGGGCAGAGAGGAAGGGACAGTTTCTTCCAAGTATGAGCAGAAAGCTGGCTACGTGTTAGCGAGCTTGACGTTCATTTGACATCAAAGTCACAGAGGGAAGGACAGTCCCTTTCTAATAATGTCACTCAATATTTAGCCTACCTACATTTGTATTAATAATAAAGCCCTCAGGCAGTTAGTTATGTGCAGCCATTGATCTGCTCAAAACAGCACTGAAGTATTGACAAATACTGTTTTGGAGACAAAGAAAAGCTAAACTGTATTTATATCCACCAGATTCTGACCTCTGACAAACAAGCAAATGTAACTGCACAGCCAGGTTAATGCTACCTCTGAACCTCTCCAAAGCAGAATGAAGCCAGCAGTGGATTGGTGAATGCAGATTTATTTTTAGATTTTTGTTTTTATACTTTTATATCTGTGTGTGTACTTTGTGGGAGAGTTTCCAACTGCTTCTCTTGAAGATTTTTGTGTTAACGTCTCTTTTGAAAGCAAGAGGGATATGGCACACTTGCAAACCTAGAGATAAATACCATCTGTTTAGTTAACCTCACTGAGAATATTGGTGGAATGTTGTTCTTTTTTTAACACATATATACAAGAGCAATTCAGAGACTTGAATTGCAGGTCCTTCCAAAGCAATTGACTACAAGACTTTATTTTATAATGCTACAAAGCAGAAATGTATTTTTTATTAAAGACTCTGTGAACCGCACTTTCTACCTCAGAGCAAAAGATTTTCTAGCATCCTCGTTGGGGGAGAAAAAGCCAACAACAACCAATCCAAAAAACCTTCTGCACAATTACTATGGAGCAACATTTCCCAGTCCCTATTTTGGCTTTTTCCTCGCTGTTGCCCTGCAGTTTTCTGTAATTAATACAGATTAAAAAAATTTGGCAATGCAGAATTAGGGGGTGTAATTTGTAGTCAGAGCCAAAAAAGACATGCGTCTCACCAAAACAATTGAGTTTATTGTTACCAAAAAATTGTTTCAGGAAATCATACTTCTGTCTCTGAACGCACACCAGAGCTCAGCATGAAGCAGACAGTAACAGAGACAGAGACAGGGTTTTCTGCCAACACGCAGGAGCAGTGCAAGTGCCGGGGCAGGCTGATTGCTTGGGCAGAGTGTTTTGGAGAGCTCTAGGAGCATGCCTGGAAAATAGTTGGGATAACCTTTCAAAATCCCTTTCCTATGCAGCTTAGAACTCCACTGACTTAATGGCACACTGGAAATGCATCTCCAAGAAAACTCCAACAAAGGAGATGTCAAATTTACCCCCTCTAACCTGTCCACCTTTGTCCATGCCTATTTTGAAGACGCCAACCCATTCATCTGCTTACCAGGGTGTCATTTAAAATGTCTCTGCACAACTCACCCCATTTAACTGAAATTATTCTATAAATGTCATTTAAAGTTAGATAACTCCACTTTTCTGGGCATCCCTAGACCTTACCAACATTCCTAAAGGAAGTCAGCCAAACTGCCCAGTGTGAGGAGCACTGTTCAACACACGGCAGCCAGGACAGTGGAGGGAGAACTATTTCTTCATGAGGTCACCGGTGCTCCCTGTCATGACAAGAGATGGATCCTATGAGACATCATTCTTTATTATCAGCATAACCTGTACATGTGGAAGAAGTGCAGTGATACAATGGCTCATATTTGTGCACCTACTAGGCAGTTCCCTTGGTACTAACTTGCCCTGCTGGCCTTTGTCCAGGAAAGTAGCCCTACTGCCATGATCTCTCAGCCCAGAGGGAAATTGCCAATGGCAGCCTACGTGTGAACAGTAACAATTAAAAGTAAAAACCCAGCCAACTCCTAAATCAACAAAACAAAACCTAAAAATCAAACCCACAGATGAGGCACGCTGAAGAATCCATCTGGTCGTGCATAGTTGGCTGCTTAGTGATGTCAAACACAGCCTGGTTTCATCTGTCCCAGGAGAGGCTGCTCAGCAAGTCTGACATGGAGCTGTACCCCTTGAGTGGAGGCTTCACTGCTGTTCCTCCATCCCCATCCTCCTCTTTCACAGTGCTGGAGCTGTGGCAGCACAGAGAACGAGGGAGAAGTAGAAGGAAAGTCCAATGCTAACTTGTACTGGCAAACATTTTGATTGCTTTTGTGCACCACATCCTCCAAACACGTCTCTGAAATGGTTCAGTGTTTGGAAGACGGCACTGCAGGAGCTGAAGAACCTGGAGCACTTTATGCACAGGACTCAATAGCAGCAGAATGACTCCTCAAGCCAAGCAACCTCAACAGCTGGCCCAGGAACCCAAGCTGAGCTGTTGGATGCTGCCAAAGAGAATGTGCTGCCTTCCCCTCCCACCTCCTGAAACACAGATCATCTGAGCAGCAAACGATGCCAGGACAGCTAAACATCTACTTGCATCACCCCTGCACCTCTAGACCCTCCTGGAGCTGCCAAACCACGATGACGATTTAGCTGGAAAAGTGTTTTCAGCCCTAATGGAGCAGACTTTTCACCCTGGATTTTGTGCATCTCTACCACTCCCATCCTTCCCTCTTGCACCCTGCCCCCAAACCTTGATTCTCTCTCCAAGCAACAGCAATGGAAACTGTCTGGCCTTAAAACGGTGGGAGGCTCTGGCCCTTTGCTGTGCTGCAGCTTTTTCACGGCTGAGTGTGATTGCTCTTTGCTCATAATATATTCATTTGTTAAATCTCAGTTTGAACATGAGTAAATGCTGAAATAATTTTCCTGGTTTTTAGTCACCAACGTGTGGAAAGGCACCATGAAAGCTTGTTTATCCACCTTCCCTTTCCTCTCCCAGCACACTCTGCATTTCCTAAAATACCCTCCTGCACACGCTTTTGTCTTCAAAGCCTTTGCAGCTCTTCTGCTGCCATTGTGTGAAAATAGGAGCAAGCCCTTTCTTTTTGGCCTGGCAGGATGAAGGGGTGGGATGGGTGTGGAGGCGGCTGTGCGTGCCAGAGAGTGAACAAGCATGAATGGGGCCAGCTGGCCACCCTCTCTGCCCGTCTTTCCATCACTTCCATCTGATACTGCCTGCTCATTGTAATTTTGCAGGCCACATTCACTAACACAAAAAGACTAGGGAGCAAGCAAATGAGCAGATATTTAAAGGGAAAAGCTTTATTTCTTATTTTCTTAGCTCATGGTAGACTGCAAAACAACAGGGAAAAATGAGATCAATCTTGTTTTCCTTCCTTTTTTGTTTTTTGCCAGTCAAGCTTCCTTTTTTTTTTTTTTTTTTCATAAATCAAACCAGAAGAAAACAACCAGGAAATTGTTCTCACAAAAACATGCTTTTTAATAAAAAAAGAGAATAATGTTTATTGGGAGGGATTGTTTTCTGGATATGTACAATACTAATGCAGGAGGATTATGCTAACAGAAAACGCCAAACATCATGGATTGACTTCCAAAGTGTGGACAGTCCAAAGAGCAACGTCCTCAGAGCAATGTCTAAGTCAGCAGGAACAAGTGAACAGTGGTTTTGGTTTTTTTACAACAAATTACCAGCCATTATGACTGAAGACCTGACACGTAATAACCTGCAGTGAGACGTACAGAAATCCGTAAGACAACATAGAATTTACACAAGAAGGTAACTGTTTGTGTCAGAATTTCCTCCAGAAAATGGAAGCATGTTCTAGACAGTTTTGGAAAAGACAAAGAGAAAAAAAAGGTGAAAAAAAAGTGCAGGAAAAATGCTTACATTGGATATCCTCAGATCACAGTGAATGCCAGTCTTCCTGGGTCCAAATGCTACCTGTTACCTATACCTTCACCATTTCTGCTTACCCTTAATTAGTCCCTTTACCATCACGATGCAAGAAAAATTACTTTAATGTGAGCCTTCTCCTGCTATTTCCTTTCTGCTGCAGCTCTTGTCAACTTGCAGTTTACACAAAAAGTGCAAAATTCAACACACCCTCAGGTGAAAGACACATACACCTCCCTAGCCTGAGCAGTACTAATCACAGCTAATCATCATTTCAGTTCTAGGTAATGCTGCACACAGTCAGAGCAAACTCAGCACCAACGATTCTGGGGAAGGGGAGAACATGGAGATTAATAACTGCCACCAGTTAAGTTCCCCACGTGTTTGAGTGCTTGCAAGCAATTTCTCCCACTGCCTGCATTCTGGATTTATTTTTTGCTCTTATCCAGAACCAATGTTGGATACTGAGAAGAGGTAAGAGGTTGATTTTATGCATCACTTCCCAGAGAAGTGGCAGTATAAAAATCAAGACCATATTTTTCTTTCAGTTTTGACCTCCACTTGGTTTTCTTTCTAAGCAATGTGTGACTCAGCTCAGTCTGGCCTGTGCACTCCCGACTGCCAGATACAATCCCCTGTGAGCCTTTGTCCCACCTCTAACAACCCTTACAAACATTCTTTCTGTCCTAACTTTCACTTAAAGGTTAAAGCCTTTGTCTCACCCCAAAGCAAGCAGAGGATGTCACTGCTAATAACCAGGTCTGGGGATGTGAGAGGGAGACCCTGTGCTCCCAGCATTTAGGTCAGCATACTCCCAAAAGAATTCCTTCACTTCTCAAAAGGGGAAACACTTTCCATGGGCTAATCCACAAAGTCAAAGAAAAAACCCATGATTTCTCTGTTTTATCTTCAGTGGGACACACATTCCCCTCTCTCAGCAGTGTGCTTTCAGCAGTACCTCCTGCTAAAATAAATGGTGCTTCCCTAAACAGGATTTTTTGCGTCTTCAGGCTTTCTCCTGTTTCTCCAGCTTCCTTCTGTCATATGAAACCTGTTCCATAAACATTACCATGAGAGGACCAGGATGTTTTAATCTTATTTTGAAAATTACTCCAGAGTTTCAGTAGATTTGCTGGCTTCTGTGCTTGAAGGAGTTTACATCTCCCTGTGGTTCAATACATCTGTGGGGTTTAGCTTTTGTAGCATTTAAGCTTTGACCTAAGGACAAGAGCAGTGGCCAAAATCAACTCCTTACTCAGCTGAAGAGCTGCAGCTAGCAAGCCTGGCATGAATTATTTGTCAGCATGTGGCTCTGACAGGTTTGTCAGTGTGGGATAAGCTTCACCCCAGCTGGCCAGACCTGAGTGACGGAGCAGCCACAAAGGCTTTGGAGGACAGAAGTTTGTAAGAAGTCAAATATTTTAGTATTTTGGAAAGAGGAATTTGAAGAAAATTGTCCTTAAATTTATGACTCATTTTCTTCTGGTTTCTAGGAAATTCTTCTGACAGATTAAAAAGCAGTGCAAAAGATGTATAATGTTGGAATCACTACAAGCAGGTGAAAAGGGGGTAAGGTTTGGATGTCTTAATCTAGGCAACAATTAGCTCTAATTCTATGCACTGCAACCACTATTGGCACCTGAGTAAGATAAAACAGCAGACACTGCTTTAACTCTGGTTAAATGTGCTCAGAGGACTCTTGTGAGTAGTCTAGAAAGTACCAATTTAGAATATCACGGTCTATATGGATAAAATATGCTACTGAGAAATTTGTTGACTCTGTGCTCCTTTAAAATTCAGGTAATTTTTAGGCCACATCCTGAATTTCTTGCTCAAGCTTTTATGAATGATAAGAAGAGATGGAACATCTTGTAGGAGTTGCAAGAGTTGGCTTCTGACTATTGAGGTGTTCACATCTCATATGCATCTATTAAATATAAACATTGTCTGGGGGCAAACATACTCATAAGGGTGTAAAAAAGTTGAGATAATACTGAGTTAAAAATGGGAATTCATCATCCTCCCTGATTTTATCTTAAGAACGGAGCCATCAAAATTTCCCAAAGAGAATTCTTGATCTTGTAAGAATTTACTACTTAGTGAGACTTTATCTATTTGACTGAAATTCCAACTGGAAAATACATTAGAAGCATTTAAATATTTCTAATAGCTTGTAAAGAGTTTGAAAGTTTTCAATCCTATTCAGTACCAAACTAAATTTTAAATTCCATCTGGGGAATAACAACATAATGTTTTAGCTTATTCAAGTCAAACCAAAGAAGAGAAAAAATGGGAACTTGCAATTTCCTCCCCGTTAAAGGTGTTCTTAGTCCAGTGGAGACATATTCCTGATCACATCTTTTTTTTTTTTCTTTTTTTTTTTTTCAAAAATGAAGGCTGTAATTAAAAAAGAAAACCAGAAAACCAGCACTGAAGCAAACCTATAAAGTCAAATACTGTGGAGTTGGACAAAATGACCTTCCGAAGTTAAAGAGAAGCTGAAATAGCCAATAATTGAAATGTCACAGGAGGAACTGGCTGCTAAGAAAAAGCAAATATTTAAACATGAGAAATATTTAACAAGTCACTGGATTAATTTCTCTGCCAAGTTCATCAGAACCAAATATATTTCTATTTGATGTCAGGGACATCAGGTACAATCTGACTAACCTTATGGGCACAAAACAACCCTGGAGGCCTCTTTAGCCCAGAACAGTTTTAATGCAGAACATGCAGAATGCAGAACAGAAAGAATGTCAGTGAACATATATTTTTTCAGTGAGGTAGATCCACCTTGGTATTGAAGACAAAGAATTGCATTTTATGAAAGAAAGTTATAATTGTTGTATGAATAACTGCTTGTGCTTCTGTCTTTTACTGCTTGCTCTGAAGGAGCTGCTGTTGCAGCAGAATCCAGCTCTTTTATTAGAAGCCAAGTATGAGATACTCCCGTCACTTGACATACACAAGATTTATGTCCCTTCAGGGAGCTGTTCTGAGTTTTGCTCTTCTCCTTCACTGGTTTTTCACCATCTTTACTCCATGGAAATATCACAGTGATTAGCCAACAATCGCAAATTTTAATTAAATTGAGATTTCAAGGTGATTCCTGCCCTGTTTTCTTCATCTCCAGCCTAATTGCACAGGCTTAGCAAAAGTACATACTTTCATGTTTTCAATCTACTGATTCAAACTGCAGCAAATTGTGAACACTCATATTCAAAAGGCTGGGTCTTAGAGGGGCATAATTTCCTTCGGAAAAACAAAAAAGAAAAAAGCCTGGGAATAGGTCTCCAGACAGAGGCTGTCTATGCAGCTTTGAAATGATTAAGAATTCCAGTTCCTCCTAACTCTTCCTGCTGACACAGAGAGAATGAAGCTGCTCAATGGAAAGTGCCCTGGTGGAGACAGACAGCCAGCTCCTGCTCAGGGCTCAGCACCTCATCCCCGTCCTCTCCAAGGAGCCGGATCTCAGGGAGCCAGGTCAGTGAAGCAAGCGCTGCACCCTCAGCACTGAGTCCCTGCATGGTCACTCCTCAGGGCTGCTGACCACTGCTGGTGTCACCACACACCCTGGGGCAAAGGAAACCCCCAGCTGCTGGTACTTTTGCCAATATCTGAAAGGTTCACCTTCAGTGCCTCTGTCATTGGAACAGCTCGTGGAATAAACAGTTACGCTGACTACTGCAAAACCTCAGCCATACATTTCAGTTCAGTCTGAATTTTACCTTTGTGTGCACTACTTTTAAATACAAGAAACATAAACATGCTATTAATAATACCAATGACAATGTCTGTTCCAGTACCAGATGATTTGGATGTGTTTACGGTAGCCCATGATTTAATTTGCACACAGCTGAACTGGTGAGATTTACGACTGGAAGAGTAGATCCTCTCTATGTACATCTTTATTTGGACAGTCCCTACATTATTGTTATATGGATAAAATTAATCTTTGAAAGGACTATATAAAGCCCAGCCTAAGCCTCAACACGATATTTTAGTGACTGAAGGGGGAAAAAAATTAAACAATTTGTGTACTTCAGTACTGTAGCAAATGACTGCGTTGACAAGGTCACCATGCTAAACTGACATCATCCACACCACATCCAACTTCAAAAAATCCTCCAATATTTGCATCGTGATGCCTGTAAAGTGTGAGACTCCTAAGGGTATTTTTTTCCTTTCTGCCTGTTTAATAAGCAATTGAATTTTTTAAATTAAGACTACAGTATACTCTTAATTTACAGGACAAAAAGCTTAAGTTCTCTGTTGAGTTTTTTGGCTACCTGTAAAACCCACAATTTTTTCCTGTACTACATATGAATTTTATTTCCAAAGGCAACTGTCATTGACTCAGATAACCAGCAGTTTCTTTTGTAATCAGATGCTTATTAGGTTGTTATTTACAGTATAAGTGATCAATAGTTTTTATTCTGGATCAGACAGTGTCAAAGCAGTAATAACTGGTATTAAATGTAAGAGAGATACTGTAATCAAACCAAATATTTTAAAAATCTTCAAAAAATATATACTATGCTGGGAGATTATTAAAATTCCCAATACTGCCTAAAATGTTTAATGTGCTGAATACAAATGATATTTTAAAGAAAGCTTGGTGGATCAAAGATGGATTTAATAATCATAATGTTTAGGAATTTGTTTTGAAAATATTTTTAATTGGATAATGTCAGACTTCTGAATTACAACACTATGTTCATTAGCATTTCAATAGGTTGTACTATCAACTCCTTTTGACATAAAAGAATTGGATTCATTTTTAAAATCATGAATCTCATAATCTTTTTTCTGCTGGCACTAGTTTTCAATAATTTGATTATCTTCTACAAGAAGAGCAACAGGAACCACATGGGCTTTGCTGGTAATGATGCTCTATATATCTCTTCTCTGAAAGCAACTCTGCTGCCTTTGAAAGTAATTTGCAGTTTCTTATCAACCCAGAATTAAAAAGTAATATTGTCTAATTTGTTATGTTCAGTGGCACAGAGCATTATAGAATTCTATCACATACAAATCGCTTTGAAACCTATATTATGTGATCATAATCAAGAGTACATAAATGAATTTCAAAAATTTATGAAAGTGTTTATTATTAGCCAAGAAAAACCTCAAAAGATGAACTGGTCAACAGGTTTAATAACCTCATACCAAGATGTGTATTTTGCACACTCAAACCTCAGTGCAGTTTATAAGACAGTAATTTGTACTTTATAGTTGTATTGCAAGTAAGTGATCTGGACATTTCAGAGCAGGACAGGGCATAATTGTGTAAGTCTCAGAGTAAATCTGTACATTCAACATGATGAACTCCTTGCTTGCAGAAGTTATCTTCTACTTCCAATAGGAATAAAAACTGATTACTGTTGATCACTTAGACATAACTGCTTGTAACAGTCAACAAGCCATCACAATAAGGTATAAAGACAGCCCTTAGGAGAAATGCTGCCTATCTGATGACATTTAAAGCTTTAGAGAATTCCTTGTAGATACTGCAGGAAATTGTCATGAGCCAGCACAGGCTGCCAATGTCACCGAGTGAGAACCAAGAGATTAAATCATGTATACTGGTAATATTGGCACCCAAACCATTACATTAATTTATGGAGCTGGTCTTGCAAACAGTTCATCATGTCAGAAATGCCAAGGTCTGTGGTAGGAACTACCAGGGAGAGAAAAGCCTGTCACATGGGTACATGTGCATGGTGCTGCCTTCTAAATGGACCAACCATCCCTTCATGTTGATTTTAGAAGTTCTAAGAAATAAAACACAGTTAAATGATATCCTACTACCTCTTGTCCCTCTACAATGTTTTGATAAGAGAAGTAAGGCATGGAGTTCCTGCAGCTTTTTGATCTGACATTATCAGGTATCTATAAACAGATGATGATGTTTTAGTAGAGCAAATAAATTGTATGCCATTTTTTATTAAACAAAGAGTATAATAACTGGACTATATGATCACAATGGAAGCATAGAAGACCACAGCTGAAACCCTGTAGCAAAATTTGTTCCTCATATTTAAAGAAATATATCTTTATCAAGCTTTCACAATGGCTGCTTCTTGCTAATTTAAAGGATCTTCACTCTTGTTAAGGCTAGATGATTATAATTAAAAGATAAATGTACTGTTAGAAGGTTCTATGCCACACTCTATTTTTATGAGAATTTAACTGAAAGACATACATTACACCGGTATGTGAATTATAATGGCTTCTCAGCAGGGAACGCAGAATCACTTACAGTACGTAAACATTTAAAGAGGAAAATGCTAACACACTGAAAGAGTTTAACATCAGTAGCGATTTATCAAATGAAGAAGTTTCATAAAGTCCACTCTCTGGGAGAACATTCACCATTAGACAAAAGCCTGGCATCCTTGATAGTCTGAAGTTCAACCAATTTGAAAACCAAAACCATTCAATGAGATAAACAAGGTCTTAAGAAAACCGTCATCTTCTTTCTCAGGTAAAAGCCAGAATTAAAATAATAATTATTAAAATAATCCAACCAGGTTGCTTTACAGGCAAATTTACACACTGTCTCTTTAAAACACTGCATGCCCAAAAGCCTTTTGGGTTTGGAATGTAGCACTGCACCAAGTATTTCACAAAGCCTCTAAATATCACAAGAAGCTTTTTTTTAGAGAGAAAAAAAAATAAAATTCCAGCTGACTGAGACTGTTCTAGCAGGAGTGCCTCAGCTTAGCTCCCAGACCTGGAATTCCAGATAAACAACAGAGGACAGCAAACAGATTTTTTTTTTTTTTTTGACCTTTTTTTTTTTTTTTAACACGTCCTTTTGTAATGCGGCTACAAGACGACTGATGAGCTTAGGGACAAAGAGAGTGAGAGTGCAAGTGTCATCAGGGTGAGCTGTGTGCTTAGATAGAAGCTGGTAGGAAGAGCCAGGGAATTCTCCGCAGATATGTGACTGGTGGAGACTCCTGCTGTGTTGTCCTTCCCAAGAGCGTTCTGCAAGACACAACACCTTCCTTGGTCACCATTACAACATTTTCATTGCAAAGCATTTAAGTCTACATCATGAAATTCGTCTTTTGTTTGTTCATGTCCCGCCCTCCACTGGTACCTACACATCAATCTCATAAACTGAAAGATAAAAGAGGCATTAAAACAGATGTCACAGTGACAGTATTTTGAAATTAGTTAACACCAGTACTGCACACTTCAAAAAACAGAAGAAAGTATTAAAAATTTCTTACTTTAGGAATGTTTCCATGTGTAAAAGTATGGCTTTTTTTTTTTAGTGTTTGTCATGCAGTTTATTTTATAACAGTAAAAGCAGGAGCCCCAGAGAAACTGCACCTTCTGGACAATCAACAGAACAACTTTGTTTCACAAGTTATTTCTGGATAACAATAAATAAAATTTAATCCGTGGGTCCAGATTACTAAATATGTATCCTTGCTAGGTGCAATGGTGATTACTATGGGATCTGCCTAAACACGTACTGCACAGCTACTGAAACATAAAATCAGCACAGGACACTTTGAGCCCAACTCTGAACTTCCAAGTAAGACCATTCTTGAATGCATTACGATATCCAAACATAACAAAACTGACAAGACAAGCATGAGGTAGCCCATGATAATCTTGACAGAGTTGGAATGTCTTTTCTTATGGAGAGGAACCTGTGCTGTGAAATATCCAAGATCCACACTTACCTCATTAAGACAGAGCTCTGTATCTAGAGATTCGTTGGATTTTCGCTTCTTCTGTGCCTGTGAACAAATAGAAAATTTATTCCCTGTACAATTTATACATTCAGCAGCACAAAGCACTTAGATAAATTTGCATCGGTTGCCATAATCCTATAATTTTGACAGTGATTTGCACATGATTAGCAAATAAACTCCAAATGTAACTGCATGTTTTCCAATAACAGTCACATTCTCATCTGAATTTACAGCAAAATTTCAAACAGTCAACTAAGGGTACTTAGTAATTACAATGATGAGAGCCATCAGCTGCAGAGAACATGTTATCTTCTGTGGCCCCTTAAAAGTGGTGCTGGATGTTCATGAGAAGAAATGAAATATGACAGTTAATAATTACCCTAATACCATTGCATATTAACAAATAATCTATGATATGCCTCAGTTTTAGGTAAATGTACAACACAGGAGTATTTTATCCTTAATGATTCTTGCAATTTTTCCAACCATTATGATAAAAATACAAATATTATTTTAAAATATTTCATGGTTGCCAGAGAATCTCTTCTACAAAGCTGCAAAAAGAACAATGACTCAAGCAAGAAGCATTTCAGGTGACATCATCCAAAATGGAAGCAGCAGCCTGCACTCTGTCCAGCAGCAGGAGGTGCCGAATATTTCCATTCCTCAAGTGAACAAGTCTGGGCTGGGCGTTTGCTGCTTTTCTACAAAAGCAATACTAATCCCCATGGTGTGGAAGGCGTTCTCAATAAACAGCGCTATGGCTGACTCCAGCACCTCAGTGATTCTCAGTATCAGTTCTTTCCTTGTATATTCCAGAAACAAACCCAGCACCCTTTTACTGTGCTAAAGTAAATCAATTCTTGTAACAGAAGACCTGGGCTTACAAAACTACTGCACTGGGCACATTTGATGCTTCCACCTGGAAGTTTTATTGGACTTGCAACTTCTTTCCTGCAAAAAATGAAGACCTGAATCTCATAGTGCTGCATTCATTTTACACTGCAGAATCTTACTGGTTTAAGCAGTGATGGACTAAAGCTGATGTGAGAAAGTGCTGAGCAGTCTGATTCTGTGCCCTCAAAAGATTCAGTTCCACATACAGCTATTTTTTTTTTTCATATCTGAGAGCCACTGGTTCTGCCAATGGATACAAAATAGTCTTTGACCTAATTAGTGATTTTAGAATTCAAATGAAGGAACTGAACTTCTTATCAGGAAACACATTCTGTGCTTTTGATGGCACATAAACATATTACAGACAACTGAAAAAGTGAAACAGCTGGGATTTAAGAGAAAGACAGCTTAGGTATACTAAGAATCCATACTGAATATATGTTGATAGTTCTCATATATACGACAAAATAATAGCTCCATTTATTAATAAACACCCTCCGTAAAATTTCCTTCTTACACACCCTTTCTACTAATCAGTACCATTAAAGTGGTTATGGTAAGCATAAATTTAACTGTCTAAATGGAAAAAGAAATGCCTGGAAGTAAATTTGCAACAGAAAGAAGCATCCCAGTGAAGCCTTCCTGCTGTGTTTGTAGTGGATAGGAAACTTCTTTTAAAGGCTTTCAACTCCTGCACGGCTGGCTTCAAGGAGAAAGGGAAAGAAGGAAAAACTAGATTCAAAACCTGATTTTCTGATGTCCATAACACCCATATCCTTGAGCTGGAATGTGAGGCTTCAGATAAAGCCTCAGGACCAGAAGTTCAGATCCTGCCAGTGTAAACTCCAAGGATCATGCAAGCCTCATATTTCTTAGTTTGTCACTCATTGCTAACTTTCCTATTCCCACAAGTGTCTGTTTATTGGAAACATTGTGCTTTGCTGCTTACACCTGCTGTGGATTCATAGCACTGTGCTAACTACAGGTCTACACCTGGTAGTTGATCTCAATACCAAAGTTAGAATTTATATTCCTTTTGTACTGTATTTATCACATGAGAAAAAGAGAAAAATGTAATTATTTTGCCTATTCACAGTAAAGTCTTCCTTTACTTCATTCAGCCTGAAAAACAACAGAGTGCAGCAGCTAAAACATATTTACCTTTGAGAACACTATTTCAAGGGTAAAAATCAACAGCTAGAAAAAAAATCACCATAAAAAATCCACTTTTCAATCATTTTGATAAACATTCCCTGGTTTTTTTTGGAAGGTGATACTTCTCTGCATCCATATACTTACTGTAGATATTGTAACATCAACAACACTTATTCAAGTGCATCCTCTATTAGAATGTCCTCCTCTCTTAGCACTGAAAAGCAATTTTAATATTCAGGCAGGCTTTTCCCTTATCAAAACAGAAAGGACAGTATCTTCTATTTAAAAATATAACCTCTTATTGGGAGGATGGCAAAGGGAAAGAAAAAACCTGTCATTTTGAGGATGAGATGAGACATTATATGCCAAGTTTCAAATTGGAAGAGTACATTTTTAGTGTTGAGTTATAAACCTGTGAGAATGGGTTATAATGGAAATACTGGCATAGGCTGCACTACTGGAATACAACAGTGCATCACTAAATCACAAGTAATGGGATAAAAAACCCCAAACCTGCAAGTTGAAGAGAGTGCTATAGAAAGTGAATGTCCTTTACTTATAACTGAAGGGGAAAATTCTGCCTGCCCTGCTCTTGGGCAGAAACAGCTCTACATGAAGGCAGAAATCTCTTTGTGCTATGGTGAGTGAACACCTTAGAGATTTTTTAAAAAATCAGGGTTTGGAGGTTATGCTGAGAGCTCTCGTGGAATTACTCTCAGACTGGGAGACGTGCATTTGAATTAAAGAGGACACCCTCTGCTGCTGGATATTTACTTTCTAACATCTTCCATTATCCTAAAAATTTAAATGAGAGAAATGAGTGTCCACCACGTACAGCTGCAGACAAATCTGGAATAACTGCAACATCAGTTAATTTGGGAACTGAGAGTTGTTCACTGTGCGAGATGCCAAAGATCCACTGCCAATCCTATCTCAGGTATCCCATTTGCCTACCAAGCAGGCAAGAAGGTGCTTTCAAATGTTCTAGAAGTACCTAACTCCACAGGAATAAAAGAGCACACACAAATGGCTAAGTTGTCTGTATTCAAATTTGTATTCTTTTAAAATTTTCATATAAAGCTGTTATCTGTGGATGAAGATATCCATGGGGATTCCATCATTAAATAAAAAAACAAGCAGGGCTGGGCTGATAAATATAATAGTTAAAAAAAAAACAGTGAAGGAAAATCAGCTTAAAATAAGTGGCTAAGAAAGACATATGAGTTCTTTTCTGCTGAGGAAAAATAGCATTTGCTAATGACTTACACACTGAGCTGTGACATATCTCAGACTGTAAAACAAAGTTACATAAGATGGGTTGACACTTACTCCAGCTTTGCAGGGAACTGTAATTCATTAATGTGAGCTACTCTGATGAAGCTGCATCCACACAGCCAACAGGCTTGAACTCACTTAGGCTTTTATAATTTCTAAAAATGAACACCTGCTTTCCCAGAGAATCTTCTCACTGTAGCAGCACAAGCAACAGATGATATTTAGAGATAATTGTATTCAAGCACCTCCTGATGAGCTTCAGTATTGTGTCTGTTAGTCACATAAAAGCCTTGTTTTGGTCTCAAAACCCTTAGCTTTCAATATGAGAACTAAAATATTGGACTTGGTCAGGGGCTGGTAGAGAAACCAACAGCATGTTCAGAAAAAAAAAATTCTCATTACGAGAAGCAAAATTTTACTTATTTCTTTCCTAGAAAGAAAGTTAAATCAGGACCAGCAGAAGATCTAGTTGTTTTCTGAAAAGAGAAAGGAATATTGCTTATAGAGATGTTTCTCCTTCAAAAGACTGTGTGGATCTCCATGTTTCCTTCTCATCCCAATGAATCCTAGATGAGTTAAACTGTATGCCCCTAATTAGTCTTCTCTTGCCCTGCACCTAATAATTATCATAAGATACTTCTAAAGTAACTCCCTGCTTTCCATCCCCGAAATCCCTCTGGATCCATCCTCTGCAGACACTATAGCCCTGAATTTATGCCCAGAAATGCTATCTTGCAATTATGCATCCAGCTTCTGCAAATCACAGCACTGCATGGTGAATAAATGCATTAAACACTGCAGCAGTACCTCACCAGGAGTCAGCACACACATTTATGGCTCGTCACCCCAGCAGTATTTTTAAATGTTCACTACAGCATGAATTTCTGTTACTCACAGCAACGAGAAGTTCTCGCTGGGGATGTCCCCAAATGGTGGTGAGCTTTAGTTTGGAGGGAGGGAAGGGAAGGAGAAGGATGTAAAGGGAGCTGAATGCATTGGATCTGAATGCAAACAGACACAGAGTGAGCACCCCAATTCAGAACCCAGCCCCGTTCTACAGCTGCACACTTTGGGCTTTATGAGCTTTATGGAACATATTGTTTGGACAGGGAGAGGCAGCAAAAGCATCATTAGGAGAGATATCTGCTATGCAGGCTGTTTATATGGCTGATTTTAATGAGTGAGCCCCTGTCCTCTCCTGAGATCCTGGTTAGTTATGCCCATATTAACAAGCCTTGCTGACGGTGAGGGACACATCTCCCAGAATACATCCTTGGAATGACCACACTTCTAACATAGCTGTAACAAATGAGGGTGTTTGTTCTTTTTGTTCTTCTGAGTTGATTAGAGAGATTTACTATGCAACCAACCTGCTTTTCCCAACAGCAGGACACAAACAATAAGCAGAGAAATACACAGACTGCAAAAATGCAATCAGTTTAACTCTTCTGTGCACACTAAGTGGATGGTGCATCTATCACAACTGTCAATAGTAGTTTCTTATTAGCACAGGAGTACTATGCCACACTGGAGTATAATTCCTTTCAACAGGGAAGATAAGAAAAGTGTGGGTCAGAGTCACAGGCCACTGAAATAAGGATCCAGCTCAGCACGGGGTAATTCTGAAACCCATGCCATCCAGCCAGAGTGCAGAGTTATTTAAGCTATGAAAACAATCAGCTCTGCACAATCCTATAACAAAGCAGCGAGATCTTTTTTCTGCTTCTTTTTTTTTTTTTTTTTTTTTCCCCTCTCTGCTGAATCAACCCTCAAGATACAAGCTCAGGGCATGAAATTATCAGTCGTCATTCTGCATAAAACCACTACAGTTCTGTCATGGCACTTTGTAGAGAGAAGAAAGTATCTTCTAGAAACAAACATCACGAGGATATTACTGGCACTATGCTCCAGAGCTAGACAGGTAACACCCAACACAGAAAGAAGCAAAATCGCAAGTTTTTCAGCTGGGAGACATTAAATAAAGTAAACTAAGCATGCCCCTGTGCCCAAATATGCACTGGGAAAACACACACTGAGGGCTTTTTTACCGCATCCCCCTTATTCCTCAACATTAATAAATTCTTGCTGGATTTGAGGACTTAAACATGAGAAACAAGAAACAGAGAGCAACCTTAAAGCAGGGAAGTTTGTTTTCTGGCCAGGAAAGAGAAAAAGGAATGGCAGGCCTCCCGAGATTATCTTTGTGGCTTCCTCCAGGAGGAAAGCGGTTGAAAAGAAGTCTTCACCCCAGAGCAGTCTAGAGGAATCCTCTGGGAAGAGGAGCTGGAACAAAAGCAGGTCCCTGTTGTGCTAAAGCCAGCTTTCCAGCTCTTCAGCCACCAGCGAGGGAGCACTGCCCAGTCCTTCTGGACAGGGCCAGGTGGACTGGAAACAGCATCTCCTTCCCAGACCACACAGGAACAATGAGAACCAAATCAGCTCTGGTCTAACAGACACTCGGGGCTCCTGACAGGTGCAGATGGAAACACACAGCAGCAGACACCACTTCAGAAATCTAAGAAATGGGCCGAGGAGTTGATAAAGTCTGATAGGGATAGAGGAAAAACTCCCTTCAACTTCTTCAATATGCAAATTGTTAGAAAATTTGATTGAAGGGATAAGAACTGGAAGTAATCCTCCCAAAAGGAGCTGAAAAGAGTGTGGAAGGAAGGAAAGATGACCTATATGATATTAATTATTGCTGGACCATTCCCAGATCCTCATGTTAATAAACACGAGACCTCATTAAGCTCCATCTCTCACTGCACTTATATGGCTGGGATAACATGGCACAAAAATTGCCTAACAGCAATCTTAAAGGTTTTATAAAAAACAGATCCTATCAGAAACACCAAGCTGATCAAACAGCTTACAAGGACCAGACACGGGGATCTTCAAATATTTATTTCAAGCAATTAGTCTCCCAGTGAGCACAGCACAAAATATGACACCCAGCCAAGACAACTGAGCTGACTTACCTTTCATGGCAGTACAGTAACTTGCTAACAATTTGTTTTCGTGTTCAGTCATTCATTTAGCTGAGTAAAATGAATTTCTATAGTCCCAGATTCTTGCTTCCTATTTTTAGGGGATATTATGCAATTCTCCTAATATGGTCTTTTTATGGATTCGCCGCAAGCAAATATTTTTGCATTAAGAAGGGCAGAGGAGGAAACAGAACACTAAAAAGCAGAGACTGAATAAGTTTTATTAGGTTAATATCTCAACATCTTGGGCTGCCTAGGCTGTTGGGTTTTTTCTCTAGTTATAAAACTAAACATCCATGTAATCCAAAGTTGAGTTGTTTCAGATTTTATTATTAAAGTGCATTTCCCAAGTGATTCACCACCGAGATCAACCCTGCCGTGGACAGCAGGTACAGCTGCTGCACGCTGAGCAGCACCTGAAGAAAAGCAGCAGGAGCACAAAGCTATTGCAGTCCCAGTTAAAAGCCATACTCAGCTTTTAATTTGGAAGAAAGGTAAGCAACTGAAGCACAAGAGATCCCACAACGCTTCTCCAGGCTGGAGCGCGTGTGTCCAAATGCACAAACGGAGCTGTCCAGCTGGGCAGCAGGTGAAGTTCCTGCCTCCTGGATGAGGCTGGGCTGTGGAGCACTGGAGCGTGGTGGGAACACTCCTGAGCAGCTGTCAGCCACGGCTACTGCAGGGCTACCAGCAGCTCAGCCAGAACACACAGGCCTGCACTGCGCTAATGAGCCTTGAAAAGAGGCACCACACCAATGTGGCCGCTGGGCTTCTCCAGGGCAGCAACACCCCCAGGTGTGCCCGGCTGCTGCCCAGGTGCTCCAGGAGAGGCAGAATTCCCCGTGCCTGCTCCTTGCTGGAGTCTCCTTCACTGCAAACACACAACAGGACAGTGTGCAGGCAGCCAGGACCGTGCTAAGGGAGCCTCCACAGCCAAAAGCAGAGTTGCAGGAGGGCAGCTCAGCAGGCATGGATGCTCAGTGCATCGCTCGGCCTCGTGAGACTGCCAGCTCAGAGCTGTCAGGAGGTGGAAGGGATTAAATAAACAAGGTCAGGCGCTGCCTCCGCGCTCCGGCAGCAGGACCAGGGGTGCTGCTCTGTGGTTCTGCGGCTGGAAGGGAAGATCAGGCAAGCTTGCTTGAACAGCAGACTGCACGGGGCCCTGAGCGCTCAGCATGACAGGAAACTTCCCCTCGTGCTATGCCAACCTTAAGCAACTGGTATTACTGCTGGTTTTCTGAGCACCGCGCTCACTCATGAATTTTAAACGGGAAGGGAAGGGAAGGACCATGAACATCTGCTTTTTGTTAAGTGACTAACAATGTTCAGGACTTTCTATTAACAATACGTGTATGAACGTGTGTACTGTGAGTACTGGCATGGTTGCATAGAGAAAAATAACACAGAAAGCCTTAAAAGGGTGAAAACACTTCAGGTAAAACGTGACTCTTGCTGCAATTACAGAGAGGCAAAAGCAAAGGCTACAGTAAAGTAACAGTGAAGTAGCCTTGCACAGAAAGGTAAAAGAAACCAGTTAGATGAGCACCCATGCCCTCCCTGCCTCTGTTTAGTTTGCACATTTCAAGCCCTACGTATTTATTTCCACAGTTGTGTGGTGGTGTACCCAAGTCCCACTAAATCATGCCATGATTCAGAGGCTAGTTCTTTTCTTTCAAAGTAATCCACTCGAACAGCTGTGATTCTGATTAATTAGTGAATTTTACATTTTTGGCACAATCTGCTCTCCAGAAGTGCCACTGAAATAAAAAATTAAAGCATTCTCTCCCTTCTCTAATCCTGTAGTTGAATTTTGCAGGTGCACAGATGTATCCTCAGAACTGGCAGGGCTGCAATTGTGGTGAACTTGCTGCAATACTTGTCTCAGTTCCTTTCTAGCACTGACAATACCATTCAGAATAAAATATAGCTTTTTTTTTTAAGATAGTGGAATCAAATCTACCAAGGTGAGTATTTAAAAAAAAAAACAAACCCAAGTTATGGTATATTGTGGCTTTGATAGGCAGCTATTCCTCAAGAATTCGGCTAGAACCACACACACAACATGAAAATTTTCACCCAGATAATTAATGCTTTGGATTTTTTTAATATGAAATGTAAGACAACTTCAAGCATAGCTGCTAGCAATGTCTGTGACAACCTATTTTTATTTTCATTAGAATAAAAGACTTTAAAAGTCTGTAGAAAGGTGTTCAAATTCACTGCTAGCATTCCTGTTTAATAAATTCTGATAGCATTCTAATTTTGAAAGTAAATTAGTATCATACAATTTGGATTACTGGCAATTTATTTTCCAAGACAAGCATATTTTTCAACAGATTTAAGTCATGACTAAGAAAAAATAAATATCCAATTGGTCTTGTCCACAGTTCTCCATTAGCTAAGCTAGACCTTGGTTTGTCCTGTCAGCTTCCTAAATGTTATTAAAAGCCCTTGCAAAATGGATCTTAAAACTCAATACTTGTGAGAGACTTTGATGGAGCATCCA
This sequence comes from Orthonyx spaldingii, assembly GCA_013397795.1. Classification (NCBI taxonomy): domain Eukaryota; kingdom Metazoa; phylum Chordata; class Aves; order Passeriformes; family Orthonychidae; genus Orthonyx; species Orthonyx spaldingii. The sequence goes on from VZTJ01006632.1 coordinate 484,243, forward strand.
ACATTCATTCTCCCCTTGCTGAAGTGAGTGAAGGAGAGAAAAATCACCCCTTCTCAGAAATACTCTCAGTGAAACCCTGACAGTAATTCTCTTTAATGGGCTATCCTACAGTGGACCATCCTTTAATGGATGGTATTAGAGCGGCCTTCCTCATATCCCTGATTTACACATGAATGATGGTCTCACAAACAGCCACACTGTAATTAATGAAGCTATTCAAAAGAGCAGAGAAACTCTTGTAAGAGCTTTCTGCAGAATCATGACATTTTTAGAGAGGTGCCTTATTCTTTACTGCCCTGATCCCACCACACCAACAGGAATTCCTCCACTTGCCAGGCAGCACCAACTGAAAATCAAAAGTAACTTCCTAATATCATCTGCATGTATGGCCTCAAATCCTGAGAATTACAAAGTAAGTTTCCATCACTGAAACAACTTCTTAGACACAAAAAAGTACTGTGAATGTTAGATGTTTAATAATTATAACCCTACCAAAACAAAACTGTGCCTATAATGACCAGATTATGCAAATAATTATCAGATTAGGCAAAACAGTATTCACAGGATATAATCCTTCTTTGTTTCATCCCACAAGTTCTTCACAGAAGGACAGAAGGCTTAAATTTATGTTTACATTTAATAGGCTGGAAAATAAAAACAGATGAATACTAACACTCTCAGTAATGCAGATCAACAACATCACTTTGTACTCAAGGTATATTTTGAAACGTTTCCATACTAAACTGGAAGAAGCTTTAGAAGCTTGATTGTCACTAGTTTGCCTACTTCTTGAAGAATTATATTGTGGTAGACTGGATAGTTCAGGGGATTATTAATGGGACATATGAACTTAAATTCCAAGGTAGCTACTTTAATCTAGCTCAGGTCAATCCTGACAACAATTCTATAGTATTTTTGAAATGAGGAGGTGGTCCTGAAGCACTTCTTCTCTTAAGAGGACAGGTTCAATGCACGAAAGTGGCACTAATCTGCACCTCAGGCAGTGCACTTCATCAAAGAGACTGAGGAATTAACGGGGTATGGGTTTATAACGTCGCAAAGCACGCAGGATGTTTTCCTATGCCCTTCACTTCCCTTTGTGAGATGAGCTGCTGTGTTAAAAAGGGACAGTCCTACTCTACCCTCAGATTTTTCTAAATCTACTGCAAACCCTACAAGAAAAATCTTGAAGGTGCCTTGTGCTACCAAATTTTAATATCCTTAAGTGGAACTCCTTAAGAGAGATTAGAAGGTTTCACCTAGAAAAACATCTTAGGAGTGCTATCTGAAGAGAATCTTGATTGATGATGGTTGGCAGCAATTATTTCCCTGAGTGCATAATGGTTTTATTAATAGTGCCGGACTGAGCTGAAGCAAGTAGAAAACAGACCAAGTGAGGGGTGTTTTTTTGTGATCTACCTACTCAGATGCATCTAATCCTCACCAGCATCAGCTTTGTCCTCCTAGCAAGTTTCAGTGTCAATACATTGTCAAGTCCAAAGAGGAAGCATTAAAAAAAAAAAATACAACTCTCTGTGTGTGCCAACCATAGCAGCAATATGGCTTCCTGTGTTACTCCTACCTACAGACCAGAGGGTGGAAAGTCACAAGAGCGACAGCATTGCTAGAAACGAGGGATGGGTGTGATGCAGACAGTGCCTGCTGTAATTAACATATGCTATTGTACATGGACACAGCGCTGATACTGCACTGCTGAGCTGTCCCAGTCAGAAGTGAATTTAATGGGCTTAAGAGATGTCTTGTTCAGTGGCCAACACAGGCTAAGCCTCTCTTAGTGCTTGAGAACAGCATCTTTAAAGGGGATTTGGGATATCACTGTGCTGCTCCCATTCAGTGACAGCACGAGACGTCCCTGGTGCTGAGATGCTGTGCACAGACGAGTGGAACTGCACTCCAGCAGGCTCTGCACACAACAAAGGGCAGCAGATGATGAACGAGGACTTGCAGAGCACGTATGAGCAGATGTGTCTCGCTGGCGTGGAGATTATGTGGAGCTGAAGCTTTGCCAGTTGCTCTCTTTGAACATCCATGAAGCACCAGAGTCCAGTCCCCTGTCAGAGGGACATAAGCCAGCACAACTTGCATTTGAGGGGCTCTCCCTGTGACATGGACCCAGTCCAGCTCCCAGAGAGCAGAGCTCTCTCTCTCACTGAGGGCCCTCACCAAAGAGCTGCACTGATACTAAATATAACATGAGCCACCAGCCTGAAGGTGAAAAGCCTCTGCCTAATTAATTATTCCTAAGTATCCTCATTAAGCTGTTCTCTGAGTATAGACAGAGTGTGTTTTTTATCTAAACCTGTTTAGTTGAGCCTTTGACAATCTGAATTTTTTCTCTGCATATAACTGTGACTGAGTCCTTAGCAATAATCAGGAAATCTTAATCAAAATTAAAAGAGGTTGGGCAAACCCTTGATGAGAGCAGAATTCTGCAAACAGTTGCAAAAATTTCTCAAAGTTCAAAACCACTATGAAAACGGGATAATTATTTTCTACTGAATTTGCATTTGGATTCAGAAACTGTATCTTTGCAGGAACAGACCCCTAAAATTGCCCTGAGAACTAGAAAACTGCAGTGCACATGTGACTGAGGTGTGCAGAAAAGCACTCAAAACACAGAAATTATTATAAAGCAGTCAAGACACATGCAACTGTTAATACACCACTTTTCCTCTATAGAAGGTAAGCCATTGTAAAAACCATACTGAGCACTGTTCATCAGAAAAGTTCTGATCAAACCACCTGTTTTTACATTTGTGCAGGCACAACTTTAGGGTTTTCACAGATTCTTGCAACTGCTTTGCTTTTGTCTGTGCACACTTGATTTATATGCCCATTTATCCCACTCTCTGCACAAATTAGGTACTTAGGGCTGCAGGTAGCTACTTAGAGCCTACCCGGTACACGTCTTACCTGCCACACACATTACAAATTCAAATGCACACATTTCAAATCTGAGCATGAATTCAGAACATCCAAATGTTTAGGGTCCTGTGGTAATGCATAACTTGCCTTGAATCAGAAGCTACTTAAGGCTTCTGAAAATGTCAATCTGGAAAACTATAGTACCATGTCATGCAGTATTTAATAAATTACTGCCTGAATACCTAACTCTATTTTAAGATAGACATGAGGGAAGATAATCCTATAATTCTTTAGGAAACATGCTGAGTGAACTTATGAAAAATATTCTATATTATGCACAACAGTCTGTTTACTTGTGACTCCTAAAGAGAGCTAAGCATGCAGGAGAGCTTAACCTGAGGTGGGATTAGTAGGCCAAGTTCACTGATTTGGAATAGGATTTGGTGTGAAATAGTTAGGCTCTCCTCCAAAGTACAGACTAAAATAAACATTTTGAACTCCTATTGATTTTTGACGGCAAGGAACTGAAATGGGTGCCAGCATCTCGTGTTCTGGAACTCAATAACAAATTGAAAAATGCTGTAGAGTAGATGGTTTGAGGGAACATAAAGATCTATTATTCAGGTAAGACAGCTGATTAGGAGTCATAGGGATAAAGACTAAGTAGGAGATAAAGGGTGTGATTTATTCCCAGTATTTGATTACTAATGTACAGCGAAGACTGTAAGTAAAATGAGCAGGCAGGGTAAAAGCAGAACAAAAAATATGTTCAGCTGTTTTGTTATCATTAATGTTTTTTTTATTAAGAGTATAGATTAGCCAATTTGGTTAAAAGATTGTGTTTCATTTTCTGTCCTATAAACTTGGTTTGATTACTTGAAAAATTAATGAATGCTATGGAAAAGGCTCCAAATTTTAGCTCTTCAACATTGTACTATTTTGTGCAGCTAGGCTGCCTCGTCAGCAATGTATGGGTTAGAATGATTACTTATTATTGCATTCTAATTTCCACTGGGCTTTTCTATATTTCATTTGCTGGTGGTAACACAGAATAAACTATTCCTAAAAAGTCTTCTTTATTATTCCTGAAATGGTTTTGATCATGTCTGCCACATGGCAACTGAGAGTCTGGGTAGTTTATTTTTTAAGAATGTGAGTTTCTGGGTTACACAGAAATATCAAAGAATGATGTGCATATATGTAAGGGGTAATGGATAATTACAATGTACACTTAAGGATAATTGCAATATACACAACTGTGGAGTTATTCCCTTTTTACAAGTGTATAAACAAAAGCAGAATTTGACTAGGTCGTGTGATTGCCTCTTTAAAATCAAACACCTTTATATGCATGAACATACTTCAGGTACTTGGGTCTGCTCTTGGCAGAGGAAGGCAATGGATCCTCCTTAATCAAGGACAAGGAAGCAGGGTTGGTTCAGACATTTTACCCAAAAAATGCAGACTTACTCCAATCTTAATTGCACCCCAGTATGGCCACAAACCCCCTTTGCCCTTCCCCACTGCCTTCTAGGGCAGCTCAGCCAGTGATGGCATGGAGACTACTCCAGGACCATAAACAACATCAACTGCAGGCTCAACACCCCGCCAGCTCAGTCTGGTGCAGATTTTGGGGCTTTTTTATCCCTGAATCTGCATTTAGCCATTAAATCATGAGACGGACTATAGAAAAATAATATAACTAAATTTTCTAGCGGATTAAGTTTATGAGGCAGTTGAGTGTCCAAACATTGCAGAATGCACCTGCAAGAAGAAAGGACAAAACAATCCAAACAAGAAGAAAACAAACCAACCAAACAAACACCACACGAAAAGGAAAAACAACAAAAACAAACAAATGAAACAAATAAACAAAACCAGACAGGAAAAGGATCTAATAAAGACTAATGGCTAACTGAAGTGAGGTTTCAGAGATGGTGCAGATACGCCAGCGAGCGTAAGCCCAGGAACTCTAATCGACACTTTTCGGTAGGGTTAGACAAAATATGATCAACCACTTGTCCCAAAAAAGAGCACAGGTTTGCTGTGCTCTAGGAAATAGATAGCTCATCTATGGAAACAACTTCCTCATTATTAAGAAAGTGTCCAGCAGTGTTTGCAAGACCTCAGGAGCCACCAAAGGTGACAGTAAATGAGAAAATTCTAGCACAATATGAATGTAGTATCCATCTGTGAGCTCTTCTCTACCCACTCATACACCCAAGGACTCACAGAAATACCAGGGAACAACACTTTTAGGAAAAGACTCTGGGGCAGGCAGCCCCACATCCCTACTCCAGGGTCTACAGCCATTTCGCCCACCTCTGAGGATTACAGGGAACATGAGACAAGGCAAACCCCTGACCCTGCACCAGGACTGTGCACAGCTCACCAGGTCCCTCTCTGTTAGTGAGCCTTCCCCTCCAGGGAACGAGGAGGTTGTACAACAAATTGCTACCCTGCTCCCCAAAATTCTCACCTCCTCTGCACCAACCCCCTCCAAGACAGAGAAAGCAGGTAATTCATAAAACTCTATGCATCTGTGACTAAAATGCTTCACTATCCAGAATTATTCAGCCTCCACACTGTCATTTGCCCTAAGCCATCACTCTACAAAACAAAACCGTCAATACCACTTCAATAAAAGTGTTTAAAAGTACATTTCAATTATAGAAGTCTTGTGAAATCCTTCTGCTTGCCTAGGAAAGAACAATTCTTTGCAAAAGTGGCAGAACTGATAAAGATTTTATTTGTTAAATTTCGATCTATTCTGGCAACTGCTGAGCTATTTTCATACCTCAGAAAGAAACATCTCTCTATTGCCAACTGCATTCATTATCTGATATAGCACCAGTCTTCTACTTTGGTTTGCCCCATGAATCTCTGTGGATATTTTTTTTGAGGATAACCTAGTGCATTAACACAGTTTATAACAGTAAAGTGTTTATTGTTTCTAAAGCACTCAAATACACTATGTGGTTTTCAGAAAAAATAAAGACTATAAGGTGATAGCTGCACTGAAGTTAACAGCAATTCATTGGGTTTTTAAGGCCAAGAGAACCTTTTAATTATGAGTTTCTGGACTAACTAGTATGATGGGACTTCAGTGTATAATAATGACTCCTTGAAAGTTATTCCACTTAAAATAAAGAAGTATTCAAGATTTCAAGGCTTCTACGCTTGATTTCAAAGCTTCTACTCTTGATTTGTGTTTCATCAGAAACCTGGTGGCATTGCTTTGTAACAGGGTCAGCCTGCTGGCATAACCAGAGCTACTTTCACTCCAGCAAGTACAGATAGGAGCAGAGTCATGACTAAAACCTAATATTTGCTAATAGCAAACAATATGTCTTAAACAAAGCACTTTGTCAGGTCCCATAAAAGCACAATATATTCTGAACTCTACTTCCAAAGACACTATGATTAAACATGTACCATCGCAATGCAATGACTTAGAATTTTTATTGGTAGCAGTTATGCCTTAGAATTAATTTATAATACTGTACTCCTTTTTATGGCTGTTTTTTGCAGACTATAGTGAGCTATCTGTTTTAAAAGGGAAATACATGATGGACTAGGTATGTGATTGAGAACTAGAGTTGGCTGACATTAGGAATACCTTTAATATGATGAAGAACCACATAAAATAATAACAAGGTCTATGAATAGTTTGATTTGTCTTATCTGATGTGATCCAATTTTCTGATTCTGGTTTATTCTAGTACTTCGTATTTTTGTGGTATTCTTGTAAGAGGATACTCATGTGAAACATAGAAGCAACTGACTTAGGGGAACACTGCAAATGCAAATCTGCTTTTAGTAGCAATAATTTGCAAAATTCTTTCTGAGGATAAAAACTATAATCTGTCCATAGAAATTTCAATTTTCTGTAAAGGTGTGTAGTGTATTTTCATAAAGCTGTATTTTTGTAAGTCATTAAATTGGTTTTTAGTAACCTCATACTGATTTTCAATTGAACAATTATTAAACTATAAAACAAAATTGCACAATTCCTAAAACTGTAGTCTGGAGTTTTACAGTCTGCTATAAAGTGCTGTATTATTATAATACACCAAAGATGCTCAGACTATTAAAACTTTTTTTTTTTAAATGAACCATAAAATATTTTATCATTGATGAAACAATTCTAAAGTATTATGCTCTTCAGCAGTATACATGCACAGTATTTTGGCCTCATGAAAAGCATGCTAATCAAAAACCTACAACTGTAATTCTAATATGCAACATAAACCATGTCACTGTCTTTCAGTAACAGGAGTTTATTACACTCAACTTCAAACATTAAAAATCAGAGTATTGATCATTAAATACAAGGTCCAGCCTTAGAGAGAGCTCTCCATGCCAAAGAGACTGAGTGCTAAGCAGTGTAATAACAGGAGATAACAACAGAGATGTGACGACTTTCCTGTTGTAAAGCTTTAGCCTGTATTTCACTCCACAAATCATGACTGATCTTATAAAGGGGCCTGATGTTCAACTCAGAAGTTCAACCAAGCCTGGTAAATGAGAACAATTTTCTCCTGACTACTGATGGCTGATGTCTCATAGCAACGCTGACACTGATATGATACATCTGAGCTATCGGGTTTGATCCTTGGCTACATCCTCACTCTGCTCCTCTCCGTTCAAACGAGAGGCAAAGGACTCCCTGTACTTAGAAATAAATCAGCTGTATGAATCACATCTTTAACTTCAGCAGGATTTCAACAAGCTTGAAAACAACCTATCTTGTGTGGTCCTGGAACTCTTTGGCAAAGATGGTGAAAAGCTCAGTCTTGCTCTGAGTGGGAGCCACCATGAATGCACACACGTGTACGTGCACATTCCCTGCAAACCAGCCTTTGGCACTGGGATCCACTGCTGGCACAGCAAGGCAGGTGGGCTGGGACTGCTTTCTTGCCTAAGAACGCCAGGATTTTCACACAGACTCACAATCCCAACATGTCTCTCCCTCCCCCTCACCTCCTCTGGATGGTCACCACCTCCACCTCCCGTTGGACACTGGCAGGAGCTGTGCAGTAAATGACTGCAGTCTCAGGGAATTGTACATCCACACTTTTTGAGGACCCACTCCAGCACGGTGCTGAAGAAAACAAGGATTAACCTCGCTGAAACCAATGTCAATGAAATCAATGGACAAAGCAGTATCTGTTGTGGCAAAACAGAATTTCATTCAGTGCTCCCCAAATTAGAAGAGTAAGATTAAAGATGAAACTTTAAATTATCCCTGGCCATCAGATTTTAATCTGTACACAAAAAACACTCAAGATTTCTTTAGGTACAAGGGAATTGCCACTAAAGCAAATTAAAGACATTGCTTTTTTAGCAGAAAAGCTGCCAATAGGTGTTCTCTAAATCACTTGTACCAGCAGGCTTACCCCATTATGTCAGCTAATCCTGGAAATACAGGAGGTAGATTTAAATCTTTTCTTAGAAAACATTAAGTCTTTTTTTTATCCTTTTCTTTTGGTTCTGACACAGCATTGGGAGTTTTATACTGCTGTCCATCTTTTGCCCCAGACTGTATCTTTCTGTGTAGCTGCAATGCCCAGAGGAAGAGGCCCAAGCATGGCTTTGCCAAGGGACAGAGAAAGCAGGGCATTTGAAAGATCAGTGCTTGTTTATCACAAAAAGAAAATAAGTTCACAGGCTGTGTGAAGGGATGGGGGAAAGAGGGTGCCAGGTGTATGGGTGAGTTAATATTGGTGCTCAGGGGATAAAACAAGTTCCCTTTGTCTCCACCCCAGTGCTCCATCTCAGCAGTTGTGCCATTCCCTCACCTACACACTGCCAGTGCTTCCTGATTATGCTCACCTACCACCCAATCACCAGTCCATGGAGATCCACACCTGCTGTGTCTCCATCCTCAGAATGCTACACTGGAGCTTTTAACCCTCTCCAAACATCCTCATAATGCTTTATAATAACGGTATTTAGCACATGGGAAGCAACATTAAGCAATTATAGAGGGTACTTAAACCACCAGATTAGCAGATCCCTGCACAGTGCTGAAGGTCTGCACAGACAGCCCTACATGGGAAAAGCAGAGTCATTTTCAGTCTGAGTCACGTTTAAGTCCTGCTCTCGTCAGAGTACTGTGAGCCCTCTCTCCTGTTTTTGTTCTAAAATACACCATTATAATTTTTTTTTTTAAAATCACAACTATTACGTGAATTTGTGGAAGAACAGCTTGCAATATGACCCACATCTGCTATAAACCCTCACTAATCTCACACGCAAATAGAAAGAGTTGACATATTTAAAAACCTAGATTTCTCTTTTCGTGTGTTCCCCACAAAATGTTTGATGTTTTCCATTTCTGTCTCATTGTTTTTAAGTGTTGCTGCTGAGAGCACAACACTTATATACTGGACTTGTCTTCAGTCCAAAGGGCCATGCATCTCAATGATGTGTCCACTGCCACATTCTTCAAAAGCACAAAAACCTTAAATTCTCTTCGAATGCTGAACACTCAAAGCATGAGCAAGACGTAATAAATGTGGGGGGAAAAAGTATAGAGCTAGCTAGCAAAATTTTGATGCATATATTTACTTAAATGTCCTTAACCATCTTGACTTCTACAATTTTTGTCTTTTGCAAAACATCCTTTAAAATAAGTCAGAAAACTCAGAGTGAAAGTCTTCGATTTTTATTTACCTCTGTGATGACCCAGGAACAACTGGTCTAATCTAGTCTAATCTATCACTTGAGGTTTATTTCATTATCATCCTTCACATCTAGCCATCCCTCCTAAATGCAAAAGCAGCCATTTTTTGAAGAATACATGGTGTGAGTACACATCCAAATTCATTCTTTTGTCCCTTTCAAATAATCCAACATGATGGTTCAGGCGGTGGGGGTCGAACATGAGACCGAGAGACCAGAATAATTTTTTGACTGGCATACTGAATGCAAGTTATGACTGAAAATGAAGGATTAACATATATGTCAGTTAAGTAGAAAACATTAGAGTGAAGCTTCCAGAAAAAAAATAAATATGGTTGGCAATCACTTAATAAAATCTGCCTGCATAAGGAACATGCTGTTGGGATTCATCTTCCTTTCTGTTCACAATATTTGATGTTATTTTTAAGTGATGCTGAGGATCCTTTGCAAGATGTCAAGCACCTCAAATACACTTAAATTCAGCATTTTGTATAAAACTAACTACTAATTACTCTCAGTGTTTAGTAAATTTTGTTAGAAGTTAGATTTGTAAAAAGAATTTAGAGGATTCTTGACAAAATTAGGCATCTTCCTGGCAAGGCTGGAATGCTGACTTAATTGAGGGACAGAAAAAGGAGTATATTACACAATCTGAGCATATGTAAACATAAAGCAAACATGTATCAGAAATAATAAACATTTTGCTGTATCAATTTGAAATAAGAAAATACCCCATAATAGGATGAACTGCAAATTCCCATAGCAATGGTAAGTTTGAAAAACAACTTCTAAACAGCATCACTGCAACAAACATTATTTTAAAGTCCAAATCTTCAACAGGTTTTTGAAATAAATACCAAGCACAGGTAAACAAAGAGTATCTCATATTTTCTTTAAGCATTCACCACGTTTCCAATTCCCAAGTTTGCCCGTGAAGGAGAACCTGGCACAGCAACAAAACCATCAGTGCACTCTTGCTCTTCATGTGACCAATTTGAACAAGTCAGAAAGAAATGCATCAAAAATTGCTCAGTGACGCGCTTGGCGGATTGGGTTAGTGCCCTGTATTTTACAGCCCCGGGAGGCTGGTGTTTGCTCATTTCTATGGCATATTATACTAATCAATCACTTCCTGCTCTTTCTTCCCTTGCTGTATTTATTTCAATGGCAATTTATACTAATCAATCACTTCCTGCTCTTTCTTCCTTCACCGTATTTTTAAACCCACTAACTAGAATATGCAGCCCTGTTGCATCTCAATGACCATTTCCATAACCCCTCTGCCATTGTCTTTTTGTGCTGAGACTGATGCTTGTAATTTGACTTTTCACAGTGTTTAGGCTATAATGCCTTTTAGAAACCTTTCAGCTCAGCTGCTAAGCATATAAAAAAGCTTCTGGTTGCACTAGTTCATGTTTTGAAAATAGTACAAAGGCATATTTTCAAGGGAGGAGAGCCTTGGAATGAATACCCTTCTCCAAGTGCGATACACATACCAGTTCTTTTATAAAATTTGCATTAGGGTTTAAGTCTCACACACAAAGTGGCACCATACTGTCCAAAAAACATAGGTTTCTTTTTAAAAAATTGTGGGCTTGTTTTGGCTCTGCTCATAGGTTACTTTTTGAAAAATGCATTAAAATATTAGAGCTTTGTTCTTTGTGTTTCAGCTCTGACAGAAGGAAGTAGTAAGCATAGAATACAGCACTTCACAGGAATAAAACTGCTCGATTCACATAACTTCAGCGACCTTTTAGTGCAGACTTTATCTGTAGTTTCTACCAAACAGCAGAGATCATTTATTTAGAGGAACTTATTTTTCCTACAGACCTTTACTTCTCGTGCCAAGTACATCGGGGGGTACACTTGAAGTCACAGCACAGCTTTAAACCAGAGCTGATAAACTCATGTGGGATGTGACTTCAATATGCCAGAGTAACAGGAGGAAGGTGGGGGAAGAATTCAAGTCATTTTCAAAACACAGGAACATCTATTCAGGCTTAAGGAACATTTGCAAATTGAAGTGAATCCAATGGGATTTGTGATCACTTGCCATTTCTGCAGTTCTTTATTTATTATGTGTACTTGGTAGCATCTGGAGGCCTTACTCTACGGGGGCTGCACAAACACTGAAGGCAAATGTGATCTCTCCCATAACACAAGTTTTTAATATAACATGAAGTGACTCAATAATGTCCCATCAAGGTCTTGTTCTAAATGCAAGATATGCCAAGTTTCGGGTTTAAAAGGCTGCATTTATTTCAGCATATTCTATTTGGTTAAATCACTATTGCAAATAACAATATATGCCTCCAACTGTCTCTCTTATCAATAACTTCCATAAATAATAATGAATGTACAGATATGAAAACAGAATTAAAACAGAAGGACCTAAACTCAGCACCATCTATCATTAACCCCTATACTTTGTGGCTCTGTAATGTCCCTGATGTTGATTCAGATACAATTTGCTAATGGAAAATAAATGCAGGAACTGGAAAAAGATGAAGGAGAGAGTGTGGTGCAGGAAAAATTAAGAAGCAAAACATATTTCTGAGAAATAAAAAAATTCTGGTTCAGTGCACATGGAAATCTTCATACAGTTTAATATGAAGAAAACAAAATGGATTTTTTTTATAGGTAAGTAAAACTCAGTGCTTTAACAGTGGAAAACTTCAGAAATCCACAAAAGTTTATCTTAATATCAGCTAAGACCTTAAAGCTTGGACACTTACATTTGTGTCACATCGCAATTTTCCTTCTGTAGAGACAAAAATAAACACGACAAGCTGATCTATCCCTGCCTGACCTAATTTTGCATTTAAACCACCAGAAATTTTTATAGCCCGATTCTAATCTGGCCTAAGGATGTTTTCATTGTACATTTCCTGCCACCTCTTTCCTGCCTTGATTTTGCTGTTGTCTGCTGCCCAAGTCCTTCAATCTTTCAAAGAGCTGCAAAAACTCTCTTTAGCAAGTGATGAGCCTCTAAATCCAGAATCAATGATCCACTATTGATAGCCTAATTTAAGTGTCAAAGAAAATCGCTACAGCCATTGGCCAAAATCACATCACGATCTCAACCCCAGTTCAGGAGAGTGCATGTTCAAAATAGCTTTATCCTTCTCCAGTTTCTTCACCATATAGTTTGTAGCACCACATGTTCTCTAATATCCAGACCTACTCAGCCAAAAACCCTCTTGAGTTTAATGCCAATAACATAAGAAAGAAGGCAGCAGGACATGCTAGCTCACATTAAGGGTTCCCTCTGAATTTGGATTACTCAGGGGATTAATTTAATCTGGCATAGCCTGGCAGGATTTGGAGAGTGCCACATTCGTATTCAAACCTGTGATAAGGAATTAAATACCATCTCCTGTTTCTGAGTCAGCGAGGCAACAAAGTCCACTTTGAGATATGCAAGTTTCTGATTTAAAATAAGAGTGTCTTATATCTCATAATGTATGCAGCTTGTAACTACACCATGGGAATAAACAGATATTCCAATTTAGGCAGGCATCTACTTAGGCAGTGGGAGACTACTCGACAGGTATCTATGAAAAACTTTCATTTATGCACAACAAAAAGTACAAAACTCTCTTACCTGCAGGTTTGCACATGCTGGTGAGTCATTGTGGGAGGGTATTTCATTGTTGATGGTCTCTGAGCCTGTGTTTTTAAGTCTGGAAGCTGTCGTAGTTGTGGCTGTAGTGGTCTGTACTGGTAAGATTGGCTGCCAGACATTCACATCAGTGCCATTGCCAAAGGCCTGAATTGCATTTTCTGTGAAAATAAATTACAGGCAATTTTCTATTTCTAAAAAAAAAAAAGGCAAAAAGCAGAACTGAGTTGTTTTTTATTATCATTACTATAATTATTACATTTAAAATGTGTATTTATAGAAACTCAATTTTATGCTGAAAAATGTGTCTTATTTTTGAATGTATCAGAAACATGAACTGAAAATCTGGGGTCATGTAATTATTTGGTGCAGCCTCTTCTTTGTAATGTTTCCAGTAATTCTTGACAGAAGCTTTAGGACTTACCATAATCATATTTGTTACCATCCCAAAGACTCAAAAATTTACTTTCAAGATTTAAAATACAGTTTGAATGTCATGTCCTAATTCAGGCAAGTGATGTTACACAGCAAACTAAAACCAGAGAACAGGATAAATATTTATTTCTACAGTTGGTAGTAGTAAAACTAGTATGCCTATAACTACAAAATAGCTTAACTAAGGCAATCTTTTTCTTACCATTTTCAATCAAAACCTGCATAATTGGGTGAGGGAGACATGGTTAAACTAAAACTTTAGAATATAAAAGTTAAAAAGCTTATCACAGTTTCACAGGATTAAAGAGTGTGTTTATAGCACGAGTAAATTGGTTGGAGTTTTTTATAAACAAATAGAAAAACAGTTCTTAATCAGGTCTTTGGGGATTCAACAAGGATTTGGGGATTTCTTATTTCAAATTCTTTGTACAAGAAATCAAACAATTTCACTGGGGACTAATATGTGGAAGTTATTAATACTTCTTCTCAGTGGCATTCCTTGACTTATAAAATAATTTACATGTCATTTTCTTCTGAAAAAGATGAATTTTATTCTGATGTTAGTTCTTAGAACTCCAATATGCAAAGAGAAGAACTTGTAAAAAGCATCAGAATGAGCTGCATTAATGGAGACAAAGTGGGAAGAGGGATATAATAAGCTTTTTTGTGTTTCCCTGAATAAGGCAATATATAAAGCAATATTTTCCTATGATTTTCTAAATTCACAGTACTTCTTTGTTTCCAGTGTTGCAAGAAGGGTCACAGAAATACCTGCAATCCTACCAGTTTTCAAAGCAACAAGCAGCCTTTACAACTAGTCTTCTTCAAGTCTCTTCCAACTCGAGATATTCTATGACAGAATCACAGAATTTTTTGGGTCGAAGGGATCTTTCAAGGTCTTCTAGTCCAACCTCCCTGCAATGAGCAACTCCAACCAGATCATTATTGCAAATGCCCCAAGGACCTGGTTTATTTTCCATTTTGAATGGGAAACATACTTTAGCAAAACAGACTAGCAAGAAACTCCTAGTTTCTTCTCATCATGAAAAAGAAGTTTTTGTGTCGTCTAAAAGAAGTGGGAAGGATTTTTATGACATTTTCTCTGGGCACTGGAAGGCCCACTAATGACAATTTAAAAAAAAAAAAAAATCCATTCTATAAGAAAGACAAAACTTTGCATAAAATCCAGGAACACCTTTAATTTCTTCATGAAGAAGACATATGTTGCAGCTAGGATGACATAATTTGTCTGACAGTAACCTCCAATGTCTTTGATTTGTCTTCATTAATGCTTTTGTACTGATGGCAAAAGAAAGGACAAGGAATCGCTCTTTATGTTCCAAAAGAAACCTGTAACACTCGAGAAATGAATACATTCACAAATGAATAAAATCTGAGGTATTGCAATAGATATAAATGGCAACCCCCATTAGGCTTGAAGAAGGTCTGATGGCATATTGTTAAATTTTACCCCATCATAGTTTGAACTCTTTTCTCTTTTTCTTTTGTTAAATGATCTTGAGTAATTGATTCATTCTTCCAAAGCTTAATAAATAGCATACCACAGAGCAGCTCAGGTTTTTGTGCAGGAAACTCCCCGTGCCTTCACTGCAATGCTGCCTCTTGAGAAGCTACCAGTGGGGATTTTCAGACCCACTACTAAAATACTGAACCCTGCATTAGCAGCAGCTCAGGTCTGTAGGGCTGGATGGGCCAGTCTGGATCACTGAGTGAATTTACTGTTTTTGAGAAAAGCAACGATGTCTGCTTCTTTGCATAAGCTGATGAAATATGACTTTTAAAACCACTTTCACCCTCAAAACTCCTGCTGGAAACCTATTTCTTAACTTTAGTCTGATGGTTAAAATTTTTCCAATTTCGAGCCTAAATATGTATGGCCAATATCTGCCTTTTTGATCTTATGCCAACATCATCCTGCAGGTGAAGCAATCCCTTCCCCTCCCTGGGCTTGCCCTCTAATGCAATTTCAGAGGACAATCACGCATCCTTTCAACTTCTGTTCTGCTAGACTAGGGAAGCCAAGCTCTTTTGGTCTCCTCATTTATCTGAAATTAAAACTCTGATGCATACTCCACACCATCCAATTATGCTGCTCCAGGCAGACAGGAAATTTGAAAAGAGAACCTGCCAAAATCGACTCCACTGTGCCATTCTGAAACTTATAATAGTCCCTAATTTGGAAGTGAGTCTGGCAGAAAAAAAAAAAATCAATAATTTAACAAAATTACAATAGCTACTATCCAGGTTTGTGTTAAAAACAGGCATCTGAGATCAAATATCCTACAAAAAATGAAGTTGGTTGTAAATTGCACAATTCAATTTACACCTACTTACGGCAAACCCTTCATATCCTAAACTACATGTCTTTTTTTATATGAAGTTCTCAAATTATACAGAAACCCCTCAGGTGTTGCAATTTCATGGTAAAGATGCTGCCTGACTGTTAGGGTCCAAATATGACCTGTGATGTAAACATATTTCAATTCCATACAACTCTGGGTTTTGATTTCTTTTTTCCAACAGCTCCTCATGTTTGCAGTGTTGGCCATAAACCACAGTATCAGGCATATTTGCTCGTCCTTTTAATTTGTACACCTACAACAGAACCACGCTCAACAGAGTGCAAAGTGATGGCCTTGATGTATCATAACACACTTAAGCAAGAGAAAACCTCCTAAAACATATTAAAAGACATCTAATTTTGTACTCACTAAGGCATATGTTGTCCTGGAAGAAATTCAGAAATTTCTCGCATTCATCTCTGTCGTTGCCACTGTTGCTGCAGTCGCACCACGGGGCCACGCTGAGGCTGTTGGAGTCGATGTAGTTTGGTGTCATCACGGTGCCTGTCAACGGAGCCAGGCACAGCAGTGTGAGCAACCTTTGCACTGAAACATTCCTTCCACCCTAAGGCAGCAAACAGCTCTTGGCAAGTCACCTGTTCGGGGCTGGATTCACAACACAGACCCACAGCAGGGCTCTGACCTATAGAGGTGACAGTTCTTGGCTCCTCTCACCCTCTGACACCCAGCCCTGTGCCGCATTTCACACCCTCCTCTGGTCTGAATGCAATCACTTTAGGGACTGTAACATGACTCACACATTAAAGACACATTTCTTCCCTCCAAAAAGGATTCCCACAGAGAGCTGCACCAGCAGAACTGACAGGTAGAAAACCGTGGCAGGGGGGAGGGATGGGTTGCGAGAAGGTGAGCACCTCTTTAAAGGGCTTTTCTGCCAAATCAAACACACGTGGGCTGTGTCTTTAGAGCTGCACTTAAAAATCTGATTTTGCTTCCTCGCTTGTGTTTTTTTCTCATTTTAATTCTAGCTGCAAATAAATAGCTGAAACCAAGTACCCAGACCTGTGCTTCCTCCTTGAGTCTGCAGCCAGACTGAAAAAACATTTCTGAAATGCATGAGTGAGGAGAACGCTGGTCATGCTGAGGGAAGCCCTACTACGTCTTGGAGGAGTGTTAACCCCAGGGTGCTCAGGAGGGACCTGCCAGCAGAGTGGGTTGTGGTGATGAACAGAGCAAAAACCAGCAAGCATGAAAAGGTAGAGCAGATTCTTTGCAGGCAATAAATTACTATTAATCCTGGTGTCTCACTACTTCTTCAGTACAGTGATTATTTCCTAAACATTGTCAACAACTCTCCAACCAGAGGGTCACATTCTAACTCTGTTACAAATTCTTGGGTGAATATTCTCCCATTTATATGTCAACTCAAGGCAACCAAGAATGAAATGAAACCAAAGATGGCATTTTGTGTCCTAAAATATGTACAGCAACTGTGCATCTCTCAGCTGGATCAGGAAACTGTTGTATGATGAGCTCAAGCCAGTAGTCTCACTGAAGGCATCACCCCAGCAGGTCAGATATTTCAAACTTTCCTAAGGATTGAGAAGTCTGAATCTTTATTTTATTTGTCTGACCAAAAGGGAAAAATTAAATAAAAAGGGGAAGGTATTCTGAGCTGAACAGCTGCCAGCTGCTTCAGGGAACATGTTCCTCACTTGATAATCTGCAATTCTAGGACAGGTCATATATTGTGAGGAAATGTGATCACATCTCCTCAAAACTGACATCAAAGCAGTCATTAAGAAGATGGAATAGATGAAGGACAAATGTTAGAGACCCAAAGTGTACACTAGGAGAGAAAATTCGGTCCGTAGGTCCAGGGTGCAACAGTCTGCAATAAGAGACGGGAAAGGGCTATCAAACATCAAGCTAAAAAAAGGAACACTGGATAATAACACAAATCACAGAGTGATGTCTAATGGCCTTTCAGTCACCAGGCAGTGCTGGGAAATGAACAAATCAACATGCAAACTGCTTCATATGTGACATGGGAGACAAAGGAGAACAGGCACTAGGGCTGCCCTGAGAAAGACAGTGAAAATTAATGTGGTCCCACTGCGAAATCCGCAAAAAGCATCTTTTCTATTGTTCTGGAATGTTCTTAAATTTGACTATAAACCCATACCTTTGTCTACTTGCAGCTTTTAAGAGATAGTTGCACTAATAATTACTCAAATTCCACATGAGATTAGTACATGAGTAAACAGCATGGTTCAAAATTCATTAAGTGGAGGTAGAGAATTTAGTAAAATAGGCAAATATAATTTGCATTATTAATGAAAAGTGGACAGTAGATAAATAAGAAGAGGAATGATGTTAAATTAAAGTAAAACACATTACAGTGTCTCTCCCTCATCCATTTGATGGTTCAGTACACTATTTCAGCCTTGCAACATGATCTGAAATGAAGTGAGAGAAAGCAAAAATCAGGAGGATTTTGCAAATGGAAAGAAAATAGTAGGCTAAGAATAATTCTAATTAGCAATGCTTAGTGAAGGGTTAAAAAACCAGAAAAGTACTGAGGAAATTAAAAAGGTCACTGAGGTAAGACTTTCTTATCACAAAGAAGTAATAAGGTAATTAAAATGGGTTAAGACAGGGGTTAAAAGTGTAAGAGATACCAAGGTACAATTAGGGTTGATGAACACAGGAAAGACAGGACAAGGAAAGTGTGTGCACAGCACACAAACTGTGCATCCAGCAGAAACACAGTGGCTGAAAGAGCAGCTAGTAGAAAATCAGTCTGTCATTTAAACCTGAGGGCAGATGTGAACCCAAGCAGATTATAGGCTTGCTTCCCTGGGGTGGATTTTCTGTTTTCCCTGCAATGTGTGTGCCTTTCCCTTCTCCCCCCCTCCCCACTAGTTGGCATCTTGGAAATTCAGCTGATGGACACGAGCAGATCAGAGAAACCATGGTGGCTGGCAGTAAAACAGGACATGCTTGGTTTTCTGAGCTCTAGGTATGAAACAGCTTTGTGATAGTCTCAAAAGCCAGCAGTCAGATCTCCACATTTTAGAAAAAAGCAGAACTGGCCTGAATGCAGCCAAGAGGTTGCACAAATTCGGGTGAATTAATAAGGAGATGGATGGTGAGTCTAGGAGAAAGGGCAAGTGGCTGAAGTTTCTTTGGCCCAAAGCACCTCCAGCTTATTCACACGAACTCTCATGGGATTCCTGGGAATATCAGGGAACTTGGATGGATTTTGCTCAAGACAAGGGAAAATGTGTCAGAAAGTGAATGCTAAAGCAGATCTTGAAGTCAGCACTTAATTGATGTGGGAGTGCAGAAGGTCCAGGTGGCTTATCCAGGCTGTAACTACAGCGCTGCCTCAACTATCCACAGTCTCCTTTTACATTAATTATTTTTTATATTTTTCTGTTAATTTAAAAAGTATTATTTTATCACTGTACTACAACAAAGAGCCTAGAGCAATGAATTGAGGTTTCACAAATTCCTGTGAAGTGTACATACCTTTAAAATTACATACATAACACCCTGATGCAAACATTAAAGCAGCCTCTACAGACTGTTCTCCACTTAACTGATAAAGCACCTCATACAAAAACTGTGACTGGCTCTATTTCCATTTA
Organism: Orthonyx spaldingii; assembly: GCA_013397795.1. NCBI lineage: Eukaryota > Metazoa > Chordata > Aves > Passeriformes > Orthonychidae > Orthonyx > Orthonyx spaldingii. The sequence goes on from VZTJ01006632.1 coordinate 503,850, forward strand.
AGTCATTAATTGTAGCTGGGATTCCACCAATTTCAGTGAAGTTAACTCTCATTTACATCCCTGTATATGAGAACAGATTCACACCCACTGTACCTTCCATAGAGAGACCTCAATTTCCTGAACAAACTCTGTGGAGGCACCATTTTTGCTACATTTAATGAAATGGCTAAATGCAGTAATATTTTATTTTAATGAACAATAATTTATCTTATTTAAAGGAGATCCTGAAGCTCTGATGAACGAATGGATCTGTAGCAGCTTCTTATCCACAGTCTAACTCTTTTTCTTGGTTTTATATCTATTAAGCAGACATTTGAAAGATTATACCTCTGATTTTTGCCTAGGATCGTACAAATTTGATGGTATTCACATAATTTACTCCACTTTTATATCAGATTGATATCAGAAGCAGGAATTTACTGCTTCAGCACAAAAATGCTTTTGGTAATTTCTTGGTTTAACAGAAATAATACAAAGAAGCAAAAACTCTTGTGACACCAGTCAGTTCCTCTTTTGCATGTCTCTAGGGGCTAGCAAGAAGAAAGAAAAATGTATCTTTTTCCCTTTGAAAACTGGATCTCCTTTTGATTTGAACTCCTTAGGCACCCATTCCACATTTCTGACGTGTGACAGCATTTTCCAGCACGGTCATCCCCAGTAACACAAAAACACCTCACACGAGGAACCGGGTCATCTTTGGGGTTAAACTGAAAAATCAAACCAACAGAACTGCCAGCAAAAATTCTCTAGGTCCAGCAAGAACTTGGCAGCTCTTACCCAGAAGTATCTATTAGTAACAGGTACTCCTTGCCAGCAGCCAGACTTCTTAATCTCATTGACTAGATCAGATTTCAAGGCTATTCAATTCTCTGTTTCAGAGTCAAATGACAGTCTGTCATAACTGTTCAGATGTTATACCCTTTGCATACTGTCTTAATCTCTTCAGTGGTAGAAGAATATCCTTTGAAGCCATCACATCTCATTTTACCCATTGCCACATGGACTTACCTCGCTAGCTGCTAGAGTAATAAGAATGGTAACAATAAGTCACTGAGTATAGCTTTCAGTCATTTTTCAGCAAACCCAACGTATTTTAGAATTATTTTCATTTCGATATCATCTCCAGAGACATTTATTTCACAGCAGGATCAGCTTCAGGGCCTCAGCTGGCACCTTCTTGCCCAGCAGAAGGGAATATTACTGCACTGCAGCAGGTGCAGGCTGTAAGCTTAAAAACATCTTATCTGGTGGCCTTTCAAATTTGTTTGTTTCAGAGTTTTGACATTCACTTCTTATTTACTGCCCAACTACGATATTTCTACAACACATTCAGCTTCTTGACAGGATCTCTCTCTTTCAGGAATCATATACTGAGTGTGGCATGTGGAATGTGGCTTCCATAAAGGCATCCTTGTGCCTGTTGACACTCAGGAAGGTGGCAACAAACAAAAATAACTACGTTGGGGAGGGAAGAGGATTTCAGATTCGATCTCAGTTCATCCCACTGACAGGCATCTCTGAAAACATTTAGAGTGGACAGAAGGATATCATGGAAGGAATAGCAGCTGGAATTGCTAAAAGGCTGGATTGATCTATTGTTTCATACCTGAAATTCAGGTAACTTTCCCTGAGGGTATTTACCCAAACTCTTGAGATGACAAGAAAATCAACCAAGCTTCACTTCCACTTGTTAACTTCCTACTCCTCTGTCCTGTCTACATTCAACTATCTTAATAAGCTTTACTTTCTAAGCTTGAATTTATTTCAAATTCAAGCGCCTTTCTCTCCTTATGTTCCATCCTTAATTTTCTTGTAATGTACAAACTTACTCCAAGAATCTCTGTAAGGTGAAACAGGGCCAGTACATGTAGGTGGAGAAACTGGCCTAGTATCCTATCATACAATATGATACTCATTTTTATTTCACGCGGGCCTTCAAAATGCAGTTTGGTGTTATTTTCTCATGAGCAGGTCCCCACCCTTCCCTGCCCCCTTACCAATGAGCCCCGAGTAAGCGAGCAGGCAGTCAGCATAGTTCTCCTTCAGACAGCTACTAACAGAGCGTGACTCAGGCTGGCAGTTTGTGAAGAAATCTGCAAGGCGAGATCTGCAACAGGAAGAAAAATGCGTATCTTTAAAAATCGAGCCTGAAGGCATTCTTACCTTTTACACTCTCTTTATTTTTGGACAAGGCTTAATATTCTTTAACTTAAATGCATATTGGACACATTTCAGCCGTTGAGAGTCTAAGATGCATCTCTTTCCAGAATCTATTTTTGAAGTCAGAACATAAAAGTGTAAGAAAATAGCAAAAAGGAACAGAACAACAGGGAAATGCCTGCCCTTTACTAAAAGAAGTGTTCTGCATTTTCATGCCAAGAAAAAAAGACAAAGACTGATTTTATCACATGAGGAGTCATTCTGCCTGGATCTGAACTCTAATTGGAGTCTTTTATCCTGAAGATTCAGAACAGTTTCTGCTGTTTTACTGATTACACAAAACTGTATGTTTGTGCTCACAGGGCAAGCAAGACTCTTACTGATGCAAGACTTGAAGCAGGAGGTGCTTTGGTACTGCCCTGAGTTTCCAGGGAATGGCTCACCCTGGCTCTGGACTGGCCAGCAGGAGCAGCTGGCGTGGTCTCCTTGGCCCCCCAGAGCCACGGCACTGAGAATCCATTATTTGTTCTTGTAAAATGTGCATTTATCCAAAGTCTAGAGTATTGAGACCAGGGCTGAGATGAAAGGAACATGTGCTCCACATCGAGGTGTGCTGCTGATCGGCCACATCGTCTTCACTTACCTCAGCCTGCCCATGACCAAGGAGGGGAGAGCACTGATTACATACAGGAGGTGCTTAAGACCAGGAGTGAAGCTGCATTGTGATCAACTGATTACTACTGGGCTGGAAAACAAAACGACCAACAGACAGGATCTCTTCTGGTTGTTTGTGCTTTAAAGGCCACATAATGTTCCCATTCAGGTCTGTAAAATTTGCAAGGCACTGATGAGGTAGGGCAAGGTCCCACATCCTACAGTCCCTCCCCTGCCAGGTTTAGCCTTATAATCTTGGAGCAGTGACTGTTTTTTATTTACAAGGTGTTATTTAGACCTTTTCATCTACATGAAAAAAAAGTAACCTCCCTACTTCGATCTTCTCTTCTGTGAAACAGGTATAAAGATGTTCTTCTGCCTCTGACAACCTGCAGTAATGTCTCAGGATCAGATGCTTAATCTTTGCAAAGTCCTCTCAAAATCAGAATAGTATAAACTATGAATTTTCATCACTGCTCCAGTGTTATGCAGATTTGCAATATGAATGAGCTTTTTCAGTTTTGCAACAACCCCGCAAAAGTTAGCAGAAACAAGTGATTTGCAAGTGATTTACTTTATTTGTTTACATGCTCCAGAGACCAATTATCTTTGCTTGCTTTATTGTTTTACCTACCCCAGAACGGGACTGGATACACACCATTAATTGGCCTGAAAGTAACGATGGGCAAACATCAAAAGGTTCAGAGGCATAGTTGGAGAAAGCATCCTATAAATAAACTCCATGCAACCTATACCTGAATTTATGTGAGCTGTTCTCGTGGCCTTATTTCAGTTCCACCTCTCTCTAACTGTACTGACACCAGCAAATCCATGGCTGCCTTCAAGCCAGTCAACTCTAAGCTTTTCATTCCCTCTCTTGCCTTATTTAACCACTTAACCTTGAGATGGAGATCTGTACCCAGTTGCCTTCAATAGCTTTAAAAAGTCAACCTCTCTAACGATCCGTCAGGATGCTCTATATGTATGTATACATAAATTTCTAAATTTACATAAAACCCCTACTTAGCTGGTGAATATATACTGTACCTACCAGGAGACAGGCTGAGAAGAAATGGGTCTCAAGGTATGGGAAGAGATAAATAGCAGCACTATGAAGAAAATCTGGGCAAGGAAACCCTTTGTCAGTGCAGTGATTCCTCTCTCAGTCAGTAATTAAGACAGTGGCTCGAATCCAGCTTTAGGATCAATCAGGAACAAAGACAGTTGACAGTTTCCAAGGATTTTTCTAATTCTGCTAATACTTGGATGAAGTCAGGTTTAGAACAGAATAGAGCCTATTACATCTATCTACCTGCTATGAAAAACCTCTGCCATGGTAGAAAGGGCAAGCCTTCTGTAAGTACTGCATTCTTGCATTTCTAAAACAAAGTAGCACCTCAGAGCTAAATTTCGTTAGTTAGGTGACCACAAATAAATCTTCTTGGCAATGGAATTATACAATCAGCATGCTGATAATCCTGAAAATACTTCTTGCAATCATTTTATTGTTCTTAAATGTCCAGTTCTCCCTGAGGTTATTAGGTGCATTGGTCCAGAGATCATTTAAGCCAGTCCTCTTCTCTAAATGTTTTAAGGACTGATAACTATGGAATAACAGCAGTCATTTACTACCCAGCCTGCTTAAAGAATTTATTTGTTGTAAACCCTAAAAATAGCTCTGCTGGTCTCTTTTGCATACAGCTTGATTTCCATGTGAATTTCTGAAGAATTTCTGTGGTCATAAAAAGTAATGATGTGACAACACTGCACATTTGAAGTTTTCATTAGTCAAATATAGTTCAGATAGCTCTGGTCTGAGCATTACTGGCCATTATCATACATCCCTTCCCTAGCGAGTCATCCAAACTTCACACAACCCAAGCTCTCGCCCCCTCCTGAGCTGTTAACTACACCTGATGCTTATGTGGATTCATCTGCACTGGAGATAAAGTTAAGGCCAGAAAATAAAAACAGAGACAGACCTCCATCTGCCATAAAATACTCCAGTACTTTGAGTGAAGATCTGCTGATCAGCACTCACTGAAGATCTAGCCCCAAACACTTCCAGTAGACTGGCAGTGATGAACGTGTGCTCATCAGTTAACACCAAAACACTGCTCTTGCTATTCATCTAGAGGGAGAGACAAATTAGCCTAATGAGAACCATTAATCCTAAAGTATTGCACATGAATATTAAGAACTGTTTGGGTAAAAGAGACAATCCTTTTAGGGAGGAGGAATCAGAGCAATCTGACAAAAACAGTCCTATTAAAAAATATATATATGCAAACTGTGTTAATTTAGTGCTCCTTCAGAAGGAGGCAACTTGTAGGTGGCAACTTGGGGGTTTCTAAGCCATGAGTTTTGGTAACTAGAGAACACAGAGGTTGCCACATGTACCTTCAAATGTGCACAGTTTTACAAGTGCAGTGTACACAGATGGATCTCACTGCTGGAGAGCGACAGACAGGCAGTTTTATATTGTTCATACCATGTAGCAGGACCACATTTAAAAGGAACTATTAATTTCCTTTTCTGTCACAAAATCCTCATCGTGCACAGCAACATTTATGATTTCCTCCCTCTTCCTTGCATAAATAAGGGGTACTACCCAGAAATCTTCCTCCCAGGAAGACAAAAAAAGAAAAAAAACCCAAAAACCCAAACATGTTTTTGTAGGGCAGAAGCCCCACAAATTAAATTAGTCCTATCTTAGCCCTGGAAAACCTGCAGATGGTCTGGGAAGTTTACTTTAAATATTTTGTATACCACTACCTGGAAAAGTAAGAATAATCCCATTGGTAAATTCAAAGAAAATCTGCTCAAACAAACAGCCTTTCTGAAAAGAAAAAATCCCAAACCTGCTATTCTCTAATGCTTTGTATTAGTACCAGTAAAATAATTTGTAACAGTTAAAAATACAAAGGAAGCAAAGTTAATTTGCTCTCCTTATGATAGTGGCTCTTCAAATACTCAGCTGGCTAAATCAAAACTTTCACATTTTGCTTACAAATAAGCTTTGTTAATAGCAGTATTGTATTTAATCTGCATATAATTTTTGAGGCAATTTAATTTTATATTAGCACAGCCCGTTGCATAGGCAACATTGATTAGATTTTCACTATTTTTTGTTCTCAAGGTTTTGTAGAAGATCTTTGATGTCCTGAAGTTATCTTTGATATTTATCAGTTCTCCCTCTTTAAGGTTGGTCAATTCAGCTTTAGCATTGGTGCAATATTTAGAAGTATGATATAAATTGTAAAGTTGCAGAAAATTTTTACCATTTTTAGTTTGGATCTGGTGCAAATTATGACCTATCAGAAAGCAACTCTCTGACCAGAGTCCTCCCCAGGATGTACCCACATCCCTGGGATAGCAGGTGTTGATTTCTCTTATTTCTTTTTTTTCTCTCTGACTGTTGTTGGTACACAAGGGCTGAGCCATCGAGGAGAGAAACCTCTCTCAGCCTTGCCTTGGCACTGGTGATATTCAGACCAAGCAAGACACTGAACCCAGGTCTCCTGCTGGCTGCACACACTTGGGTTGTGATGTCCAACAGAGTGGTTACACCCACTCGCCCGGTTAGGCACGCAGGGAGTGACAGCGCTGTCCTGTGCCACACCTCAGGGATCAAAGGTGAAGTCTGGACATGCTCACTGCCACCTCTCCTTACACTGCTGCTTGTGTTTAGACATCTATTTATAGCAGTAACATGAAGAGTACGTAAATGCCAGAGCTGAGAGACTGGGGTGACTACACTAATTAGTCAGAGCCGCTCTAGCGTCTAGACACCATTTGGCAGTGCAGTCACGTAAGGGAAGTGCTGCATCAATATGCAAACCAGAAAAGAAGTATAAATCCGACACTGAGAAAAGCCAGACTAAGTCAATGAACGTGTGTCATAGTGATAAATGGCACCATTACAGAAAAAAACAACAAGTCAAAATACTTGTTCTTCTTTTGTGGGGGTCAACTGCAGTGTTCTACTCTGTGGCTGCAGACAGCTCCCGAATAGCTGGGGTGGTGCTGTTCCTGCTGGGATGCAAGGGTAGCAAGAGGGGTTGGTATGTGGCCAAACTAATGGCTTCATTGTTGGAGGAGCATTTCATTTTCTCTTTCTTTCATAAACAGGGAGAAAATGAGGCAAAGGCCACGTGAGCAACTCTATCAAGCAAGTGGGATGAAAAAAGCCTCAGAAAAGCTCCATAACAAGATGACTCTCCCTGCATGTAGTAAAGTAGCTTTGATCCATCTTTTTTCATTAAAGGACACTAGGTCTGTGTAATATCAAGAACTCTCACACCTCCTTAGCTATCTACACACACTGTTGAGCACCTGTGAGCAACTACAAATTCTGACATTTTTATTTAAGAGGTCACGTTTCCACATATTTATTAAACAGCAACTCCACTAAATATTTTCAGCAAGAAGATTGCTTCCTGTTTGGTCGCTACTCTCCTTCTCAAACAGTGACAGTGTCCAGGCCCTGAGGACACTGATGTTCCTGCCCAACCCTGGGGCTTCCCCCACCCAGTCTGTGACCCAGAACCCCATTCAGCCCCTGCCCCAGTGGTGCTGTAGGATTCCAGCCCCCAGTCCTGCCCTGGGCCCCACTGAGCCAGGTCTGCCCACCCATGTCCCAGCCTGTCCCCAGGGAGATGCCCCACGCCCAGGACCGCCCCACTCCCCAGCTGAGGTGGTGGGATGAGCCCAGCCTGGAAGATTCTGTCCTGCCTGTCCCTGGAGGCCCCATGGGCCCCAGGAAGCCCCCATCCCACGCTGCCCCCAGTTCAGCATTTGTACCTTCTGGCGAGGGAGGAGGGTAAAAAAGTTAATTTCTGATGACAAACCATTTGCCTCCCAAGACCTGAATATTGAAGGCAGTTTCTCTCACATGAGCTGATCCAAATCTTTTCCAATACTGGCAGAAACCACTACAGGATTTGAGACCCCAAATACCAGCTACTAACTGAAAGAAGCTGGTTTTTATCTGGTTTTGTTGCTGTTTTGTTATTTTAAATGACTTGCAGCCTCAACCCAAGCAAATATTTTATTCTGGATTCAACTTATCTCTAAAAACTGTACTGTTCACCTGGAATCAAAATATGGACAATCCCAAACCAAATCAAGGCAGCCTATTTGGATTGTGGGAGCAACAGGACATGGGAGCAAACACCAGGGACACACGAGATTCACTGAGATACCTTCCAGCAGCACGAGTGCTTGCTCAGAGCAGCAGGCACAGGCACAAAGCTCACCAAGGCTGCTCCCTCCAGAGGAGCACCCACACTCGACCCAGCCTGGCCAGCTCACTGTCTGTACCATGGCCCCACCACGTTTACCAGCACTTATGTTACTACTCGGCTTTTTATTTACCAGCGGGTTTTCTGGACATCCAATACCCCAGAAAATGGAGATCTAACTCTTTGAAATTCAGTCATGCAAAATGAAAAGCATTTCCACCTATGCATACCTGTCTTTTAAAATTAAAAGTACAAGCATTGTATTATTTCTATTCTTCTGTTAATGAATTAATACCCTATACCCATGTTCTTTTACTGCACTTTGTGAAAAGCAAAATAAAATAAGTTCTATACAATTTTCTGTTAATATTATCCTTTCCCCTTTGCTCATGTCTTCTGGAGAACCAGTTAGATCTTTCTACCCAGTATCTGCTACAGAAAATCAAAAGAACTTAACAAAACACTAATGTCATAGTTTATCAATGTTAATTAAATCCTGTAAGCGACTCAAGATCATGTGTGAGAGTAATTTTAATTTAATATATTAGGTCTCCTTTGGGTTTAAGGGAAACTACTAAGCTCAAATGTGATTCTAAACAAGGATGATTTATTTGAAATTGGGTTATATAAATATTTATATACACTACTGACCTTTTGTGTAATAAAACCAATTTTGAAAAATATGGTGAAAATCCTGAGCACAAAGTAATGCAATAAAGAATTATAACAGGGATTCTCAGATGCTGTGACACAAAACAGAATTTTCTCTTTCTGTTTACAAAAAAAATTACCTCACATCATTTTTTAGAGGCCTGTTTGAGAGAACATCTGGAAAACATTCCACAGGAAATCAAACCTATATTAAATATGTTTTGCAGGGCTCTGTTTCCTTGCATCGACCTTAAGCATTCATAATGTGTTTCTGTCTTCTCAGCTGCAAAGAAAACACTTCTGTCAGAGTCCTCTACAAAATGATAGGCTGAATTGTCAGCCTGTGATTTTATCAGGGGATGCTGGTAAGATTTCTATTTAGTCTACCTGTCTCTGTACCAAAGCTCTTCAATAACACGAACAAATCCACCAGCTGCTTTCCAACTACCATGAATTTGAGTATTTTCATTTTGTTTGATTTCCTTTATGCCGTTTAATTTGAAGCTTCTAAATAAAAATAACTGGAATTTTAAAATATGCCCAAGCCTCAGAAATCTCCTGATAGGATGTTACTCAGGAAAGAACATTACGGGTAGTTCTCACTTCATTAGCTGGACAAACAGAATAGTCTTTGAATTACAGGCTGGTAGCCTAAGAAAATCACTGTCACTCTCAAAAAGCAAGCCACGGAAAAGTAGTGCCACTGCAAGTCCTTGAGCGTGCCACTGGACGCTTCAGCGTTTATTAACAACTCTGTTGTGAGTGCACGGTGAAAGGATGTGGTTCCAAGTAGCTGAGAAAGACATCCATGGCAATAACATTCCCTGTAAGCACTTGAATAAACTATAATAGACTATTACTAGCTCAAGCATGAAACTGATGGGAGTTTGGAGACAGAAAATAATCTAAAAAGTCCAATACCAGTTCTCTCTTTACCAGAAAAGTTTCTGTTGGTAGATGTACTGGAACATCAGGTTTCCTGAGGTTATGCAGGGATGCTCTTTGCATAAGAAAATATCTCAGTGGTATGTGTGGTGGAATTCCTGAAGGAAACAACTCCATGTTCCCATGTCAGAGAGGTGGCTCAAGTAAAGAAGCAGTGGCCAGTGTGTGCTTGCACTCAACTGAGCAGGGTCTGTAGGCAGCCAGCATGGATGAAACCCATCCTGAAGCTACTCTAAATACTGCTAAGACCTCGGGAGTAAGACAACCAATATAAAATCAAAAATAAAGAAGATAAAAGGAGAGCAGAGTCTCTTTTATGTGAACCCATTTTTTCTCATGCACAGAACAGCCCCACCAAACAGCAAGTCGAAAAGTTCTGGCACTAGCAAACCAACAGAGCATTGATCTTATTCAGCATATTTTACTTGCTTTTAGAAGTAATATGGTTATACAATGATAGTACAGAAAGCACTGATTTGTAGGATAAGATTGGAAAACAAACCCTTTTTACCAGTTAAGGATGATGTGCTGTCTTAAGAGCATTTTTTTTGGTCTCCACTTTCACAAAAACGTGAACACACGACGCCGAGAAAAAAATGTGAGGCCGAGAGTTGACAGCCTGTGATACACCCAGACATTTACAGAGGTTGTTCTGAAATGAACTGTCCATTCTGAAAAATATTTTGCAATGCAGCATGATGGCCAGTTACTGAGATGCATCTCCAGCATTTCGTAATGACTAACTGGCAAAGGGAGCATCGTGTCTGAGAAGACAACCACTGTGATTTATGCTTGAACTGGAACAAAAGAAAGTGAACTGAACATTCAAATAATACAGTTTGAATTTAACAGAGTTCTTAGTCATATGTGCTTTACAACAGAAAACCTTTAATGGTTTATGGAATGTGCTTGAACAAATATAATGTAAGCACAAACATGTCCATGTAAGGTCATCTGTTAATAATCTTAGGCAAGGGTCACGATCAGCTCACACAGAAAATCTATCATCAACAGTAAACACACACCAGAAAATCTTTTCTGTGTCACTTGTTTTAAAGCCAGCAGATCATTAAAGCATAGGAAACAACCACCACCTCTGCTGAGAAGTCCTTGCAGACACTGGTACATTTACATCTGTCTTCCCCTTAACAGTAGTTAATCCAGTAACATGGCAGTGTTTATTAACATAATGAAAGCAAAGCAATTTCTATTCAATAAACATTAGAATGCTAAAATTTGAAAATATGCACGTGGCTGTCACTTGCTTTGCTGAGAAACAAAGTTCTATTTTTAGCTCCAGTGCTTACACTTTCTTGCAGCTATTTTAATAGATGGAACTGCCACCAGAAATATTCTCTCACTGGGCCCTGATGTAGAATGATATAAATAACCTTTACAAAGTCCAGCATAATTCAATGGCAAAATCAGTTGACATGCTCCTAATTAGCACTGCTTGAAGATTTACCTACACAGAACAGGAAGAGCCAAATTCACCCCTGGAATAAATCCACTGAAGTCACTGATGTCAGAGGAAGTACACTGGGCATGGACTTGATAGAATAGATCTGTTATTCACATTAAACACAGAGCAGCTTCTTGCCTGTAGCATATACATGGCTTGAGGTAAACGCAAAAACCATTTTGATTTATTAAAGAAAATGCTGTTGTGTGATATATACACCCTTCCTTTGCCCCAGAAATAGCAAGCTGAGCCAAATGTGACTGGGTGTTCATAACAGATCTTCTCTTCACCACATCTAATAGATGAGGGGGTGGAAACTACTCACACAAACCAGTGGATGCTAAACTCTTCTCTACAGAAATCTCTCAACTAACAATTCAACAAATCAGCAGTAGCAGTAGTCTTAGTGGAACCCCATCCAGCAAAGCAATTAAGTGCTTGCTTAACTGTAAGGACATGAGTAGCTTCAAATTTAGATCTCTATTAAAGTTTAATGCCAAATTTAACTGTCCTCGATTTCAATATTTTTGACTAAATATGTGTGAAACTGGTTAATTAACATATGTAGTTTAATCTCTCCCCCCTGATAAATCAACAAAACAAAATGGGTCATATTAGCCCTGCTGTAACCCCCTTCCTGGCTCATGTTCCTAACCTGCAGTCTTCTTATTTCTTAAATTATACAGGCAGCTTTTCTTTTCTTTTCCACTTAAATTACCAAAGTAAGGCTTTTCAGACAAAATGGAATGCTCAGAGGAGACCTTATCACTCTCCAAAACTCCCTGAAAGGAGGTTGTAGCAAGGTGGGGGTCTCTTCTTCCAGGTAACAAGTGCCAGGATGAGAGGAAATGTCCTCAAGTTGTGCCAGGGAAGGTTTAGATTGGCTATTAGGAAAATTTTCTTCATGGAACGAGTTTTCAAGCACTGGAACAGGCTGTGCAGGGAAGGGTGGAGTCACCACCCCTGGAGGAAGTTAACAGACCTGCAGATGTGGCACTTGGGGACATGGTTTAGTGGTGGGCTTGGCAGTGTTAGGTGGCTGGACTTGATGATCTTAAAGGTTTTTTCCAACCTAAACGACTCTCTGATTCTATAAAGGACCACATTCAGATAACACAAATGCTCCCAGGTTCTTAGAGCTGGAATTAAGCGGTCCCAAGTACCTCACTCAGCTGAGTCATTTTGACTAGAAAGAGACCGACATGGAAGCAAGGTACCTAAATACAGCCTAAAAAGCCTGAATCACTGGCATCCAAGTGTATTTTATGATTGTTGTATGTCCACACATGCACACTTTATTCCCACTTCCCCTTCCTTACCACTGGAGACAGGCAATAAGGAATATTCAGCGCCACAGCTTATTTTTAACCTGATCAGCAGAGAATCCACCCAACTGGAGGGCTGCTGCCTGGAGAGTTTAGAGCTTGCCTGACCAGGCACCTCAGCGTGAAGATGCTGTCTAGTTACTGCTTCTTGGAGCATGACCTCTCCTCGTTGGTACTGCACAAAGCCAAGGGAAAGTTGGGTGCAGGAATAAAACTGAGCCGTTTTTCTAATTACTGTATCCTTGTGTCTCTCCTGCTTTGGGAGAAATGTCAAACACCCAGCAACCTTTTAATCTTCAAGGCCCTCTTAAGCTGAGCAGAGAGAGTATAAATGAGGGCCAGCCAAACAGATCTTGGCACTGCAGAATGAGATCCACACTTCAACAGGGACAAAGCAGTCTTGTTTTGCTGGATGTTTGGATTTTTTGTTGATTCCAAAGGGACTTATGGATATCTTATAAGGAAGAACTGCTTGATTCATTTTGAGTTTTATTCAGATGGAAGAAATTCAAAATTACCTTTGTTTCTGAGGGGGAGGGGAGAGCAATATTATGTCTATTTACTCTGCTAACACAAGACATCAAAGTAATGAATCATGTAAGGGACTGAAAGGGAAGAAAATAATACAATATTGCAGCATTTTCTATCTTTACTTTGCCTTTCTTGAAGGGTTTTTGCTTATTTTGCAGAGACTGCATTAATATTTTTTTCCAGGCTAGCAATTCCCCACACACATATTCCACTACACCATCAAGTTTCCTCTGCAGAGCACACCAGCTTCTTTCCCACCTCTCCTCAGACCCCATTTTTTGAATTTTCTGAACTGTCACCATGCCTCACTATTAGTTCATTAAAATGAATGAATACCTGGGGGTTTTTTCACTTAAATAAATAAACCTCTAGCAATATATACATATATGCATACATCTACATGCTTATATATACATATACATATAAAAATCACTCTTCAAATTCAGGCTATGCTTATAAATGTGAGGTGGGCCTGTGGGCACAGGCCAAAAGGTAGATTTACAAATTTTTCTGTCCCACTTAGCATTCTAGAGACACAAGAGCTCTCCTGAGTGCATGTGCAGAGAGCTCAGGCTCACCCTACTACACTGCAAGCATCCTACACGTACTGCAGGGTGAGTCAGGCACGCGAGGTTTTGCACCCACTCCCTGACTCAGTCTCCAAACACACAATGCAGGCACACCCTGCACTTCTCTACAAATCAAGAGTGTCCTTTTTTTAATGTCCTTAACGGCATTACAAAAACTATGTTGTTGTGCTCGTTTTGCATAAGCACAGCAAACCGATCATCTCAAGGAGCTGCCAGAGTGCTCTGAGTGCCAGATTGATATAAACGCCCTGGAGGGACTCAAACCCAGCTCTGTTATCCAGAACGGTATAATGCTACTGTGTCCTTCATGAAAATACCCACCAAGTGCCCTTTTAAGATGCAAAACTAGAGTCAGGCTGAGAGTGAGCTCTCAGGCTTTTCTCTGGCCAACTGAATTGTCACCAATATCAGCTACAAGGCTCAGAAAGGGAGGCAGCACCTCTGTTTTCCTTCTCATTTGCTGAATTACAGATGATCACTGGACCGTGGCAGGATATTGAGGGAGGAAAAGCATGACATGCAGAGAAGCAGGTGGGGAGGCACCATAAGTGGCTGTAATAGAACTCAAACGTGTCAGAGAGGCAGTGAAAGTCAGATAATTGGGGGAAGATCTGGAAAGAGGAGATGAAAGGAGACTTAGCGAGGGCAAGAGGCAGGAGGAAAAAAAAGTAAGGGAGAAAAAGTGAGAAAAACGAAGGAGAAGTCTAAGGAATAGAAAACTAGAAGAAAATGGCAAATTTCTTCTTCCCCTCTTCCAATCTCCTCCAATGCCCTGCTCTCTATTATTGCTGTAACTGAGGATGGCTCCCTCCTAACACGAGATGCTGGGCTCTCCCCATCCTGGAGCAGGACAAAATTGGTTGCCTGCACATTTTTAACATCTCACCACTGACTCGTCTGCGGTGCTGACCCACGGGGTGCAGGGTTTGCAGTCAGCAGTGGCACTCGCTGCAGAAACAGTCCACAGGCCTCTCACAGAGAAGCCACTTTTACCAACAGGTTACAGGTGTAAAGCACCTGCAGATTTTCACATGCCCTATGGAAAAGGAGCACACACAGTGACTGCCTTTCCAAGGGAAATTATCATTAAAAGCATTCAACAGAATATCATGTGTGACAGCACAGACTCTTTCCCACGGGAATTTTTCTTCTTCTACTGAAAAGTTTACTAAATATAAGATAAGTTCCATGTTACTGAGAGTGGCTTTTGGAAACAGGCGGGCATAGCTCTGCCCAATCAATCCCGGGGGGTGGAGGACTCTCAGCCAATCCGAATAGCCTTCTTGCGTGTATATAAATCTGTTATTAATGAAATAAATTCACTTAACATTCTCTCAAGATTCGTGTGTGTCCCTTCGCTCCGCTATCAGGTTCAACAGCGACAATCATGAAGGAAAATTATTTCCTTGGCAAGTTTCTGGTGTTTTCAGGAAATGTAGCAAGCAGCTGAGTTTCTGTTTTAACTTTTCCAGTGGATGAACTCTTCTCTGCACTGACAACAATGTTTGCATATCTTTACATAGTGTTCTGAGAGCTGCAGAAGCAGAAATCTTTCATACAGAATTGAATGGGTGGTTGCAACTCAATTAAGACTGGATAGGACAGCTGACTACAAACTGGTCAAGAGGTAAGAACACACCAATGAAAGCACATTTATAAAGATCCAGCTCTCTGAACACACAGTGCTGAAAACATTTTTCACTGTATTTTCAAGGAGATGACCCATGTACTGGAACCTAATTGGACACCTCATTATTATCCTTCAGGTATCCCACAAGAAGTTATTTAAATACATTATGCAGCTTTTTTTTTTTTCAGTGTCAAACAGCAGCAGACAACAACATGTACTTTTTGCAGAACTAAAGGCAAAAAATTAGGAAGACAACTGTCTTCTGAAATTAGCTAAGAACTACTTTATGGCTATTTGAGCTTCAAAAATGAGCCTCAATGATTTGACCAGTCGTTTTCAGTATAGTTATTGTGGAGAACAAGAAACATGCCCTTACCAGTTTCTTTTATTAGCAAAAAATGCTGCCCTTCTTTTCTGATCTTTGCAGCACATGAATGGATTGATACTTTCCTTACAGTAAATAATGTGTCTGTGTCATTATCATTCCGGTCAGTGTCCTTTGAACATATCCAGGAAGAAAACAAAGTATGCAAAATCAAAACACAGATTATTAAAAAGACCAAACTAATCATTCACATTTTCATTACTCAAGCAAAACAGTACTGTCAAATGTGATAGTGGCAAATATGAAGCACTCTGCCCTACATTTCCAGCAGGATGATATTTTTAAAACATGCCAGTCAACTTTCTGAAGATTAAATGTTGGCTGAAGTGATGAGATCAAGAAGTTCCTCAGAGGTCCGTGCTATTCCAGGACATCACCAGTGAAAGTTTTTGATGGTGCATTGACTCTTCTTAGAAGATTTGTTTATGCTCACAACAAAAAAAGAACTCTAATGGTTTCTTCTTGTTGTGATTTTTGCTCTTCTTTTCACTGAGCATTGACAGCCATGCCTGAGAGACAATTGTTTCAGAGCTGGATATGGACTGGGATACAAGTAGAGGCAGCAGACAAATGATAATGAAAGTGAACCATTTAGCATTCTGATGAAGTTGAAAATTAGGACTGTTTACATAAGTCAGAACTTATTTGCATTTTCTGACATTTCAGGTCTCTTTTTCCCCTCGATCAAGAATTTGTTATATAACAGATAGATTAATGAATAAAAAATAATAAAAAAGCAAAGCATCCTGCCATATTGGTTAGTGGTACCTGCAAGTTTGGCCAAATTGCTTCCTCGTTCTCAACTCTTTTTCAAGAACAGATTTGGTCATACATACACCAAGATACAGCTTTTAAAGAGCATTCAAAACTGAATGTTTAAATACTTTACACAGGTCCAGCTGGTATTTTATACAGAGTACAGGCAGATTCAAACTTTGCATTTCTGAGTAAGCAGCATTCATAAATCATTTTATGAACATATTTTCAGAAAACCTTTAGAACTTGTACCCCTTGTCTAAACTAGCATTATGAAAAGGCTTTAATAGGTGTAAAAGGCATGCAAATAACAGTTTCTAAATTACCTGGTTTCACAGTAGGCAGAACATATTTTCAAATTATTCTGCCATTTAGATACTCTTTCTGATTTCAAAATGAAATAGAAGTTATCAGAGTTAGAATTACACACCTACTGACTACTGCTTTTGATTATTCTAAACATATCTGGAATTACTATGAGGACTGATATTCATCAGTGCCAATAATTTCAATAGCAAGGAGGAGATCTCCCATTTCCTTCCTCCCCTGCCCAAATCCCTGTTTTCCTGCGGGACCAGGGGAACAAATCTCACCAGTTTCCTCTAAGTGCACAACAAGTCACAGAGACAAAATGTCTTTCACTGTCTTATAGGCTGGGATAGCTTTGGTGCCAATTCCTCCTCTCCATGACAGCAGTGAGGGAAGGTATTAAACCTCCAGCAGTTTAGAGAGCCCACGAGGTTGTAACAGCAATGTGAGGTGACTCTCAGCAACACATTAAGCCTGCTTTACCTCCACAGAACCTCAGTGCTGCACCCATTGAGTCTGCCCCAGACCCTGCAGGCACTTGCCCATCCATTCCCTTGCACCAATGTTTCCCCCTGCCCTCATAGCCAGGTCTCATGAACCTTGGAAGAGCCAAAACTTTTTAATTTTGACATTCTAAAGCAAAAGAAGCCACTGTTTGTTTACAAATAAATCCATTTTCATCCCAGTGCTGGTTGCAGCTTCGGGCAGAGATTTTACCAAGCTCTCCTCTGCAACATTGCAATGGAGAAAGCACAACACCAGACACATGAAGTCAAATTAACAAAATGCCATTAAAAACTTAACTGCTGAGACATTAGATCAAAGCTGACCAGAGACAAACACAGTGATGAGAGAAGTAATGACATTAATTTAACAAGTTAATTCAAGAACACTACAACCCAAAGAACAGGGAGAAGTCTCTCTATAAAATCCTCACTCCAGTTTCACTGGCACTGTAACACACTGACAGTTTGGCAGAAAACACAGTAAAGATACTGTAACTCTACTAATTAATAGGACCTGTGTATAGGGAAGGCAATACATATAAGCAAAAATACTAATGGAACAACATGGGAATAGAAAACAGATTGTTCCAAGACTACCCGTACCCAGCGTCCACAAACTGCAACACCATCCGCAAAGAAGGTGCTGAATGCAAGTCAGATTGCTCTGATTTAAATCTGCTCCTGTTGTGGCCAGCAGGAAACAGTGGCTCCAGATTCCCCCAAAGCCATCGAGGGCACAGCACTGCTCACCTCCTCACCTCTGAACAACACTTGGGCACATCTGAAGTGCTACTGAGAAAAGCTTAAGACCAGCAGTGGAAATCTCATAAACAAACTTCAAAGTAAATATTTTACCAGGCATAAGTAAGTACTTATTAAGATTTAGATCGCATCGTCAGTGTCCTTGACATTTTACAATAGTGTTTATCTCCCTTGTTTGCTAATTCACAGAATTGGATAATCTACAAGAAATTTACACATTAGAAGCGAGCAGGATTCTCGGGCACGACTTCATAAATATGATATTAGCACAACAATGCTCTATATAAACATACACAAAGCTAAGCAGGAGAAAAGCATTTCCTGAGGGCAGAGGAGGCCCTGTTTGCCACTGGGTAAACTCTGTATGACAACCTGCAGGGACCCCAGTTTTTCCCGTGGAGCAGGGCTCTGCACTGCCAGAACACACAGGGAAAGAGGCCGGGAATTGGGTCAGCGAATCAATGACCCCCTCAGTTGCATCAGCCCAGAACTCTTCTCAGGGGAGGGGAGATAAAATCATTTCAAGGCTAAACCAGCTCTCTGAAGACAGTGGGATTCTGTCTACAAATGTGGACTAGTTTTTTTTCCAGTAAAGAAAAAACACATGGGTAGTCTGTGCATTGTGACTATTTATAAAGTCCAACATGAAGCTTGTATTCCCAAGTATTATTAGTATTCACATGTATAATGAAAACAAATCCCATTATAATGAAAAAGTCTATTTTTACCTGGTCACTAATGGGACACAAAAATCAGACTGAGACATCATTTCATAGAGACACTCAATATTTCCAACAAAAATCTGTCAAAATTAAACTGGGGGCTTAAAGACTCCTCCATAACGTAAGGGAGTAGCTGCGAACAGTTTTGGAGAAGGCACACACTGTAAGCAAATGAAGGCTTTTGTTACTTCTGCTTAAGCATGTCAGAGACATTTGCTTTTTCCCCTGACTCATCCTTTTCCTTAGTGGGTATTCTGACCATTAGTCCTGGCGAATCCATCAGCACCAAAAAGTTCTCTCTGGCACCTCATTAATCACTCCCCTGCCGTGTGCTATCTTACCTGCAGATGTAATTCTTCTTGCAGGACTCTTGTAAATTCAGGCAGTTTGGTTTCTCCCTGTCCTCATATGAACACACAGGAACAATAGTCTGCCGTCTCCTTTCTGTACAGGCTACGTCTCGACAGGAGCAGAAGAGCATCCCGTAGCTGTGCTTGGGGGGGACTTTGTCAAAAAATTGCCGGAGGGCCTTATGACACTTCCGCTTGTTACAGATCTCATTAGACGTGCTGCTGGTGCAGGGGGTTATGTAAGCAGATCTGAACCTCTTGCAGGTATCATTTAGGTTACAAGCTTTGGCTGCATCCAAGCAATTGTTCCCCTTTGAAAGTACTGGCTCCACTAGAAAAAACAACACAACAGCAGTGAGAAACGCGTCACATTTACACTGTGCTTTGTGGTTATTTCACTGTTAATGAGATCCTGAATACATATATTTGTTACATACAAAACTTTCAGTGCCAGACACTGGGACCAGTCCTTCTGCTTCTTGGGGTAATGACTTAAGAAGTGAACGAGAGCACAGGCGTGTGGTGAGGGCAGAATGGTGGTGAACAAATGACACTCTGGGCAGGCTGTACTTCATCTTTGTAGCAGACATGCAGGGTGAGTATTGGGTAAGGCTTGGTCTCACTAAACAGCTCTTAAAATCCCTGGTGAATTGGAAAGTCTGGCACAAGAACACACTGAGAACACGGGCTTCTAACTCTGGTTTTGTAAAGCTCTGACATTTCACATTTTTTTCCCTTGAACAAGTTACATGACATTTCATGTCCACCCCAGGTGACAACATTTAAAAGTAATCTGTGTACTGTGCAGAAAGTAAAATAGACATGCCCATTACTACATGTTTTGAGGTCTGAGAACAGCCCACCCAGATAGGAAGGAAATCAGGTGCAGCCCCATGACTGGGAGCTCTCCAAGGCCACCCATAAGGCCTGTAAGCTCCATGCTTTGGCAAAACACTGTTATAAGATCTACAGATGCCACCTGAACCCTGGAAAATTTATGAACTTTACAAACTTCGAAGAAGCTGGCATGAAATTAAAAAGTGACTGTGAAAGAAACATTTTAAAACAAGGAATATGTCCCTTTCTCATACACACACACACGTACACACTACAAGAAATTATAGGAAAACTTAAACTCAGATATAAGTTAAGTCTATAATTATGCATTTAATTTTGCAATACATCCTCCAGATATTAAAACCCAATAGATGCTTTGCTTGAAAACTAAGGCAACTGGCATTAGATTGTGAAATTCAATTAAGAATAACTGTAATACCGCTTTGGATATTACGAATGCCAACATCACAGATCCAAGAAAATACATTAATTTCCCGCCGTTACAGAATTTGCAAGCTGAACAAAACATTTTGCAAATATCTAAAATCTGGTGCAACCTCTTGGGGGAGCTGGCCAGAGATAAAACATTTTAAACGATTCAAAGCTCTAAGTTACTCTTACAAAAAGCTTTTTTTCCGTAGATCTTTCACCTTTACCCAGAAAATCAGTCGAAAGTCTTTCTACAACTCAATGCCACTCATCTCCATTCTCCTACCACTTTGCCTCCCATTCCCAGAGCAGGACATCAACCTTTCCTCTTTTTCCATGGCAGGAAAACACGCGACAGCTTGGCTGAGATGCTGCACTGAGGTGCTGCATGTGTTGGAACACACTGTGCCCAAGATGGGCCCTGGCTGCTTGCACACACTTCCCGTTATTCAAATAGATCACCTGCAGCTGTCCCATGCATCTCACCTACCCAAAACCAGCACAAAGCTAAGGAGCATTAGATTTGTGTTTCACTTCACTCTAGCAGTGTGCTGTAACTATGTTCAGTGGGTTTGTACATTTAACCTTTGTACTTTAACAATCACACTCCAAGTCCTTCCCAATCTCAGCTGCTTGCACAATAAAATGACAACTTTTTGCATCTTCATAAATTACAAAATTGCAAACATGCAACATTTGACTATCAATTAAGAGCCAAGAGTTTCTTATAATAGCAGCCTACAACAGCAGAAGCAACAGCAGATGCAGAAGAAACGAGATGCCCAAAATACAACCCTCTCACAAAATGTTAACATTTTTCTATAAAATGTTGCACTACATTAGCATACAACTATAATATTAACTATGAACTCTCAAAGTTTTTTTAATACAGTATATAGAATTATATGTTTAGTACAAATATAATTACTATGTAATCTGCAGGGCATATAATTATGCAATATATGAATAGTATATGCTAATTACTATGTGATTGCAGAGTAATTACATGGTTATTTGTGCCTGGGAGTCAACTGCTGAATTCCACTCTTTAGAACGAAATTCTGTGGAACAGCTCCGAATGGGGTATTGCAATATGAACAGACTTCAGCTTACTCTATTGATAAATGCTGCTACGCAATTCAAAAGCACTGTGAATATGAGCACCTCAAAAATCAAAAGGGACAGGTTAATCAATCTTTTTTAAAAGGCAGAACATAAGCCAAGTCACTGACAGTGTGAACAGCAGTGAAAGTTATCTTGGGTGAAAGCTGAATTAGGTGCAAAGTGTTCACAAACAACAGTTATGCATATTCATATCTGTCATTCAAACTATACCTGCCCAAGACTCACATTCCTCTACATGTCAGCTCTGAATACAGACCAGTTTTGGAGGGTTTTGTGTTTTAAACCAGCCCTGACTGTAATGTGCCCCTTGCCTTTTCTGGTTACATATGTCTCTATCTATTGTTTCTGGCACACTTGTCATATAATTATACAATTTATTTTTACCTTTTAAAACCAAGACTGAATGTAAAAGTGGTGCATCAATTGCATCTGAATTAAACCAGACTGTCCAAACCAACTTTTCTCATTAATACCAACTTCTCTTAAGCTTTTAAATCATATTTTAATGCAAAATTGACTGACAATCTGGAACACATTCAGTACTTTATTTTTATTGCAGAAGTGCAACATAATTATTCCTAAGTCCTGTGGCAACTACAAACAGTTAACAATACTGGGAGTGTTCCTGAGGTTTACTTATGCAGCAGTAATTTATAAGGTCAAAATTTCACCCAGCTTCTGTTCTGCCACGCTTAAATTATTAAGGTAGGCAGGAGTTTGGCTCTTACCAGGTACTGACTGCTTTAAAAGCAAATAGATCTAATCCAGAGCTACTCTTCATGAGAGAATCCTTTGGAAAGGGTTTGTGTAAGGAGATCCTTTTCCAGTTCCCCCCTCTCTTGGGACATTAGGATATGGATTGGGGGCACTCAGGGCAGGCGCATGGGACAAGTAATGATTTCTTTGCACCACCATTTCCCAACCCAGAGCTTCCTCTCTCCCAAATCCGCTTTGCCTGGGCCCATCCTGGCAATCTCTGCCAAACCACACAGCTCTCCACTCTTGCCACATCACCGCAGACTCTGTGGAAGTCACCTCCAGGCAGGGGATAAGTGATGCCTCATGGCTGTGAGCAAGGCCCTGGGTCCTGTCTGCAGCTCGGGGCCCTGGAGAGCTGAGCTGGAACCAGCAGGATGCAGCAGGAGCCTCCATCCAGCAGCTGGGGTTGTTTCGCTGATGGGGTGCAGGCAGGGCACGGGCAGAGCCAGGAGCTGTGCCTTGCTGGGAAAGCAGCAGCTCCAGCAGCATTGGGATGCCTAAACCCTCCCACCAGGCAGCTGCTGCACACCACACACACAAACTCTGGGGCAGAGCTATTGGGTACTGACACTGCCTTGCCTTTGCCTGCACCCTCAGCCCTTCCACTGCACATGTAACACATGTGACACGTTTTCTGATCGATTTTACTGAAGAAAAAGCAGTCCTTGTACCACAGCATAAGGTGCAAAGACTTCCACGTTTGTTATCTCCTGCACCCCCCTACCCTGGCCCAACACTGCTACAGCTGCAGCAGGCCTGGACTCAATCTCCTACAGACCACAGAAAGAAAGCAGCCAAAAGCTCCAGTCTTTTATCCAGAGGTGCTTCTAAAGTTTTAACAGGGCTTCCTCTATCTGCCTTGTTTGATCTTCCTCATGCTTTACCCTCTTTCACAATATCTCCACCTTAATCTTTCATTTTGCCTGCACCTCCATTTCTATTTCATTTCTGCACCTACTGTGCCTTTGGCTGTCTCCTCAACTCCTGTTAACCCACCCCATGGTGCACAAGAAGTGATTCTCAATGGATACTGGGAGCTTCTTATTTGTGCTCCCACTAGACAGAAGGAGCACAAGGGATATCAGTTGTTCTGTAAGATTCTTATTAAGCAGCAAAATGGACACTTAGTTTTCAATTTTCTTACAGCACATAAAAAGCAATTTACTGAGGTTGTCATTAAAATTACCATTACTATTTGCAAGTAATTAGCATTAGTAGGTTTTCTAGTGGATATAGTGAAGGGAATGCTGTAAAGAGAGCAATAAATGTTAATGTGATGGAAGGCAAAATTACAAAGTGATAGAGGTGACCACATGGGTATGGGCCTACTCCAACACAGGTGCAGAATATGCCATACAGGAACCAAAAACTGACCAGAATTAAGAAGAGAGCCATGATCCCACTTAGACAAAAGTGCTGCTGTGGGGTTCATCAAAGCACTTCTGCTTTGTAGGAAGAGCAGATTAAAAAATAAGGAAAGCATAGCAAATATTGTCATCTGCATTTTAATGGATTGAAATAAACTACAATTTTCCTGGACAAATTATTCTACTCTCAAATGGCAGACTAAAAATGAGTCATCCCCCAAAAAATCCTAATACTGATACACAGCGCTATTCTGAAGTCCTACTACTCTTCTACTCAGCATTTAGGGAACAGCTGGCCTATTTCAAACCTTTTCCATAATCTTAATAAGCAGATGACTTAATTTTTAAATTAAAGCTAATACATTATCAGCTATGACCTGGGCTTTCAGAATACTACCACAGACAACAAGATGCATGTTGGAATTACAGTCGATGGCACCAGGTGACAAAAATGAGACTGATTCCCATGTGCCTGTGAAAGGTACAACCAAAACTACACCAACAAAAAGATCTAAACAAACAAAACTGCCTAAAATGAGACTTCGGCTTCTTAAGACCAAAGCTGGAACATTTTACATTCCTGGTTAATCATTAAATCTTTGATCACACAAGTTTCCTAGGTCTCTAGAATTCTTTTCTGATTACCCCCATAAATTTACTTGAAGAGGTAAATACTGTCTCCTGTCCAAGCCATTTAGAGATTGGGAACAATCACACTGCTTAGCGTGAACCAACAAGCATGACTTGGAAGTGTTCATCTACCATGTTATGTTTGGAACTGTTCAGCTACTGTGTGATGCACAACTGCTATGTCTGAAGTATTTCCCAACACTCTGGCCTTTGTTTTTATGAGACTCCACTGGTGAATCATCAGCCAGGATCTTGCAGACTTTGGTTCAATGCCTTCCATGACATGAGAGACTCAGAAACACTGTTCTCACTTCCCAGAAGGGCTCTCAAACCATCTCACTGTGGAGTGTTCTCAACCAGGAAATGGTGCATATTGCATAACAAAGAGGGAGCACGACGCTTCTGCCCAAGCAGGAGAGCTCTCCCTGGGAGGCAGATTGCTGGGTCCTGGCCTGCACCCAGGAAAGAGAGTTACTTCTCTCACAAGGGCAATGACTGGAAACCTCCCCTGAAGAAGACTCTGCAAGCCTGCAGAGACATGACCCCACTTGTATTCCCTACTTCTAATCCCTTCCAAAAGTAGATAACCCTTTCTATACCACATCTCCTTCCCCTCCTTCCAGACCAAGACACTGCCAAGCCCACAGGGTACCCTCCCAGGCTTTCTAAAATCCCACAGAGATGAGCAGAGAGCAAAGACATCCCACTTCCTCAAGGACTATCCTGATCACTACCTTAGTGACTGAAGCACCACATCTTGTGCTGGGTGCCATTAGAAGAGAGACTGTCTACTCCCAGGAGCACACACTGACTGCTGTGGACAGATGCACCTGCCTGAGGCTGGGAGTCTGGCTCCTCAGGTCCAAAGTCTTCCAATAAAGCTCATTTTCTGTATTTCCAGCCATCTTTCACTAGACCAGGTTGCTCAAATGCCATCCAGCCTGGCCTTGAACACTTCCAGGGATGGGGCATCCTCTGTTTCTCTGGGTAACCCGTGCCAGTCCTTCACTATCCTCTCAGTAAACAGTTTCTTGTTTCTTTTTTGTTTGCTTGTTGTTAAAACAGTTTTCTCTCTTTATAAAGATTCTGAGCATCTTGCTAAGGTTTTCAGATATCACCTTGAAGCAGAGGCTTCTGACTTGCAGGTGCATAGATACATCTCTTGGTCTGTTCCTGGAAGTTTAATTCTGCTGTTGGGGCCACATTCTCTAAATGCTGCAGTTGTTATTGCCCAAATTCACCGCTGGATCTGGGCTCTAATACTCGGCAGGGCTCTTGTCTATATTTAGACTTAGATCCTGCTTTAGTTGACCATTACCTGGTGCATTTCATAGACACTGCAAATAAAGGTTGCACTGAAACTGCAAATCCTCTGCTGGATATGTATTGATTAAAAAGGGGGGAAATTATATCTTACCATTTCTTTAATAGTTTAATTCTTTACTGAGGAGGGATGGGGAAAGATTGAGCTGAGAACTCCAAGGTGGCTGAGCCCTGTGGGTTGGCTGAGGGACATCTGCTCCACTTAGAGGTTATGTAAGAGGAAAGTCTTATAAACTTATAAAGTCTTATAAACCAGTGATCTGGTTTAAATTTTAGTTCCATGAGGGCAGGGAGGGAGAGGAAACCCTGCTCCCCAGTGTTAACAACACTGTGGTATACACTGCTGAAATTCTGTCTTCACTCACAAATATCCTGATCTATCTCCTTTCACTTCTGTTACAAATCTAATGACAGGTTATGCCAGGGTCCCTAATTTTCCACATGGCACTGAGGACAGCAGTTGTACGTTATATTCATGCCAGCACAGTTAAATCTATTTTGTTCACTGGAGCTATTCTGAATTTTCAATAATTTAAGTTATGAACTTGGCTTTTTAAAGCTACTGTTACTCCTGTCCAAAGTATCTCACTTATGAGGCAGAAATGCATTAATAAAGAGACTGCTAAACAAAGAAACTACAGTTGTTGCAAACTGATCCAGTCATTGTTTCTCACATTACTGCACCAGTGATTTCTGTTCTACCCTAAAGAGTTTTAGGGTGTAAAGATCATTTTAACCTATCTACACCGCACTAACACCAGGGATGGATCACGCATGACTGGGGCCATACACAGCATGCATTTTTTTGTGAGGGATTCAGTCATTCCACATACAATTCATGCTCTGTACTGAGTGAGAGGCTGGGCTTGTGATGTGGAAGGCTATCACCACTCAGTTTCAGCTGAGTTCTTCTAATTAACTTCCCCTTAAAAATAGTCAGAGTGCAAATGTGTTACTGTGTGTGCTCTCGTTTTATACAGTCCAGTATTTTATTATTAGCTAAATACTAAGTCAACAGAATCAGGAAAGAGCCAGCAGACAAGGAAATAGAGAATAAACCTGTGAAAACATTCAAACCTACACGGTTGCCATGAGAAGTGATTTACTGCATGCAAGTTCTCAAGACACAGTGAGGGACTGTTTTGCCAAAGTCATGCCAATTTACAGGGCAACTTTCAGCATTTCTTTTTATTACTACAGAATTGAATCCACAACTTGTTTCCTCTTTTCCTCAGACTTGATTAATTACCATGTTAACATAACTACTATTCTCCTGCTTATAATGGGCTCTCTCTAAAGTGCTGCCCCAGCAAAATAAACCAGGAGAAAGCTTCTAGCTCTTTGCTCTAGCATTGCAATCCTTTCTAATCTCACTATTTTTCAAATTTATGTTCCATTCCAATAAAGCTTGTGTGAATATTACATCAAATCAGATAATACAAGGTTATGACCCTTGCAATTGATCCTTCAAGGTTCTTTTTTCCTTTTTTTTCCCAGTTGACGTGGTAAAAATCACATTTAGCTGTGCTTGTTGACACTTGAGAATTCACTTTGTTGGTCATATACACTGTTTCAGAGAGATCACATTACATAATGATGTATTTCTAGTGCTTCATTTCTTCTATACCTACAACCCCATTAAGCTGTAAGCAAACCTCCCGTGGGGCTGTAAGACTACAAGTATCAAGGGGACAATGCTCCCATCCTGCTCAGAGGCAGCATGACTGGAGTAGTGTATTATGTGAGGATACAGGGTTAAACATTAGCTACTACTTAATTAGGTTCAAATAAATAAAAGCAACTTAACATAAAAAGCTACATTTCCATTTGTAGAAAAATACACATTTAAATGAACACAGACCATGTATCCCAGCACTAGGAATCAGTTTTCTGGAGCAATGGTTTCCGTATCACATGACCACTGGAATAAAGTGATTAATTGGACTGTCTCAGTAAATGCGATCATTACGCTTTTAATTAACCTCTTCAACCTCTTACACCTTTTCGCTTTGTTATGCATTAGATTTTTACAGTTTTCCAGTTATTATGCTTGACTACACCTAAAACAATGTGGAGTTCTGTTGGAAAGATAAGAAAAACAATTGAAATAGCTCTTACTGTCCTTAATAGGAAAACACCACTGATACTGTCATCATCAGGGTAGTTATAAATCAGGTGGAGGACAGACATTCTGAACTCTGTGGCTACGTTCCCACCTAATTTTTGTTTTGGCAGCACACTGTTATTTAATGGCTCTGGCTACCAGGAAACTAGCTTTTGAAAATTCTTTCTCAACCTAGTTATAATTACTCCATATAAATCATACAATGATCAATTATAATAATCTTAGCTTCATCCATTATTTAAACTTAGCGTTTGAATCTACACAGCAGGAGTGCAGGAAATTCCAAAGTCCCTTCTCTGCTCGCTCACAACTGCTTTATTCCTGAAGCCGTGCCAGCTACAGAAACACAGGGGCCAGATATGCTCTTAGCTGTGAAACCTGAAATAACCACAGATTTCAGACAAGCAGTGGTTTCTGGCTTGGTTTTTGGCTTGGTTTTTTTTTCTAACCACAAAATCTTACAGTTGGTGAAACCAAATTCAACATGAGATTTTGCTTTCTTTACATTGGTGGACCAGAATCAGAGGAGTTCTGCAGTTATACACCCTGGCAGCATAGAATAGTCTGGCTTTAAAATGGCCTAGGTCTTCCTCACGTAGATGCATACAGAAACATTTGAATACACACATACATATGCACTAGAATGTTTCAGTACTGTTTGGCTTCATGTCTCATTTCACAAGATAGCTCTCTATATTTATTAATCAGCTTGAGAAAAAAAAATCCAAATGTTTTTGTCTAATTTAAGACTGATTCTAAGATACTTGAGCTCAGTGTGATATGAACACTAAGTCTGATGGAAGGAGGAAAAAAACTTAAATGAACTTTCACAAAGGCTCAAGCAAAACACCCAAAGCTTTTTCCAAAAAACTTCAGAACTTTAACTGGATTTTGAAATAGTAACAAGGATTTTTAGAGCTATTCAATAAACTGACTATATATTTTTGATTATGCAAAATATTAAGCTAATTATTTTTTTTTTGCATCTTGTCCTATTTCAGTCTCAGCCATAATATTTGCTATCCAATGTAAAGACAGTGTCTGTTTTGACATTTAATGTTTTGAAATTTCCAACACATATTTCACTATTTCAACTACAAGAATTGCTTTGTCAATAATGTTCTATTTTTCTGTGCTTCTCAGCTAAGTCTGCCCAAAGCCCCCCAGATTTTGCAGCATTTAGGTTGAAGCAGAGAAAGGAGATGACAAGGAAGGAGACCTTGTCAGGGCAGGAAGGAAATTCTAGAAATACAAGGTCTTATATGTGATAAAACAAGTATTCATGTCTGATCTCGGAACCACAAGATTTTTCAGTAACTCCACAGCCTCTCCAAACAACTATCCAGTATTCCAAATCATCCCATTAAATTTTTTTCATCATATGTAATCTAGCACTTTCTGCAACATAATTCCCTCTTTTCTTCCTAAATTTACTCCTTTCCTTTCAACAGTGGCTTTTTAATTTCTTAAATTAAAGGAGAGAAGCCCTCCTTCTCTCATCACTTGTCTTTTAAGTTATTCCCCCTGATCTTCTTTCTTCACAATCTAAATCACATTTTCTAGATATCTAAATTTGTGCTATTTATTCTCAGATTTGGGAAAAATAAAAAAATCACAAAAAAAGTCCCCAAATCATTGACCAAGAGTTTCTGTACAAGTTGTACTCAGGAGATTGCTACAGACAGACAAAACCTGTTAATTCAAGAGTTGCTGAAGCATAGTCTACTCCAGCCTCAAGCAATACCAGTGTAGGTAGGGATGGTTTACACACATTGACTGTCTACTGCAGGAGTATATATTAGCTTATCTTTGACAGCAGCTTGCTCCTGATGGCTATAACCTGAAAAGAAGTCAAAGTATATAAAACCTGAGTAGAAAAATTATCCTGCTTATTCTGCAGTATTGCTCTTTCAGAAGGAAAACAAGAGAGGACAGTGGGCTTGGAGAAGTGATTGTGAATCCAGTCTGACAAGAGCAGCTGATGGGATAACTCAGGAAACATTTAAAAGCAGAGAAAGGGGAAAGATACTCTCTCCAGAATACCAAGAGGAAAGCTCCACCTCTCCTAGATGGGAGGTTCACAGATGTCTGTGAGATGTCTCAATGGTGATGACAAAAGTCCACCAGCACAAGTGAAAGAAGAGGCTAAAACCACAGTGAAAGCAGCAGTGACAGACACGGGGCAGATGCTCCCTTAGTGACAGCAGCAGCAGCAGGGGTGGGGCAGAGGGTGCCATCATGGCACTGGAGAGAGCAATAGAGACAGAGAACAGCACAACCCACAGCAGCTGGGGAGGCACCAGATCACCCCCGCTTCCCCTGCTGCCAGTGAAAACCATTCGGGGCAATTATCTGGCCTATCGACCAAACAATATGAGCCTCATTCCATTAATCCACCCCCAGCTGCTCTCCTTTTCTCTCTCAGTTGGTCCCAATGAAATCCTGTTGAATACAAATAAATGCACCACAATGCGAAGAGGGCAGCAGTAACTCTTGTCTATTCACGGATTTGGTTACGTGAGCTCAGTCACTGTGTTGCTGCTGACTTCATCTGGATGAAGTCTCGTTGCTGAGCCCAAGAGCCAGTGACCAAGGAGATGTGAGCACTGAGGCAGGTGTGCTTAATGCATCAAGGGAAACAAGATACTTTGGAAACAAGTGACTTCAATGACACTGCCCTGGAGATTTAATAACGATTATGATGGTCCCCATCCTACTGCGTTAACTCGAGATCATTATGATATTTAATAGATTACACCACACTAACAATTAGACTGCTGCCTACTGTCTGATCTAAATTACCTTTCACTTTCATTTATGCCACATACAACATGTGGCTATAGTCAAAATCCTTTCTGTTTTGTCTGTGGTGTTCTTGACTTTCCCCTGTTCCCCACAGATCTCTCTCCTGATAGTCTGGTTACCTTTCCTTAGCTCTAATAAATGGCCAATATCTCTTTTTTCCAAACAAAAATGTGGTTCTTTCTGAAAAAAGGCAAAGAGGAAATAAAATTATTTTGACTTGTTACCTACACAGCATTTGTGTCTCTTTTTTGACATGCTGCCCCTATGCTTCTGCTGTCATTTAGTGCCCAGTCTGAAGCTCACTGAACACAGTATTTTGGCTTCCATTGGCTTCAAAAACTCTGAATTCATGCTATATGCCCAAATTTATCTTGTCTTTTAAACCCATTTAAAACAACTAAGCATTTGATTAAGTGCTATAGTGAACTGGGCATCAACCTACACTCTCCTTGGCTCCATTTTTAACTCTAAAATACATATGGAATATATTGGTTTTTATTTTGCATACATGCTTGCAAATATGTGAATGCACAGGTACACAGGACAAAAGTAAACACAGCTGAAAGAGAAAAGCAGTGTTATAACAAAATTAATTATTTTGGTGTTCAAATACTTAAGTCAAATGAATGTCTTCCTAATTAGCGAGGAGTGAGCCTCACGAAGTAAAATGACAACACTATTTACATTTAAATAGTCTATTTTATTCAGAGTCACTTCACACACACACACACACACACACACACACACACACACAGCTGAACTGCAGCCAATTCTGCAGTGGAGAATAATAACTATACCGTATCAGTAGCACTGTCCAAGAGGCACTGGAGGGACATGGATAAAAAATAAATCAAGAGTGTATAATGCTCCTGTAATCAAAATTATAACACTTACCCAAATCCCTTTTTTTTCCTTTTTTTTTTTCCAACATTCACACTCCTGCCTGATCAGGTAAAAAGTGTTACTGCTGCCAGGAATTCATATCTCGAGACTGACATCTCAGCTCTCATCCTGCTAGGATGCTTGTGCAGCATTGACTTAAATGGATGGGTTTGAAATACTAATTGACTAGTGATGTATGGCTTCCAAATAGGCGAATTATGTTTAACATGTCTCAGTAAGTGAAGAACCCATTTCAAGACAACATTAGTATTAACACCATTAATGTATTAACACGTTCCCTTCCTGAGGATGCAGCCAGTGCAGTGCTGCAGAGGCAACAGCAGTGCAGCTCCCAGGAGCTGAACAGTGTCATTCCTCCGGGACATGACACTGCCCACGGGTCACTCTGTGATGTGGGGACATGGACACTACAGTTCCTGACCCTCCTTGCATAAACACAGCTCTAGTTCATGGCTGTAGCTCTGAGTCACTGAGGCCATGGGTGCAGAGCCTTTGGATTGCTAGTTTCTGGCTGCAAACCTTGATGCTTAAGCAAATAGAGCAGAAAATTTTGGTGACCTTCAGCTTCCCAGACTTTTTCCACTCCTCCTCTTGAAGAATTGATTCAGTAACACTGCTGAGAAAATGCTGAGAGATGGTTCACGTACTTAGAGTCAGTGCCCCTCACAAACAAGCTGAAGACAAGTTTCTTCTCAGCCTTGCTGGAGACAGGAGATCAACACCATCCCACATGTATTTCCTCTTTGTTTTTATTTACTCGTTTCTTCATCCCCATCAAAAACACAAAAGAGTTTGTTTATATACCTGATTAGTGTCAACAGCATTACTCTACTTTTGAATATACTTACAAATGCATATATTCAGTTAAAGATAGTACTCATATTAAAGTCTGAGATCTAAACTAAACCTGCATCTTGAAGCTAGTGATGTTCTAATATTATTGTCGTGTGTTAGAGAGATATAAAATAATAGAGCCCCAATCCCAGAAAAAGCACTACACATGGAAGCACTGAGGAGAGAACAGAATCTCAAAATTCATTACACATTGGATACACACACATTTCTCAATCAGCAGCAGCTCCTGCTCTCCAAGGCTTTCCTACCACTGGGAAAACTTTCACACATCCAACAAAAGTGCACCAATACAACAGCACAGTTCCCTCTGTAATTCAAGAGCACAAGAAAGAATGATTAAGAATGCTATTGAAATCAACACCAAAACTTCAAATAAAATGAATCATGATTAGCTGTTGAAACTAGAATGATGTATAAAGGTGAGATAACCACAACACAGCAGTGCACCAGTAAATAAATAAAGTACCAAAGTCCCACATATTCGACATCTGAAGAACAAAACTATCCATCAATGTCTTGGCACGGATCGATCAAACAGAATGCTGCTGACGAAAATCTAATAGTATGATGGTAATAATGTAGCCATAAAGCCTCTACTCTATAATTGACTGCTTCCACTTCAAGCTAACATGTCTAAAAGAGTGACTAATGTTCACCTAAAGATTCCACTTGCATTGAATGACAATCAGCTACACCTCGTGCTATTCTCCATAGATTGCTTGTGCTGGGTAATTGCTGAGGGAGAGGAGCCAGAGGGGAAATAGTCTTCTTAACTAAGGAAATTTATGTGAAGAATGGCATGATAATCTCAAAGGAAAACATAGTTTCTCATCTGATTTTAAAACACAACACTCCAGCCATAACATTCCTTTCCTAGAGCAGAAGCATCAGTGGTGACTCCATAAATAGGACAGGGTAGGTTTTATATTACAAACGGGTATTTAAACTTTCATCAAGATATAAAAAATACACTGTATGCTTCCCAAAATTACAGCCTAAATTCTTTGAATAAAGAACATATTCTGAGAGGCTACAGGTAGATTGCATGCTTTGGTCAGAATTTCCATTTCACTGGAAGTCAATAGAGTTAATTAGCATTATAAACTAAACAGAACCATAATCTTTCATGACATGTCTTTATAACTTCTGTGATCTTACAGAGCAGAGTATTTAACAAATAGTGTGAATTAATACACAGTTTATGTAGTTTTAATTCAGGAGACTAAGATGAATTTAAGCACATTTTTGTACTTTCCTAAATAAAAACTGAAAAACTAAAGAAACAGTTTGGTGGGTTTTTTAAATTTTTTTGGGCCAGAATGAGAAATTTAAATTTTCTTTGCAAGCTTCATTGAAAATAAAAATGTATTTGTAATTAAAATGTTTGGAACTCTTTAATGGACCATGATTGTTACTCAAATTGCTCTGTCGCCTTTGATATATACTTAAAGGTAATTGGCTAGTCTTAGTGATGTATTTTTAAAGAGCTACCTATTGATTAATAATGTTTCAGTATTAATATAACCACTTTGTGTGGATCAAGAAACATCAATAGCAGAAACCCATATTTATCCACAAATTAACTGGATATAGATCTGTTGCTTTAAGCAAAAGGGGGTGCATTCACTCATTATTTTACACGAGTAATGAGATAACTGTAAGAGTGAAGATTAAAGGAACATTTGGGTTTATATTTCAGCTGCATACAATAGATAAAGTTCATGTTTTTATGTTCTTGCAGAGTGAATGAAAAAAGGACATAAAAACAACACTCCCAACTGCAGGAATTTGTGGTACTGCAGTTTTGTACTTTTGGGCCTTTAGGTCAAATGCTGGACAAAATGAAATGTATAGTACCAACAGAGGTGGCTTTTTTTAAAAAATCCAGTTAAAAATGGATTAAACCAGTAAATGATCTTGTAATTGACCCATATAACCAGGCCTCTTACAGCCCAATCACTTCACTATCAGCCAAGAGGTTCCATAAGGACACAGATGTCTGCTGTTTTATAAAGATATTTGAAAAGAATGCCCTGGCCTGTGATGAAGAGCCATCACAGAATTATAAAAAAACACATCAGATGATTTCCATAGGAAATGGCAGAAAAAGACAGTGCCGTGCCTTCCTACCACAAACATGAATAAATAAATTAGGAAATGCCTCATTGTCACGTATCTTACCAAGCAGCTCAAAACTTGAGCACTGAACGTTTAGGAAGATCAGACAAATTCAAGGCTGGGAGGACCTGTAATAGCTACCTAGTTCATCCTACTGTGGCAAGACAAAGTAAGTCCATCCTTTGCAAATGATCTGTCTCTGTCTCCCAGTGGTGGGGAAGCTACGGCCTCCACAGTATTCCATACAGCGCCTCGTTATCTTTAAAGTTAGATTTCTTTTCTCTAATATCTAACCTAAACACCACATACTACAATTCAGAACAATTGACAATTACCCTGCCACAAAGGATATTACACTGCTTTGACATTTGTTCTTAATGAATGCACACTGACCCTCCTTATCACCTTACATCCCCTAGATACTTTTAAATCAATTTTATTTTTAAATACCCTATTCTATCATGCTTCCAAGCACTGCGTTTGGGAACTGGATCTTAATTCCCTGGGCTTTCTATTTTATTCATGGTGTGTATATATATATATATATATATATGTTGGTGGTTTTTTTGGTTTTTCTTGTCTTTTAAATAAAGTTGGTTCTGCGTTAGTTTTTCAGCAGCCTCCATGGGCCTCCTTTTCCTTCCATGAATGCTCAAATTGCTAATGGCTTAGCGACAGCTTCAGTTTATTAAGTGCACTAAAAATAATTTAATCAGGCTATCAGAAGGAAAAAAAAACCTAACATTTCTTGAGTATTTTTCTTCCTTTCTATTCAAGACACAATTTAACTTGAAATTAGAAGGGAATTTTTTTTTTTTAAAGCCACAACATGTCATGACATATCACATATTACAGGTCAAATAGCTTAAAACTGCCTTCCTAAATTGCTTGCTGAGCTACGTTGAATAGTTTTAGATGGTCTTTTATCAATAGAGAAAGTAGTTCTAAAAGTCAAAAATCTCTCTTTTCACCTCCAATACACACAGGTCACCAAGGGAAACACAGAGACAGGAGTGAGGCCTTGAGGAATTCGCAGACTCCATCTGGGGTGGTTTTGCTACTCTGGAGAAGGAAAAAAAAACTTTCACCCCAACTGAGAAGTTAAACCAAATTTCTGGTAGCTTTGTCTCACCACGGTGGCTCAGCGAAGTAGAAGCATTCTGATAAATCAGGCCTTTATTCTCATGAAGTTGGCCAAAAC
Organism: Orthonyx spaldingii; assembly: GCA_013397795.1. Classification (NCBI taxonomy): domain Eukaryota; kingdom Metazoa; phylum Chordata; class Aves; order Passeriformes; family Orthonychidae; genus Orthonyx; species Orthonyx spaldingii. The sequence goes on from VZTJ01006632.1 coordinate 539,308, forward strand.
TTTATTGCTGTTGTTTCCTTTATGAACAAACACATAAATGGAGAGCCTCTCTATTCACATTAACAAAACCCTTCTATGGCAAACCCAGGGTCTTCAAATGTGCACTCACACCTCCAGAGCTTGAAAGCCCCAAGCTATGAGCAAAGTGTCCTTACTGAAAAGAGATCACAAAGCCACCATTTTAGGACAATCCATCCACCCCAAGTGGCCTGATCACCATCTTAAATGTGTACATGACCACCAGCAGGAATAAAATAAGGACCTCCTGAATCTCAAATGCATGAAACTGCTTGGCATCTTTCCTATTCTCCTGAGCAGGAAGCTGGAACCTCTCGATCTTTCTCCTGGTCAACCCATTGGAGCTGGGGCAGAGCAGTGGCTAAGGCTCCTGCCGTAGAGAACGTGCTGCAGCTAAAGGAACACAGCAAACCCAGGCGGAGTCTCAACAACAGGAAGCAAAACAGCACAAAGCAGACCCCTCACTGCCCACAGCAACGAAGGTGCCTGAGCCAGGATCCCCCCAGAGCTACATGGCTGTGAATCCACCAAGGCAAGGACTTCCAAAATGCGTATTTGACAATCAGATCAGCGAGGGGCTTTTTCACAGCATCAGCAGTGATGGTTTGTTGAGCCTTACAGATAGGGGCTGGTTTATCTGTTCAGGAAAGCAGTGAAAAGTGGACTAGAGGAGCTGGTCAGCTCCCAAAGCCCTACCCCCACAGAGCCATCAGTCAGCCAGAGCCTGCGGAGCTCCAAACCCACTCTCTTAGCATTTCCCATTTCTCTGTAAAATTGCAGGAAGCCAGTGAAGGGACAGTGCCAGGAGCATCAGTCTCCATTTCTGAAAGGCTCCTGGAAGAAAAGTCTGCTCAGCATTCAGCCCCTGAGTTGTAGGGAGCTGAAAAGAGATGGGACCAGGGAATACTGCACCAAATGTAATCTATGGCCTTCAGATGAGGGCCACAACCATTAAATAATCCCTCAAGGGTGAAACTCTGCAAATTCTGCTACAAACATAGGAGATCTAGTTCCTGGATGAAGCACTTTGTCCTCCCCTAATCACTAATTCTTTTCAAGGCAAATTAATGTAGAACAGAGCTACCATTATGTTAGAATTGCTCTTTGAAGAGTTCCCTTCTCTGAGTCTGGAGTGGCTTAGAATTAGCTCAAGACCAGGGTATCCACTCCACACCAGCCATTCCCATTTCACAGCTGGATCCCTCGGGCTTCTGAAGAAGCAGGAGTAGGAATGGGACAGCAAAGGAAGCATAAGCAACAACTTACTATGGGTCTGACCATCTTAAAGTTGCAGCTACTGCAGAAATAACACAAGGATTAACTACTTCAACAAACATACACGTTGCTTAAATATTCCCATTATTATTTGTTTCCTAAGAATAATTCTAAGGTAAATTTTTTTCATTTCTTAAAAAAATTAAATAATCAACTTTTCTAGTTTGTCTTTATCCAAATATTTCTCCAAAACTCACTAACGATTGGACTGCTTCTGAAAAAGTTCAATTTGTATATAAGGCTTGCTGCAAAGTAAGTTGTGAAGAAGTAACATCGCACTGTAACAAAGTTTGACATTTTCCTACTTTCTTTTAACCAATCTCACATGGTGCTTTAAATTTTGTTATGATGTTTTTATGCAATGCAGAATCCCAAGTAACAATGACCCACCCAAATTCCCAGCAAGTTAAGCAGATGCATAAGAAGCAATTCAGAAACAAGCAGTAATGCTAAGAAAAAAAGCCATTAAACATGAAGAGAAAGCTTTTACCAGGGCATAGGAATAGGTCAAGTTGTGCAAAAAGGAAATATAAGGAGCACTTTAATGGCCTGAAATGCATCAGTAATTTTACAGCACTTGCTTTTTTCTTTTTTTTTTCTTTTTTTATAAACACATAAAAATGTGAAACAATAAAAGTGATATATACCTAATANGGATGTAGTCACTACCTAAAAGCCACTATATTTAACTGGTAAAATGAGTGACCAGTGTTTACTAGGTCCACGACAAAAAAATTTACATTTACTTCTAATCAACCAGCTAAAAGGCTTTCCTGTATTTCAAATAAGTATTTTTCTGAAATTTCATCCAAGATTCCTCACTGTCATTTTTGAGAAATTACAGCAAATTACTAAGGATCTCCATCCACGGCTGAAAATACTTTTTTGTATAACAATGAAGTCATTACTCTTTTTATTCCTGTAAATACCATGAGAGCAAGAAACAGAAGCACAATAAAAAAATCTCTTTCATAACTGTTGATTAGAAAATATGGCCTGCAGAAGTCTAGCTCTCTTTGCACTTTGCACATTAAGAATCCAAATACGTTACCAAAGCTGGGATTTTAACCCCCCATAGCTTTAGCACAAAGAAGCACATTAATAAGATACAATTTAGATTTGCATTTTTTAATACGCAAGGGGATCAAAGAAAATATGAATGCTGAAGGGATGTTAAATCATGTGCAAATTCAAACATCAAGGTATACTACAGAATGAAGACACATTTGCACTAAAGCGAGTGTAGTAAGGCTTCCCAAAAGTTGTGGTGAACAAAATGAAGTTTTTGAACTGTTTGCAGGCACCCAGTGAGTGCAGGAGAGCAGCAGATGCATTGAAGATGCACCAAATATTTTGTATATTTGATTCTGAACATGTTAATGGTTGATGGCAAATTAGCTGGGACGGTGGAGGACCAGCAATGAAAGGATTCGTCTTTCTAATAACTGGTATTGTTCTCATAAAAGACTTTGAGCTGTTTCTACGTGAATATCTTTGTGTCTTAACAGACATGGACTTTTCACGCTGACTCCTCACTGAGGTGGCCACGCTGCTGTAATTTACTGGCTGTTTAACCATCAGTCTGGGCAGCCCGAGCACCGTGGGCTGGTGCAAAACTCTGCTGAAGCCCTGCCATTGAAAAGGGCTCTGTCTGCACATCCTCACACCCCACGAGGAGGCTGAGACACCTGCCAGCCAGCAGAATGCAAAGCAGGACCAACATTTCAGCTGTTCCTACACACCCAGGGCAGCTGACAGGTACATGAAGGGACATACAGTTGTTGAAAAGGGCACCAAGAAAACAAGGGGGAAAGGGCCTTGACAGGCTAATGACAAACATTCTTTTCTGTAAAACTGTTTTACATTTTTTGAAGAATTGAGTTCATAAGCTGGAGCTGCCTCCAGGCATGACCAGCATTTACTCATCAGATCTCCACAGGCCTCAATGACCTTGGCAGTCTTACAAGGATCATATTTTTACATGGATGAACTGTTCCTGAACAATTTCTCCAAACAGGATTTCTATCAATGTCAGGCACACTTCTCTTTTCATTCTACTTCTCTTTCCTTGATTAAACATATCTATAGTGGACATTAAAGAGAAGAGAACAAGTGTTCACCAACATGCAGATTCAGTAAAACGAAATCAATCAATCACGGAACTCAAAGAGTGTCTGCAGTTATCACACTCCCCACTGCTGCATGCTTTGTCCCTCTGCCTATCCTGGTGATTTACTTTGTAAGTTCATCAGGACAGGGTTTATCTGGCAGTTGTGTTGGTGCACAGCCTGGCAGAATGGTGCCTTGTTCCCAAACGGCTCTTGAGCGTTATGTAATAAACACGATCCATGTGTGGATCACCTCCATCACTCTTACAAACAGTGACACAAGATAATGCCTTCTGAAGGAATCGCTCTCAACGCTTCGCTCTCAGCATGCACCAATGGTCTGTGCTTATTTTAAACTTCCTGCCTAGGAGTTTCCCATGGAGTTTGAGGAAAAAATGCTTGATGTAATTGGTGTATACAATGAACTATATTCTCTGCTTGCAATTAGACTCAAAAATTCAGAATAACTCTGTTGTTCTAAGAGATGTCAATACTGTCTCACTTCATAGACTTTTCCTGTCTTCAGAAAAGACCAACACAGAACAAGAAATTTAATTTACAGTTCCTTAAGCATCACACTGAGAAAATGAGGATGGTGTTTGTCTGTGTAAGCAACGCATAACAGAAATCTATATATTAAATAGAGAAAGAAGTCTGTTCTAGTGCCCATGGAGGAGCCTCTACCCAAACACAAATACTGAATTTATAAGCAGAATTCAAGATTTAGTTGTTAATTAGCATTGTCTACACCTGTACTAACACCAAATTAATTTGATTCCATGTCACATGCACACCCATCTTGCTCCAGTGAGTTCAATGGAGAGGAAGAAGGTAAAAAATGTCCTGGAAAGCAGCTTTTATTGGTTGCTGTCAGACAGGGATAGATGGACAACTGCTCTGATTCACTGCTGAAATCCTTCTATTCTTAAATTCCTAACACATGCATAAATCATAAAAGGCTGAACAGAGCAATTACTCTGTATCTGAACATTTTTTATTTTTTTTTAGTGGAAAATAAACTTGGACAAAAACATCATAAGAAAAACTTGTAAAAACTTGCCCTAAATTGCTATTTCCAGTAGTATATTTATTAGGTCATGTTTTCAGTCATAAAAGTACAGTAGCAAATGGACAAGTCTGCCACTTTGAAAGCAATAAACGAGTTAAATTTCTCAATTCAACAATAAGTCAGCTGGTGCCCTGTGAAAATTTTAAAGCTTGGCTGCCTGACTGTAAGACATCATGGGTATCTCCTCTCTGGTATCACATGGCACAGCAATCATTTGGACTCAGACTTGGATCACTCACTGGGACAGACCTATCAAGCTTTATGGACTTGGTAAAAACAAATGGCTATAAAAATCAACTTGGGTTTACGAACCTGGCCCACAGACGTAAGAAAGAAACATTTATTCAAATCAGTTTGCAATACAATAGCTTAAAACAAGCAACAGACAATAAAAAAAACCCTAATGCTTGATCTAGTACTATTTGATATATTTTAAATATTTTGTAATGTATGCCTTATTCAAGAATGGTTCCGTTTAGCTGTTGAAACAATACAGTATATTAATGCCAAATCTTAACAAAAGCTGGTTTAGCTCAGCCAAAGGGGAGAACAAAAAAACCCCATAAAATTCTGGGTTTTTTGTAAAGCCCTATCACTAGATATAGAGCATGAATACTGAATTGTAAATTAACTAGAATAACAGAAGCACCCTTCTAATGAATGTAATTCATCATGACAATGTCAATGTGATTCATGTAATGGGGCCACATGTCAGAAAAAAGGAAATTACAGGTCATTAGGGTAAGTTAAAATTATGTAATGGATTTGAATGATTTTCTTCATTTTGCTAAGAATTTCTCAAATTTTTCTTTTAATATCTTAAGTTTTCCTTTAAAATCTCACATCATTCTTCTAAACTCCAACCAGTTTTAGCTTGGAAAGTGAAACTCAGAAGGCTTTGTCTGATTATATAACATCTGTATAAATTAGAAAATGAATGAAAAACCCTAATGAATCCAGTATGAAAAAATACCTTCTTTCTGTTAATATAACTATACACACAAGTCCCTTTTATTTACCATGGATTTTTAATAAACATACAGCTGGGTAGATTTTGTGCCTTGAAGACACAAACAAAAAATGACAAGCAAGACAGGGCACAAGAGTTTAGAGAATAAAAATGAAGATTTTGTAGGCAGAGGAGGCAGCTTAGGGTAGTACAATATAAAAGAACAAAATCATAACACCATACAAAAATGTGATTTATCCTAAGATCTTAGTTAACATTGCAAATAAACAGACCTAGGCATTGTCCCAAGTCTTAAAAGAATGTCCCAAATATTAGAAGAATGATTTTTTTGTGGATTCCCAAATCCAAATCCTAACAAAGTTTTTAAAGTAACCTTAAGCATTGTTAAGAAAACACTTCCATGCGTTTTAGAGGAGAAATTCCAACCAGTGTTGAATGATGTCTGAAGTAAGTCTGAAACTTATATTTCCATCCACTTAGTAATTCATCAGTCAAAACCATGTCCCCAGTCTGACAGACTTCCCAGTAACATTTACAGAGGAAGCCAAGGTTAATTTTTTTCAAATGTGGACAGTTTAAATGAACTCTTACCCCATTTAAGTCTTTTCTTCTTAAAATGGCCATGACAGTTTTTTGAGGAAACAAACTTGAAAAGGCTGAACACTTCACTTGCCAGTGGTGAAATAATGATGCATAAACCATAAACTAATGCACTATTTTATACAGCATGACAAAGACTAATTTTAAGCCTGCTTTGCTGTAAGAGCTATAATTCTAAATGACTTATGAATCAATGACCATTGTACAGCTTTTTAAAAAATACATATACTGCCTTTAAGCCACTGCACATTTAGAAATTTCGGAGTGGTATGGACCACTAGGCATTTAGCCATACACAGATTTATGTTACTCTTATGCTTACTGTTTTTAATTAGTTACTATTTTAACATGTTCTCTTTGAAAGCAGAAAGGCATGTGTCAATAACAACCATGAATGATTAATTCTGTTACAGGATCTTAATTTACTAAGCAGGTAACATGAATTTGTCTAAGTTGAGTCCTAAGGATATTATGAATGTTAATAGATGGCCAGGTCACTGTCTGCTTTCATTTGATAAACACGGTGATGTTTTTCATTATTAAAATGTGCTTCCCTGAAGTATAGATTTAAAAAGATGAAGGAACAAAGCAAAGAGAGATTGATGAGATTCAGCTTTCTGCTGCATTGCATAGAAGTAATCTCAATGGCATGTAATCCAGGACTGCTTCAGAAAAAAGAGATGGAATATTTGAGTAGAACAGGCCTCCAATAAGGTGACCTCGTTCCAGGCAGTGAGAGAACTCCAGGGAGGAAGGAGTTGGGTGCAGGGCATCTGCAGGCAAGGGGGGTGAAGCCAAATTGCAGCAACAGGTTAATCACAGAGACAGGCAGTGCCCTGCCAAGAGGTCTGGTGGCATCAGGTCTGCTCTGTGGGTCTGTAATTATTAGCTCCAGCACACAGGGAACAGTCAGTGCACCAATCAACCAGAGACAGAGTACTGAGTGCATGCTAAGTGAAACATGGCCTCAATAAAACAAAGATATGTAAAATTCATTAGCATCTGGGAAAATTATTTCAGTGTCTTTGGATCCTGTGACAATTCATAAGAAGCTAATCAGATTCCTATTTGCCACTAATATTCTTCTATGGCAATATTATTTAAAAACTCTCTTTGCATGCTCTTCAGTATTCCGGCTTGGAATGATAAGTTACTTTCAAGGACAGTCTTAAACAAACCTACTCTGAAAACTAAGGACACCACTTCGTGGCTGAGATATGACATCTTTTCACCCATGATCCAAACTCATGGCTACAGAGCTGCCTTTTTTTTTTAAAGATTGTTCAGTTAAGCCATCCTTGGGACTTGGAATGAAAACAAACAACCCCCAAAACTTTACTGGCCAAAATTGTGTGTTTTTACCAAAATGACATTTAACAGATCATGTTCATATTGTGCATAAATGCATCAACACATGGAGACATCCACATAGACACACACAAGGTATGCAGTGGAATGTGAAACTCAACACACTGCTGTCCAGTAACATTCTGTGACCAGGATTAAGTACAGTGAGACTTTATACTGTTCAACTGCTACAGCAAGTGAGATGATAATGCTGTTCCTCAATTCCCTCATGAGAATGTAAGTACCAAAGCACAGCAGTCTCTGCTCTAATGTTGAGTACAGAGGGAGACTGAGACACAATTGGAGGGAAAGCGTGAAAAATGGCAGAGGGCACTTAGTAATGAATAAAGAACAAAAAACCAACGCTGCTGATTTCCCAAGGGGTGGGTATATTTAACTGTCACATCTGGAACCCATGTTTAAGTATCATTAAGGGAGCTGGTTTTCAAAGAAGGTTATAAACTGAAGTGTTCTGAAATCACTCTGCAGCACTGTTTACACAGCAGAGTGGCTGCAGGTTTTACAGCTGCGAGCTGGATACCGACAGCCACAGGAACCAGTGATCCCACAGGGGTGCTCACACTGATGTTCTCCCTGCCACAAAAAAGGGATGCTCACAAAAGCAAAGCAGCTTAACACCAGCCAAGGAGTTTGACAGTCTCAGACAGTTCTAGAGCTATTAGTACAACAATAGCCTCTCCTGGGCCAAAGAAAGCCAAAGTAGTGCTTTACAGATTCTCATCGTGATAACTACACTTCAAGCAAGGGAGTGGCTGGAAGGGCCGCAAAGGACAACAGCAGGAGTTTTAGTGATGTGGCATTTGAAACACACTTCACATACAAAAGTGGGTCTGAGGTCTACCAAAATGTAGGTCTCAGTTTACTCAAGAAAATTTTTGCTCCAACAAACATCTTCTGAAGGCATTCAAGGTTACAGGGAACTCTGAATTGGTAAAAGGCCTCAAGATTCAACCTTTATTCATCTGTGCCTACGTGCACTTCACACTGAATTCAAAAGCCCCAAAAACACACAAACAAGCAAACCTCAGTAGTTTGTTTTTTTGGTTTTTTTTTTGAAAGGTCAAAAGCTCTTTGATTACAAACAGCATTGGTGAAGTGCTTTGGACTACTAGTGTAAACATCTTTAGCATTATGGTAAAGATGAAAAGACAGAGAGCGGCAGACAAGGTGCAAACAAAGACACTGTATTTCTTTTGCAAACTCATATGTGAGTTCTGCATGTGCTAGTTTGCTCTGAGCTATGTTAGGTCACGCTGTGTGACACACATTTGATTTGATATAGGATTTAGAAGGACACACCTATCAAAGTATGTTTATAAACTGCCTGCAGAATTAGTCAACTGAATTTTGCCTACATTTGAAGTAGATGTGGGATGTTTATTTGTAGACCCAAAGGCTAACCTAAGTCAATGAATGTTGCTGGATTCTTTTTTTTTTTTGTAGGAGAAACAACTGGTGTTCATTCTATTGCCACCATATTTATCACTATTTTGTCTGAAAATGGAACTTAGGTATTAAGAGTATTAGCATAATACAGTGCAACGTATTTGCTTAATTACTGCTTTTAAATTCTAACATGTCAGAGAAAACAAAACAAATTATACCCCAAAATGAATTGATCTGTTTACGTGTGTACACAAGAACACTGGAATGAATGACATTGCCATTACAAAACAACATTTACGCTTGAATAAATGAGGTGTTGCACTCTATTGGAAGAATAACTCTGTCTTGGAGAGCATTGTTTAAAACAGCAGCACATATTGTTTGTGTTTGTAGAAATTCGTACTTTCATTTCCATCTGGTACTGCTTGGATCTGTACCAGCCAATTTTCACCTGATGAAAAGGTGTTCCCACTAACAACACCTATGGGCTTTCATCTGTTTAGAGACTTCTTTTATGTCAATGTCCTCAGAAAGGGGACAAACCAAAAAAAAAAAGAAAAGGATTGGAAGGGACTACTCCTATATAAAGGCAGTTTAACATACACTCCCATCTTCCTTTGGTGTGGTATCCTAGTCTGGATTGCGTTCATGCACCCAAGGACCCACAAACCCCTTTCCTTGTGGTATTTCTGGAACGAGGTACCACACACAGCCATGTTGGAGCTGAACTTCTCATGCTACAAGAAGAAAACGTGCTCTGCAGGTGATGTCTGATGGGTGAGGGTAATCAGTCCAATTTTAATTTAGTTGACATATCAGGTTAGATTTTTAATTCTATGTTTATCTGCAGACAAAAGGCGACATTCTTAAAAACAAGCCTGAACTGTTCAAGTGAAACAGAGATCGAAATGCTAATTGAGTCTTCTCCCAGAAAGGTTTTGCTTAGATCTGTGAGAATACAAAAGGCCAGTTAATCGAAATATATGCACTAAATTTTGTTTATTCAGTTCAAATCATATAGACAGGTTAATTAAAAATTCACAAAGGATTTGTTTTTTCTGTATCAAGCCTAAGGGTTCTTAGTGTTGTGTTTAAACAGGTGCAAATAAGAGCAATGAGTATGATATGATATGCATCCTGAAAGAGGAATTTTAAAAGAAAATCAATATCCCAGGCAAGAGATTAAATGGAATTTATCACTTGTGCATGCAAATGAGAGGGTAGTTGGGATAAGAGCTAATGCAAATTTCTTATTCCTTTTGTAGTCCAGTCCATTCTGAGATTCCAAATTTCAGCAGCTATAATGAGCTGATAAAGATCTTTATCATGATGTGCTGGTTTTTGGCTCCAGAACACACGAGCGGCATGTGAGAGGCAGTGCATCTCTCCCACGGTGCACAGAGGCCACCTTGCCAGGGGGCAGGAGGCCACGGGCCAAACAGAGCTAGATTCTATCCCTCTCTAGCCCAGACAGCAATTAATGCACTGCCAAGGAACAGGCTAAGTTTGGGCAAAATCCTTTGGAACAGCCCAGTCTGGAAGTGACATTGAAGGATCATCTGGTCTAACCTTACTTAAGCATACTCAGGACTGGAGTGTCACCGAGAGACTCTACCTTCCAGAGGCATTACAGGTCTGACACTGAGACCAGCTCCAGTGGACTCTGGTTTTTTCACACCCTAAAAACACCTTTTAAATGCAAATAAATAGTTTTCTTATTTGAGACATATAGCTGTAAGTAATTTCCTTTTCTTTTGTCCAGATCCAAAGCATGTAGGCTCCCAAGAGGATGAAACAGTGGGGCTGGAATTCGACCTGCAGGTACTTTGTTTGACTGAGGTCCTGGAGTTTAAGCTGATTCTCACCCAAGCCAAGAATAATACAGATTTTATCAGCAAAAACAATGATGTGTTGCTGACTTGTATTTTCTCTTTTCCCACTGTTCCATTAAAGGCTGTTTAATACTCCAATTGTTTAATCTAAGATGGGAAACACTTCTAGGTGGCAAATTTGAAGGAAAGAGCTCCGTCCTCCAGAGGAGGAGAGATAGATGAGCTTTAACCACCAGAAGGCTGGTGGTCAAAACAATTTGTGGCTGAGATATGCTGTAAGAGATTTCCATCCATGAGGGGGAAATTTCTATCCCTGACAAGGATCCCTGCAGAGGCAAACGCAGGCAGCAGGGCACAGCTCATAAACGAAACACCAAAGAAGTGTCTCCAGTGGTAAACACCCTAAGCAAGGGGCACAACTTTAATATCTAACTGACCCTGTTAAAGTAACACTTTCTGCATCCATGCCCCGGAATCCTGTGTTCTGACAAAGCAACTTTCAAGAATGAAGAAGGATGGCCTTAAGTGCATTTACAAAGGAGGTAAACTTTGAAGAATGCAGTTTTTTGGGGTGGAGTAACAGAGGAGAGGCGATGAAAGCAGTAAATGTGTAAACATACACTGACCTAGCACAGAAACAAATGGAAATGAACAGGTGACAGATCACACAATGTGAGTAATGTAGAAAAGTATTCATGTAACATGCAGATGCACTGCCTAGAAGGTATCTAAAAATATTCCATGATGATTTTGTACAAGTAGCATGCTGAGTATGAAAATATGATTTACAAAAGATGGATGTAAGAAGTTTTCAAATCACACCATTTTTTCCTCCCCTTTTTTACAAGTACAGAATTTTACTATATACCACCCACTTTTTACCATTTCTCTGGACACTGTAACAGTATTAAAAAAACAAGAAAGAACAATTAATATCCCAGCAAGCACAGACAATTCTGCTACTACAGGCTGAGCTGGAAGCTCTCTTTTGCAAGAGAGGGAATTGCAACCATTAATTCTTTCAGAATATGAACTTTTATGAAAATAAAAAGCGCACTGAGAGCACAATGGTACACCAGGTTACCTCATGTCATACTTCCCAATAAAAGCAATTTTTTTTCTAGAGTTATTCAAGAAACCAAGCTTATCATGAGTTAGTGGTAGCTGGGGAAATATGGCAACTCTGAAAATCACTTTGTTCTGAGTACCTCAAGAGGAACTGAAATGCACATCTTCACAAACACAGGCTTGACAAATTTGTCCACTCTTTCCCAGCCCTTACAGTTACAAAGAAAACCTCCCAAAAGCAAAGCACAGGTAAAGCAACTGCAAAATTGTCTTGCTGAAGCTGCAGGGGTGGAGGTGTTCGACACAAATCAAAACCCCAACAAAAAAAATAACTGAAGAAAGAACACAGCCACCTCTCAGCTGCTGCTTACAGCTTTTAACGTGGAAAAAAACCCTAAAATTGACAACACTCCTGTCACAACATGGATGCTATTAAGAACTGTGCAGGGCTGCTGCAAAGCTTTCAAAAGTCATGCCATTTTCATGCTGCTGTAAACTGGGGAATCTAGGAACTGAAGCACAGGTTAGCACCAACTTCACTTTTTAAAGGAAAAATCCACTGCAGAATTGGAGCCAGAGGAGTCTGCAGTGGCTGGGACCCCTCCTTCCCAACTCCACAAAATAAAGCAAGATTGAACATTCAACAGTGCAGGGGTTGTGATCTTTACCCAGTCCAGAAAGGCTAAGGAAAATGTAGAAGTGTGAAGGCAGAGAAATAACCTGAGAAGGACACTTCACCTTCCGTTTCAGGGGTGGGTATGCAAATCTGGGAACACAGACAGAAGAGAGTGCAGAGAAGCAAAAGAGCTGCCCAAAGAGGTGTAATCTTTCAGAGATCAACACTTAAAAGTTTGTGTCAAATCTCGGCTTAGAGGGAGCTCATAAACAAAAGCTGGCAAAAGTTACAAATGCAAAGCAGGAAAATTAAATCCCCTCTGAGGCATTGTCAGATCAAACTTTTGGCCCTTGGTTTCTTTCTCAACTTTAAATGCAGTCCTTTCCTAGCAGCCACCTAGGACCAGTTTTCCAGCAATCTTTCAAACCTATCTGTGCTGGCTTTCAGCTGGCAACTAAGCACTTCATCCAGAATTACCAGGTTCCAGACCCCTACTCAGCTGCTACTAAAGAGAGCCACAAAGTCCATAAGTACTTTATTTACAGCTCCAAAGTTTTCCAGTGTTTGAGGTTAGACCTTGGGCTTTCGGTCACGGCCAGATTGCCTCTCACATTGCCTCTAAACTGCATTCCAAGTTCAATCTCTGCACTTGTCCATAACCTCACTGCTAATGGGCAAAGCAGCTTTCCATTTAGTTGATAACAATGTCCCTCAAGATCCACAAAGGAAATATTCTCTCTCTCAGGCCTAAGAAGCTTAAAGTCTACTGGAATTTATTTCAACTTGCTTAATAAACTGTGTGCTGTTAAAATGTGGTCATTTTAACACGGCGCCGGGACAGAAAATGAGACAGTGACAGTCATCTGATTCAATTATTTCTGTTAAATGCAAAAACAATCCTTGGAGCAGAACTGGAACTGTACTCCACTTCCCCAGGAGAAGGCTGACCACTAGATTAAAGAATCATTATCACTCTTACATCCTTTCATCTTCTTTTTGTCACAGGGTGTAAGTCTTTATGTGGACATAAGGCCTAATTAATTTTGCTACCCTGACATAATAGAAGTGTCCAAATACATTTATGCAGTTTCCAACTAGGGGAAAATTTTTTTTAAAAATTTTTAAAAAGAAGGATACTTGAACCTAGCAAAACTACCCTCTCCCTCCAGTTCTTGAACTATATCCATCACAGCACTGTCTCAACACTTCTGGGCACAGGAAAATCCCGATTAAATGCACAGGGCTTGGAAGAAATCCAAAACATCAAACCTCAAGCTTAGTTAAAAAGTACCTACTATTGTGTAGGACTTATTCTCAGTGCTATGCAGATCTTAAACTAAAATAAAGGCAGAATTGTACGCTGCTTGTTCAAAAGAAAAGACCTTATTTTTTGAGTACAAATTGTATGTGACTTTAATAGTATGAATTCTGTCAAGTTGTCCATAGAATAAATTTGCACACAGTTCAACATAACATGTGCACATTAAATAGGATTTGGCATTAAAAGACCCAACATTGAATGGAAATCGAAAATAAATGCCCACATTCTCCCCAGAAGACTATTCACCCCAAGGCCTTAGACATTAATTTAAGTGAATGAGGAAGCCACTAGGGCAGCTGTCGGTAGCTTATTTGATTTGTGAATAAACAATGGCTTCATTTTAAATGCTATTTACTCCTACTACATACTAATGTAAGAACCAAAACCACAAAAAAGAACAGACTATTCAAAACCACACATTTTTAAGAAATCTTTTATGCTGCAAAGTTCTTCATTTCAACATGGCAGGAAAATAAAATGATAAGAACTTCTGCTGCATTACTAATTTTAATTGCTGCTAATGTTAAGAAGGCCTGAGATTGTATCTTATACTTAATTGATATTGTGCATTTGGCTGTATATTAATGAGAACTTAGGGTATCATAGGTCATTCCAATAAAATCTTTGGGCTTGTCAACTTGAATTATGTATCTTTACATCTGTAGAAAGCAGTGGCAACATGATAATTACAGTAGTTGATACATGTTGTTATAACTTGTTAGTACAATCAGGTACATCGTGTCCAAAGTGCAGATGCCAATCCAGTCTGGCACTAATAATCCATCAAACAGATTATTAATTAAGAACAATTTCTATGCAAAGAGGAGCATTTAGCTGCACAATGAATTTTCAGATTGGAGCACAGCAATTTCTTCCTGATATTATGAAGACTTAATTACAACACAAAACCATCTCCCTGGCACTCCAAGATGAAAATTAAGACCTTTACCCTATGCATCCATATACACAATGCTGAACTTTATTTGTAGGTGTGCCTATGGGTTTTCAGATAATTACACACAGAACCTCATTCAACTATTTAAGTTTCATCTGAAAGATCCTTGTATTACCAGGATTCATATTTATACGTATGTTTTATCCTGGGCAGGGTTCAGAAAGAAACTGCCTAGAAAGATGCATTTCTGTACAGCCTTTCTCTAGCAGAACATCCATGCTAAACAATTTTTGGTTTCCATCTAACTCTGTCATTTAAAAGACAACGAAGCCTGTGACAGCACAGATTCCTTCTCATGGGAGAATTTTCATTTCTGTAACGAGGTTTGTAAACACAAGGTGAGGTATTCAGAGCTGCTTTGGGAACAGGCGGTCGAACGCCTGTGGCCAATCAGCCCCGGGGGGTGGACGGTTATAGCCAATCCCAATAAGCACTCATTTTGTATATAAAAGCTGTATTTAAATAAATAAATCTCTTTCTCGGCATTCTCATCACCGTGTGCCCCTTTGTTTCAACGTCGGCTCAACAGCGACATCAGCTCAGCTGCCCCTTCCTACACTCAATTTTTGTTTCACATATAGACATCTTGTCCAGTGATCAGACTCCTGTTTGACATGTAATAGAGGTATGGAAGTCTCAGACAAGACAAAGAATTTACATAAAAGGAAAGGAACTGTTCCAAACAATAAGCAAATTGTATCTGCTCATGAATGCAAAATCTGACTATAAAGCAAACCAAGTGCATAAGTTAAAGATGCCTTTGTGCAACTGGCACTTAAAACAGCTGATAACCCAGGATGAAACTGTCATTGAAAGCATTGCACAGACAATCTATGGAAAAATTGTTCTTGAACAATTCCTCCAATATACATTAAGCACTAAAAGGCTCATTTTTAACACACACACACACACCCCATTCAAGTTCAGCCTTCTTGGTTTTCTTGGTAAATATAGCTAGCATAGAAAAAGGCTAGCAAAGAAAAAGGAAAAAGGAGTCCCACTGAGCAGGTCCCATGCTGATCTCTGCTTCTAAGATGCAAACCTAGAAAAACTGCATTGAGATCCAAAAGGTGCTCTGAATTTACAATCTGTACTAGCAGAATCCAGCCCTATATAATCAAGGCCATTGTCTGCACAGGCCTGGGCCCCTAGATATACTACACAGGAACAAATATTTTTATGTTACTCACTTAAATTCACCCAGGCTGTCCAGCACAAAGTACCAGGATGTAGAGAAAGAAAAAACCCCTGAAGACAAACTGCAGGTACTCATGTCCATGTGAAATGAACTAGCCCAGCAGCCCAGGGTATTTCCATGCACAAGTCAGCTGGGCAGCACATGTGGAGGGAGGGAATACAGCACTTCCCAGTATCAGCTGTGCGTGGCTGTGCCAGACCTCATGTGCACACCAGTTCCAGCTGGGCTGCCAGATGTCAGAGATTTATGGACATATGGCAGTCCACACGGTAGCATCTCGACTTTTAGGACTTCCACAAAACCCAGACTAATCTGTTAAACTCTTGAAATCTATATGAACAATACCTCTGTGTGCAAAAGGGAATTATGACCTGGAGCATGCAGATGACTGGTGCCTGACATGGGATTAATGGCCCAAGCTATCTGCACTCTTGTATTCACTAAGAAGTCATGAACCCCACTATTTTTTCTTTCTGCATTATGAAGCAGAGCTCACCAGGCTGCAAAATGTTGTATTGGATATATTAATGGTGTATTGGCTGTAGGCATGCTTTCTTCCTCAGGTATTGCTCAAGTTGTTCCACACTACCTCCTACATGGGCTGATATTTAGCAAAGGAGGTGCAAAGGAGCCCCAGTTGAGCAGAGTTGGTGTATTATTGGGCAATAAGTTGTTGCATCTACAGTAAAGGATGAAGACAAGAAAAGAAGGTGGAGTGAGTTGCTTGAAAAATTTCTCTCTCATCTATGGCCTCAGACCTACCTTTGTGTTCACACTACACAATATTTCAGCACCTTACCTCTGGTGAGCCCCAGTGGCTGGCTGGGGGCACCCTGTGGGGAACAGCATCAAACAGGAAAAATTTCATCTGTCCTTAACTTTTGAACCACAGCTTTCTGGGCCAGGCTGCAGAGAAACCCAGAGCACAGCTGGGGGAGGAGTCTCTGGCCACTAATAGGACTTACCAGAATGATGCTTCTAAAGCATCTGTGTTGTCATTTCCTATTTTGGTTCAAGTGTTTAAGAACAAGAATTCTGTTCTGGGTTCTTGGATTCCAAAAATTAAGCACTGAGTCTGTATTTGAGTACCTAAACAGAGCTGGCCTGTTTCTCAACATAATCAAAGCTGTACACTTTCAACCAGTGTTTTTCAAGTTCAACTGTTCTTTCCCAGTCTTCAAAAATTATTCATCATTCTCCTTGCATAAAGAATGCTCAGATTAATAAGACAAGGAAGAAATGCCCTTGTAAAAGAGAAAAGAGGGACGCACATACAGACACCACACTCACTCAGACCCTAACAACAGACCTTTTCATTAATTATCTTCCTAATGATGCATTCTTGAACAATACTGCAAAATTTCCTTCAAAAATTGAGCTACTCGCTGGGGAAAGAGTGTATTTTATCTTGTTCCCTCAAGAACTCTGAAGCCATCCTCCTCATATTTATATTCTAATCTTTCTATGCTCACTTGTAAAAGCTGATAATTAGGAAAGCCTCTTTGATGGTCAGAAGCTGCACACTATTTCTGTGTGCATGGTAACAGCATGAATCACTGGCTGCACTAATCCTGTAAGAGTGTTAAAGGTCCCATGTGACACTTACCCTGAATGCTAAACCTGTCCTATATTATGCTATTTCCCACTAATCCTGAGAAAATTAATGTTAATTTATAATGAAAAAAGGTTAATTATACATTTACTTCTGATTTAGCCACATTACACCAGACTCACAAATAATACTGGGGGCTTTCGGTTTTTGTTCATTTTTTTTTTTTTTTTTTTTTTTTTTTTTTGTTAATTGAAGTTTTGCCTTTCAGCCTGCAATCAGGGACTATATCCCAAAATCATACCGGGTTGGGAGACAGTGTTGCAGAGGCAGGACAATGTCAAGACCCACTGGTAATTCTAATGATCCCTGTGATTCAGTTTGTAGAAACTTTAGCTTTTCTTTTTTAAGAAACCTGCAACACTATCTGGTTCGTTGTTTCTGCTGGTTGTTTTCAAGTATACATTGAATGCCAACTCTGGTTCAGAAAACAGATTCAAAGTATTTAATTGCCTATTCATTGCTTATTAAAGTAATAACTTATAGAATAAAATTTGCTCCTTCAAGAAATACTTTACTGTAATTAAACCACAGCATTTACTTGAAAATCAAAAAACCCAACAACGACGCCCTACATTTTGAATGATTTATTAATATTAGCAGACTCTAATCCCTAAGTACAATCCTGGCATTTTACCCAAAGTCCTGCAATAGCTGCATTACATACTATGCAAACCAACTTTGAAAGATTGCCAGGAGACAGTACCAGTGCCTACCCCATTGCTTCCAGACAGAAACCCACAAGAAAAGCAATAATGTACATCACTAACATTTCTGTTACAGAAGTTAAAACATAATTGATCATAAATGGAAGAAGTCAGACATGAAGTGTATAATTTACATATATCTCAGTGTTTTCTCTGGTAAACTTTAACTTCTCCTACATCACTATTTATAATTAAATGCATACTTTTACCAACATGATGTGGATGGGGTCACACTAGTATTACTAAAACAGCATTTACATTTTTCCGTATTTTTGTATTAGATATGCCATCATAATGTGTGATGAAAAACCATTTCAAATTCAGCTGCTTTTGAGAAAATTTATAACACCCAATTATTAAAGACAGGGTCTACCCTATTTCCTGGATCTTCCAATAGCCTTTTGAAACCATTTCTCTGCTTAATATCCTATAAATTTTTCTTAGAAACATTCTTCAGTGTCTGTGATAGGAAAACTGTGCTGAAAATCAATAGTCTCCATACTTCTTTGCCTGCAATACGTTATATATCAAAATCCTGTTTTATAAAAGCCAAAAATGAGCTAAAACAGATTCAATTTTAAGATTCAGAATTCAAACTAATAGGTTTTAATTTAAGAAAATATCTGACACTGTGAATAAGCAAACAAATGGATTAGATTCTCTGGTTTTATTCCTTAGGCCATAAGTGTTAATCTCTCAGCAGAACCAACATAACACACCACTACAGATTATCAAAAGTGACTACTTGCTGCTGTGAATTATTCATTTGAAAAGTTATGCACCAGTGCTAATATGAATTATATTTGAAAAATATTCATATAACATTTTAATAAGCTTTAAAAATTATTTCTTTCCCAATGTTTAAACTAAAAATAACATTTAGTATCTCAGAAGGAATTCTGGATTTACTGGATGTGCTCAGAAGTCCTGCCATAAGGTGTCTAAGACGTAGTGGGAACTGATCATGTAAATGCTCTTTAAGATGTACTTGCTCCATAAATTAAAGGTAATACATGTACATTTCTCTCAAAGGCCTCTAATCAAATTATCTCCATGCATGTAAAGAGCTGGTCCTGCTAAAATGTATTTACAAGGTACTCTAAAATTGTAATCAGTAAGGTTTCCATTTCTGTATTTGATTTGTGGCTGAGCTATGCAACACCGCCTCTTTCCTACCTTAGCTGGCCACTGCAGGAGCTGACACGTTTTCTTTTTCTTCCTTTTGCTTTCATTGATCTCCAGTGGAAAATCTCAGCCAGTCCTCCTCCTCCCTACTCCTTTCTCAGCAGGTTCACCTGCCCTCAGCTTCCAGCACCATTTTGACACTGATGAATCACCAATCTTCACTCGCATCTTTCATTTCCCCTACGTTGCAGGCTATCTCCCTTCTCTGCCTGCTTCTCAAACACACAATTTTGATGTCAAAGTCAGCCTCTTGAAAATTGAACTTCTTATCTTTTCTTCCAATTCTCCCCTCCTCGCCACTGCTGCTGACAATGCCACTATCTTTCTCGATTCTCGAGATTTCAAATTTCATGGCCCATTCAACTCTTTTCTCCATCTCTTGATCACAGCTCAAACTGTCACTGCACTTCTCTGTGATATCTCCAATACGCACCCTGTCCTCTCCAATCCTTCCACTAAAATACTTGTCCAAGGCTTCGCACCACTTGCATCAGTTACTGCAAATTCCTCTTTGAAGTCTTATTCCCAATGCTCCAACACATCTAAAATAGAGCTGCTAAAATAATTACCCACCTTACCTGCACTGACCATTGAAATTGGCCATTGACCATGACTTTTAATGGTCACACATTAAAAGAAAAGTTACATAAAGTTAACCATTACTTTCGTCATTAAGCTCAAGGTTCTGACTCTTCCAAGGTTTAGTTCATCTTCCCTTTTAATTAATTTTTGTACATTTTAATTTTCTTCTCCTGTTTCCTACAAATGCACTTACTCTTCCTTCTTGTTTTCCCCAGTGCGTCATGCATGCCACCACAACACTGAATACACAAAATATCTTTGCTTCTTCCTTTCCAAAACACAACTCTCTGTTATGCTTTCCCAGGTATCTCTTCTAAAACTGCTTTCTTCAACCTCAAGTTAACCACTGGACATAATCCTTGCCTTTATTTTGAAAAGAAGTAAGTATCCTAATTGAGCCAGTTCTTATTCCGTCCAGAGCAGTTTTTCCTGGAGTTTTTTCTTTTAAACAAATACAAGCAAATCATTCCACAAGAGTGACACCTTCAAAGATTTAAAAAAAACCCCCACGAGCAAACACAAAAAACACTCAAAACCTTCCCCGCCTAAACAGAAATAATCAGTTTAATTCACTGTGTATCTCATTGAAAAATCAATGCTTACTAACAACTAGAAATCAATATTTCTTTAGATAAATCATGAGACGGTAACACGCAAAGCAAAATTTAAATCAATTATTCAAATAGAGACTACTATAAAGTCATGATTTAAATCAGGATTGATAAATTAAATGAATCCACTCCGTCCCAATATATTACCATAGCAGATTACTTCACTTACATAGCGCTGCACACATTCAAAGTCCTTTTTATGAAGTTGCACGCACAACTTATCCTGGAGGAAAGCTGAAGTGATTTTACTCCCATCAAGCAGATTGATAAACCGAGACAGAGAGATCAGTCAGTGCATCAGTGGCACATCTAAAGCTCTGAACTCAGGTCTGCTGATCAGCCAGCTCTGCCTTCCCTGAAGAACACGGCTGATGGTCACCAGTTGAGCCCCCTCAAAGATTTTGCCTTTGGTTTGCACTTTTGGACGTTGCTACTGAGCCGAAAATTAAACTTGTGAAATGTGAACAAAGACTACAGGAATGGGCCAACTTCACTATTGTATGCCATACATTTCAGATCAGTTATATGAGCATGGATATACAATAGTTCCACAAACAGAGTTCCATGCAAAACATTCTCAAAAATTAGATTCTTCCCCTTAAAAAACCTCGACTCCAGGATTTTGCAAGATGATAGAAAATATGTAAAAATAAATTTCAGTACATTGGTCAGAATCTCTTTCTACACCACAAATGCAAGTAAAGCAATAAAACCTAAAGTGTACTGCCCTGCAATTAAGTCTTTTACTATTTCATTATTTCAGAGGTACAACCCCAAATTTTAATACTACAAACATTTAATTCAAATGTTTTTCTGGCTATGAGGACTCTATTGGGCACTAAAGGAAGAAGAAAAACAGGTCTAAACTAAAAGTGCAATGAAGTGATTATGATGGTTATGAATCAGCCTTCCATTATTGAGCCACTTTAGCAGCATGTAATAGATTCTGATTAAGCTCTTTAAGCTGAATTACAATGTACTATTAGAAGACTACTCAATTAGTATTTTTCAAGGCCCAGAAGCTAATTTTGCCAGCATCACTAATTTTTACCAAGGTCTTGATCAGACCTTACCACAGAGTGCTCAGCAGGATCAATGAGCCAACTCCAGCTTTACCAGACCTGCTAATAAAAACCTCAGGCTGACATCAAAGCTGTTGAAGCTCAGAGCTTTGCCACTGTGGGGACGTGGAGGCGCTTGCCCCATGTCACAGGTAGGAATTCCAAGATTCCCCATGGGAATGCAGACATCACATGCATGTAAGAGACAATTCCTGGACTGGAGTTTGCCGTTTTAGAAGCCCAGTACTACTGTAAGGCTGTTAGATGCCATTGCAATCATTTAAAAGCTGAGACAAGAACAACTCAAACAAGTTTCCCAAGCAGTTTATAGGCGCTCCTGGCAATGGGAAGTGTAATCACAGCACACTGCTGCTCCTTGACTGCACAACAGATTTTGAAACACTGCAATCATTCATGTCCCTGTTGTAAGATACAGTATTATCTCTTGTTTTCACTATATAAGCAGACCTATTCACATCTACTAAAAATGGCAAGATTTAACAAAAAGAAAAAGAAAAAAAAAAGCAAAGGCACTGCAGCAGCTCCATCTACAGAAATCCTGGATAGGAAATGACTGTGTCTACCTTAGAGACAGCAAACAGCTCCCTCTGACCTATGGGTCATATTAACAGCTGGGAGGAAAAAGGGTTTCTTTTATGAAACTCCTGAGAAGATATCTTACTATAACGTTGTAGCTTAAATTAAAACCTAATAATTTTCATTGTAGCAAACATTATGAATTCTTAGTGTAGGCATTTCATTAATAAAAACATGCGTGTTTTCTCCAGAATGCTTCAAAAAGCTACTTTTTGTCTTGAGACTCACATAGCGAAGACAGCACAACTTTAGCATTCAAAAAACGTTTTGCTCCAAGTCCCCAGATGTACTTTTGCAGTCTGAAGTATTTTACATGCCAGTGAGGCTCCATGGCTCCAAAATCAAAATTTAATTCAAATGTTTGCACACTGAATGCAATGTAGACACTGGCAGTCTAAACCAAGAGGTCTCTCAGATAAATGTACGAAGCAGTGCACAGTCATGTGCCAATTCATGTGAGACAGATCATAAAATCCCTTAGCCTTGTAATAAAAGGGGCTCCTCAAGGAGGTCTGTCTACATAGACTTCCCATAATCAACTCCAAAAACGTACTGAGAAGAGTTTACTTTTCCAATCTACTCAACCATCATCTATTTCTGATAGTATTGTAGTTATTGTTTATGACTTCTACTAAGTTGAGCTTTTGAAGCCAGGCTCTTCAGCTGAATGGTTTAACTTTGCTGCTATCTTTTTTTCATCTTGTCTCTGAAAAAGTTCATTTTAGCGTCTAGTGCTTATCAGTAATTGATAAAATATGTTTCAGCATCTCCTTTGGTTTATAGCATTTTCTTTCCTGGGCTTTTGTTTCACATGGAGCAATAAGTAGCAGGTGCATTTTCTCACAGTCCATAAATATTTATGGATTGTAAGCAACGAAGTGCACTGTTTTTAAATAATCCTCTGTCATATTTTACATATAACAGGAGGAAAAGGAAATTTCCTCTCCAGAGCCCATGTGTGGGAGTGAATGTCTTGGCACTGTGTGTGAAGGAACCACCTGAGACCAAGGGTTATGTCCATATCCTTACAGACATCCAATTATTCATTTATATATGTATGCATGTAAGTCCATGACATCATGCACCTTTAATACATTTCCAATTAATTCAGGCAGCTGGTCTTTGAATCAAGTTTTGAAATCCCACCAGCCTGGAGACAGTAGGAATCTGGAGCAGATGAGCATGCTGTACTGGGAATTTCTCAACTCCTACACTATTTTTTCAGTATTTTAGACTTCCATTTAAAAAGAACTGGAAATAGTTAGTTTACATAATAAAACCATATTTTAGTGTCGGTTTAGTGCCAGTTAAAATGTGTAGAGTCCTCAGATATTCACAGCTAAACAGTGGCTGGAATACACCCCAGGTGATCTGCACTTCTGCAGCACTGTCTGAGGCTGTGTGTCTCTCAAGGAGAGCGTTCTAAATCTGTATCATCAACTGTGGGGTAAACCAGTGAAAAGGGAGCCACAGCTGCCTTTGGAAGGTGGTGCAATCTACTCTCTGAAGGTGTTACCAGAAGGTAATGCGAAGTTACCACTAAGTAATGTGCACACTTGCACTAAGGACTATCTGAGCTTCCAAAAAGCCTTTGGAGTTTCCTCAGTACACCTTGGTGCACTGCAGTATCAAAATGTAGGGTTCATACGGCTATCAAAGAACTGTTTCACACAGAAAAGGCTACAGTAAGCAGACTGAAAAAATAGGCAACAATTTTTTTTAAAGGCTATTGTTTACAAATCTGAATAGATGTGAATATCCTAAATCAGCTCTGCATTGTCCTCTCCTCAGCATGGACGGCTTTATGTGCCTCCCAGATAAATGGTTTTATCTCCATTTACCCGAGTTAGCTAATTGTCACTTGGGTTTTTATCTTGTCTAGACTTCAGACAAGCAGATCGGCACCACCACCATTTTTAGTGGAAAAACCAGGCTCAGAGTCACCCACAAAGTGTTCAGCACTGTCCACTAATACATCTCTCTGAAAGAAAAGGGAATTTCCCCCACCTACTCCACCTGAAGACCACGGGTGGGTCACTAAAACATGGATGTCACTGTCACAGAGCTGCTGGAATGTTTACAGTAACTTTGATTTAAATGTGACTATTTTGATAATAGTTTAGTCGAGATTCTGTTCTTTATATAAAAACTATTATAAGGAGCAGGATAACCTTCTAACCATGAATTAAAAGCCGTCTCCTGCAATGTGCCTGACCCTCAATCTGTCCACATGGATGTCCTGTCCTTCCTTTGACGCTCAGTGGAAATGCAACAACAGAGCCAGTGACGAGGGCCACGCACAAAGTGCTGCTGCATATAAACCACGCCCTGGAGAACAGAGGAGCTGTGTCCTCATAAAAAGTGGTCTGCAACAGCACAAGCCTGCAAAGACACTCTTTTGATCTGCAAAGAAAAGGACACTAAAACACTGTCATCTCTCAGAATTATCCACCTTGTTTGCAGCCCAGGCTTACGGCAGTTTAATGATTCCTGGTGACAGACAGACAAAACGTCCCTGTGCCCATTTTGCCTAATGGATGAACAGCTCTGAGCTCAGAGAAGCCTGTCTGCCAAAAAATCACCAGCAAATGGCTTTCTACTGACCTAAGCACGTTTAAGTACAAATATTCCTTCCAAACAAGAAATTTTTTGTTTCTAAAATACATGCTACCATACTGTAGGAAAACTAATTACATTAAACACTACACAGAGAAGGCTGCTTTGCAGATGTGCTACGTCTCCTCCCTTCTGCCTACTGCATAAAAATACATGTTTGTAATTGTGAGTATGAAAACTTGACACTTCATTTCATAATATTTTAAAAATTCTACATAGACATCTCGAAGTGTCCAACTATGTTTATAATCCAGAACAGATGAAATGTGGTATGTGATGATTTTTTTTTCCCCCCAAATATCAAAATAGCAAGAGGGAGAAAAAGTGTTATTCATATACAGACAGTGACAGTTTCTAATTATCGATGCATCACTAAGCAAGGTTTTGCTAACAGCCAAATGAGCTATTGCACTTACAAAATGAGGGCACGTGGCATATCTGATTAGTTTTACTTATGTCTGTGATATTATGTAATTCTAGAAGGTTGGTATGTCTTTATCTTTTGGAAAAATGTGCCACTTAAAGGCATTAAATACCATATTGTTTTCAACCCAATTACCTTTTGTTTTCAACATGCAAGTGGAAAAATGCTGAGTGGTCATTTTAAGTCGTATATGTCATCATAATTAATTGTGAGGTAGCTTCTGCTAGTGCTTGTCATATACAGAACATAAAAGAAATTAAAAATTCTTGGCAAAAGAAGATAGAGTATTCCAAGAAATCTGCTTTTTTCAAATTAATGAAACAATTTTTATTACAAGCATCTGTGAGCTCCCACCAGGCAGGAGCACCAGAATTGTTTCTGCTTATATTGTTCAGTTCCAAGCTAATGTCCCCTAAAGCTGTTAGGCTGAAAGCCAAGAGAAGATATATCCACAAAGAGACCTGACCCTTACCCCTGCAACTAATAATGTCTCCTGGAAGTTTTAACTTAATAGTCTATGTGAGATTCTTATTAGTGAAACTTTGCCTTTTTTTCCCAGCCAGATTTAGTGAATTACACTCTTCAGGCAGTAGAAATCATAGAATCATTTAGGCACGAGAAAATCTCTAAGATCATTGAGTCCGACCACTAAACCAGCTTTGCCAAGTCCACCACTAAAACATGTCCCCAAATGCCACATCCACATGGCTTTGAAATCCTTCCAGTGCTTACAACCCATCAGGTGAAGAAATTTTTCCTAATATCCAGTCTAAACCTCCCCTAGTGCAACTTGATGCTGTTTCCTCTTGTCCTGTCACTGTTTTTCGGGAGGAGAGGCTGAGCCCCACCTGGCTACAACCTCCTGTCAGGTTGTTGTAGGGAGGGACGAGGTCCCCCTGAGTCTCCTCCAGGATGAACACCCCCAGCTCCCTCACTGCTCCTCATCAGACTCATCATGTACAGGAACCAAACACTGACATGAAAGGAACAGACTGATGGGAAATTCTCTAACTACAGAACATTTGAAGTCTCTTAAATAAAAGCCTAAATCCACAATTCTCTTTTCCTTTCTGTTTTTACTAAACATGCTTTTACATCTCTGCTTACCAAATCTCAGAAGGTCATCTCTTGAGTATTTGTGTGCCTGTGAACTCCGTTCTTTATTTCTTTGCTCCTACACTTCACATACATGACAGAATATTTCTGGAAACTATTAGATAACATAAGGTCTCAGTCACTGGAATACCTGTGATTTTGGGGTTTTTTTTAACCTGATTGCTCAAAAGATTCTAGCAGCAGAGGCCAATGCTTTGACCCTTATCAGTGCCCTTTTTCTTGAGACAATTTTATATCTCCACTACTCCAACCACAAAAAATACTGGACAAAACGGCATCTGTACCCTTAGTGAGTGAACTGACTCACTGGAAATATTTGACTTTACAGTGGGTAACTTATGTGTAGTTGAGTCTCTGAAAGCTGGAAACTAAAGAGGAAATGAAGCCAAAGAAATCACACAGGTCAAGACTTCTAGAGAAGTCCATATTTAAACACTTAAGCAAATAGTTGGTTCTTCTACAACAACTTCAACCTATACTTAAAATGAAGGTAATGACAAGTTTCTGATTGTTCAGTTAATAATAGCTGAATTCAGAACACAATCTGGACTGGTGACTCTGAGGCCAACATCCTATCTGTGGAAAAGCACTGTTTAACCAGGAGTCATTTAATGCATGACTGACAGTTCCTCTCACAGAAAGAGAGAGTTTTAAAAAGAAAAAAGGTGGGGAAAAAACCAGTAGGAAAAGGAGCTGAAAATATCAGCTGCCTGAGCCAATGTGATATGACAACAATTTCAAGGAGTGGATCAATTTCTAACATAAAGCGTTATTTGTAGGCAAGATTTTTCCTCTGAAGACTGTCTCCAAGAAGTCTGCAAGAACAAACCCCTTGTCCCAATGTGCAATAAAAGGAGAAACCAGCACAGCCCCCTCTGAAGATGCTCTTTGTAGAAGAATACCTTCCACAGGACAAGCATATTTGTCAAGAGTTGCGAAATGATGATTTTCAGAGTTGGGGAACAACTTAAAAGTGCATTTCCAGTATGTGAAAATTAATGCAAAGTATTTCCAACAAGTCCATCACCACAGATTTCATATGTGTGGGATAACATCATGTTGTGCAAATACCTGCTCATCTCCACCTCTAAGTTATTACTATGTTTACTGATAAAGAAATGCAGATCACATGGGAAGATAAAATTAATGGGATTTTATAAATTTAACCCAAAATATATCTTCCAACTACTTATATACAGCAAGTATACTTCTAGAGATTAAATTAAATGTGCACCTGCAGTTCTAAATTACTTTGTTTGCTGAAATTTTAGGTGTGCAACATTTAGGAAAGAGGGCATAGACAATCTGTGAGGCTTTACAGCTGCCAGAGCTGAACAGTAGCTTATTCATTACTTGATCCTGAATAAAATCTAGATTCAAGGTTTAATTTAAGGGATATTTTATGTTGTTTCTTTCTTTTTCAAGAAAAGCTCTTACCCACACTAAAGGATTAACAGCTATGCATAGAACAACTGCAAAAACGGTTTTATAGAAGGCAGTAACATTACCACCTGAGTCTCTGCACA
This sequence comes from Orthonyx spaldingii, assembly GCA_013397795.1. Taxonomy (NCBI): domain Eukaryota; kingdom Metazoa; phylum Chordata; class Aves; order Passeriformes; family Orthonychidae; genus Orthonyx; species Orthonyx spaldingii. The sequence continues at coordinate 567,126 of VZTJ01006632.1, forward strand.
AGGCTGCATGTGAGTTTTAAAACAAACCAAACTACTAAAGAGGAAACAGCTTGGATATAATGAAGTACAATTTATTTTTGTAATGATCACGTTCCAACACTAAACATTCCCAAAGGTACAAAGGTCAAGTAGGCGCCTAAGGCATCTGTGAGTTTTCAAATTTTCATTCCCATAATAACACCGAGATCACCCAAAAAAAAAAACCAAGGAAGAAGTTGCTATTTCACTTCTGCTACATCTTCATGAATACAGATGATAAAGACCTGATAAGACAAGGGGAATGTTAAGATTTAAAGTTTCTTCTCTTCCCATATAGTAAGAGAGCAAGTGCTCTGTGCAGAACAGTTTGGCATAAATGAAATAATTTCTGGATAGTTGCCAGTGCTAAGGTTAAAATGCAGGATTACAGTGCTTCCACGATGACAGCCTACAGGGAGACATTTGCTGAAAATTGCTTTACCTTCATTCAGTCAGCAGAAAGAAGGAAAAAAAAAAAAAAAAAGCTTTGCAGTACTAGTTACATTAGGGGTATGTTGAGTCTGTATCTATAAATGATACAAATTGTAAGCTTATAAAGCCCCCATACAAGTGCAATCAACATAAAAGCCTAGAATTTCTCCTCGTTTCTTTTGTATCACAAAGCTCTCTATATTTTCACCATATGCTGTTCCAGTAAGTGTGTGTAATTATAAAGGAAGCATGACCTAAGATTTAGATTCAAGTTTCAGAAATTAAATTGAATTTTTTTTTTTTTTTTTTTGACAGCAAGCAATAAAGTTTTCACCGGTTACACTGAGAACAAGCAGAAGCCTTAAATCTTGCAACATCACGTAGAACAACATGTTTTAAACATACTCTTTTACTCTGCAGGAAATGACAACTTAGGCAGTGCAATACTACTAAATTGTAGTATTTTAACTGCACTATACATGTCTGCCTTTGAAAGTCCACTAAATACATGAAAGTCTTCTACAATAGTTTGAAAGAAATAAGAATAAAGAACGAAGCCTCAAATGTTCAAAGAGGTCCATACAGACTGTCTCTCATTTAAATTAATGGGATTCAATCAGCTGCTTCACAGAATATTGCTTCAAAAACACAGGGCTATGTGGTCAGAAGGCTTTCCAATATGGTTAAAAAATTAATATTCATATTCTTCAACAGCTTTTATCTTTATGTTATCTGTTACTGACAAAGAGAAATTAGAATTTTGATCTGTGTTTGGGTATCGCTAAGTGATTCAAGAAAATATCATTTGTAGTTTCCTTTTTTAAGAATTAGCCAGATCTGCAAGTAAAACTGGATTGAAAGTGATTCTAACCTGTTACCAACAGGCAAAAGTTTATGCATATACTACGTCAAAATACGGTTCATTTCACAGCTTTTCTTGTTCTTCTGGACCACTTCTAAGGCAAAAACGTGTTTTTGCAACAATTTCAATAATCCAGCTGTTTACTTATATCCACAACACGTGGAAAGCCTCTGCAGTTGAGTGTTATCACTGGGGACCTAAAGTGGGTGTTGATGTTTTTTGTTTGTTTTCTTTTTTTAAATTTACTTCCTACCTCTTTCTCAAGAAATTACTATTTTTCCTAGAAAAATGAGTGTAGACAGTCTGATGATGAATTCCTAAATCCACAGAGAATTCATAGCTCTGTCACCAGCTCCCCTCTCTCAAAGGATTACTTAGAAAGATTCTCTGCGAGACTTGACTACAGTAAAGTAAAGCAGTAAAAAGTGTTATTTGGTATGAATAAAGGATTACTTTATATTAGATGGATTCATCCTTGTGACAACTGGGTAAGTGTTCAGTGTAACTCATACAAAGCCAACAGAAAAACTATTTAGCACTTCAAGCATAAATTGGTCTCTTACGCCAAATTATACTTGTGCATGTCATATTTCAAATAAAGGGAAAGACAAAAATGGTTGTCTGATGCTGGTCTCAAGTTAATATCTGCTCACATGGTGTAAGAGAGAGTCTGGTTCCATGGTAGCACACACTATAAATTTCCCTGCAAGAAACAAGAATCTCTAATATTGTTGGGGTTTTTTACACCACTGGTACAAACTATACTTGGATGTTAAAGCAATGAGTTTTCTTATTACATACTTCTGGAAAACGAATGGTAAAGCAACTTGGTAGAATTATTGCAATTTGAAAATAATTCTTTTTCACAAGACTTTTGGGTCCACTTGGGACCTCCCATTGTTATGAATCCGTACTTTCTGCACTCATAATTTTGAAAAAAAACCACCTGCTTCTGCAATTCCAAAAATATTGGTACGGGTTATATTTGAGTTCAATTCATATTCTTTATCAAGTGTTTCTATCCCTAATTAATTTGTATACAGAAGTCCAAATTCAGCATACTACAAATAGCTAAAAATACAGTGGTGTTTTATTTACATTTACACAAAGTGATGTTGATCCTAAATTTGACCTCTCCTATCATACCAATCAGCCAGTGACTGTCAGCCTTTTTCAGTTCCCTAAAAGCCATGAAAAAACCCCAAATGTCAAATCAGTGCCACCATCCACAAACTGACTAGAAATGGATACAGAGATAGAGGCAGAAATGCTACATGATACTGACAAATTAAATCAAAGGGCAAAAAACAACTCTAACATTTTACGTAGAAGAGAAAACTCTAAAATTAGTTTTGTACAAATAAACCCTGACTTGACAAGAAGTCAGGCAAATGTAGCTATAGTGGGTGACATGCAGCCATGACAAAATTCCAGCTAAGAAGTTTAAAGAGAAGTGGGGACATTTCCTTTTTTTTTTTCAGTTGAGTATCATACAAATACAAGTGAGAACAACCTCTTGGGCCTTTGGCAGAATCATTCCTATTGCTGTGTATGGCTGTTAACTCCTCTGCATGAGTATCATCACCTCCTTCCACTCACTGCTTCCCATAATGTATTTTCCAGTTGGCTAACCTGATTTGGATAATACCACTAATACAAAAACCCAAAGGAAGTTATCATATGTCCAACTTTTCAGTTAGTTTGGGTATATATGCTTTTATTTTAGAAGGAGTACTGAGAAAGAAAAATGTGATAGAAGGAGAAAGGTTAAGTAATGGGCAAAAGCAGGATTGTGTCAGGGAGACGCATAAATAAAGGAGGAAAACAACAGGTGTCACTCAGCCTGTAGTCCAGAGTTGCAGAATTATCAAATGTGCCATCAGGATATTGTTGATATTAACCAAGAAATTTTATACAGAGAGGCTGTTAGGTCAGAGAGCCCAGAGCTCCGCCCCTGAGGAAGCAAAGCTCAATGCAGAGATTAGGCAGGCTTCACTCAGCGTATGTAATGTCACAGAGGGGGTGGAACAGCTGTGGAGCCATGACATAGCTATGCCTGCTATGCAGAGGCTGTGCTGGGGCACTGGCCAGGGATTTGTAATGCTTGTAGGCTCACCCACTATTGCTGCCAACCTCAGCATCCTCAACACACCACTGGGAAAAGAGCTCCCGTGGAAGTTACCAGCTCTCTGCTGCTTGCACCTATCCCATACATCCAAACGCTGCAGCTGTGATGTTTTCCATACTTTCAACACTTGCACTCCAAGGGGAAGAGGGACTGGATTTGGTCCAAAGGATGTTACATCTATATGCTTTTAGAAGGATGAAGTAGGTATCAATTTCACTCTGACCCCTAATGTCATAAAAGCTGTCACCAAAAGACATTAAAACCATCTACATGTAGGGCAACTGGAAATGAAAAAATTCAAAATGAAAAACCCCAAATCCACCAACTGCTGCACACGCAGTGCTCATGTAGTCCTTTCCTGATTTTACGTGGTTGTCGTGCTGCCGTAGTGCAGAAAGCACCTCCGTAAGGATACAGACTTGGCTCACGAAACACATGCACACACATGTACAGAGCCAAGCAGGCTCCTTATTTAGGCTATTACATACCTATTGTTACACTTCTGAAAACACATCTGAATATATTTCACACTGGTCTAAAACCAGGCAAGGGTAGCAGGGAATGGTGTCAAAACGCAACAGCCCTTTTTCGGTGAATGCAAAATGGCATCTCTAACAAATGCAACTCTAAAACTTACGGTCCACTGGCCCCAGCATTTAAAAACCAATTGCGGGGAGTTTGAGAAGGATATGGATCATGAAAGGATCTCTGTGACAGCTTGGCAGAATTTCTAAACTGAAGAGACACCGGGATGTTATTTATATTCAAGAGTAAAACACACACAAACACACAATTACAAATAAATACAGGCACCATGGTACTTAATATAAAAATGAAGGTAAATTACTGGTAGGATAAAAACAGGCAGCAGAAAAAAAAAAGGAATTCACTTATATTTTACTAGTAAAATAAATACCCATAAAATAAAGTGAGTTGAGTGGAAAAAAAAACCTCCCTTTTCCAGATCCTTCAGGCCTTGTCTCAGCAAGTGCTCCCACCCCTTGTACAGGGCACTAAGCATACACATACTCCCCTCTCATAATGACAGCAGTAGTAGGAGACAAGACAACCCCAAGCATGGGGGCTCCCAGGGAGAAAATCAAGGATCTGCTGTATTGAAAAAAGAAGAACCAAAGTAATCACTGATATTTTCCACGCAGGCTAAGAGCTGCAGCTACAGCTGTAAGGAGAATCTCAATGAAACAACAACAAGTATTATTCAACATCTTGCTTCTCCAGCAGCACAAAGCACAAACCCACCAAACCCGCTGCTTTTTTTTACAGCAACACAGCAGAAGTTGCTCTGGGGATGCTTTTGGCCCGGGCAGGGTGTTCTTTGCAGAGTGCTCAGCACCAAGCACAGCAGCAAAGTCTGAGCAGAGGGTACCAGGTGGTGTCAGGCTGCCTGACAGCGAGGGGAGCGCAGATGCCAGGCGCCTCCGCGTGTGTCCTGTCTAGTGGCCGACAGAGAGGCATTACCAGCAGCTCACAGACTGCTCAGCCCAAACACTGGCCAGAGGGCGAGTGCTGGTTACGGCAGCTGGGAAGGAGTGTGTGGAGAAGGGAAATAAAAATGGGGAAACATGGAAGGTCTCGCTAGCCAAAAGAGATAAACACGCGACACACAAATAATCACTGCAGCTTCACAGCCCGCTGGAAAGCTGCACTAGGCTGTGATTTCTGGATCTTTCTGTCATATTCGTAATACTCAGAAACGGGCATAATGGAAAAGATTAATTTCAGAGGATTTCTTAAGTTTGCAATATTAACTGGGGCGAGAAGAACGAAAAAGCCCTCACAAAGGACTACTGTAGGACTTATGCAAATATTTCCATCTGGGTTTAGAATAAAAATCAAAGCCCTGAACCAACCAGCAGACAGTTTCATGCACTGCTAATGAAGAGAGAATTCAATTCTCCTGTTTGCTGAAATGAGTACTGAACTTGTATCTTAATGTTTCACGAGAATACGGTATGTGTGTCAAAACAGGAGTTTCACAGACAATTGCAGGAGCTCTGGCAGCTTCTCTTAATGTTTAAGGGCTGGATCACAGCTTCAGACTGAGACGTGAGTAAGGGACATTGAGTAGCCATGTCTCTACCTTGTAATATTTGAAACTCATACAGCAGCAGATGAGGGGGTTAGGTCCTAGTCTGTCCTTGGCAGGGCCCCCTTCCCTACTAAATGGATGATACACACATACAGAATGGGATACATTTCACAGCAGCACAAGTTAACCTAGATGCTAACACATGCTCTGGCACCTGAACCTGCCAGCTATTTTCCTCAGAAAAAAGATGGGGAGGAAGCTGAGCTGCATGGAGCCCATCCAGCACCTAGGGAGAGTGACAAAGGGCCAAGTTCCCATCACCGGGCGGCAATGGATGAGCAGGAGCATGCTGCTCTTACAGCAGCCTGGAAGCAGACAGCAAGGGCAGGGTTAGAAAAGGAGGGGGAAAATCTGTTGTTCCACAATGGTGATAGAAATACTAGAGAAAAAAAAAAATGGTAGGATGATAGATGACTCATAAAAGTGTTAGACTAGTGCCAAGAGCAGTCGATTTGGCAGCGATGCAGACACACTGCCTCGGGGGAGCTGTGCTCCAGTCCTTCCTGCAGTGGGGGAGTGAGGAGACGCACGAGCTCCCATCCAGGGCAGGCTCCTCCACCCACCAAGGGCTCTGCCCCAGCACCCCGAGCCCACTCTCTGCAGCACCAGGGGGATGACACCAACCTGCCTTCCCCCTCCCTGCCCCCAGTGCTCAGACAACACTTCGAGTAACAATTCAACAGTAAATTAATAAATTCCTGTAGGTATTCCTACACCACTACACCTGAAATGGTTCATAAATTCCATTTTTTTACCCCTTGTCACATAATTAAAACTCTGCTTCCTTTCCACCCTCCTTCACCACAATCTTTTGTCATAAATTTTGTCATTTGTGTTATGTGGACTTGGGATGCCTTTTTCTTCCCCCTCCCCCCCCCATCCAAACTGTTCAATATCAGTCAGACAGGCATTTGGGAAATAAAGGAGATCTGAAAAATGAGGGGAGCTGAAATCTTGGATATATGCCCAAAAAAACTCAGGACAAAATTAAGGCCGTAAATACATATTGATTACTAAGGGGAAACTTTTTACAATGTTTTATCAAAGGTTACCTGCTCCCAATCCTTTCTATTCTGAACTCTGATACTGCCAAGTCACAACAGTGCCTCAGCATCTGTCCACTCTTTAAATATAAGACTACAAACTGACTCTCACTCACCACAGACAGACAAACAACTCAAGATACTGCTTTGCTTCAGATGCACATCTGTGGACTGCAAGAGTCACTCACAACTTTCTCAATCCTTCCTTCACCCATAATTACAGGTTACTGAAGCAGTGACACATTAGGAGAACCTGGAATATCAGGTTCCATATCTGTTAGGTGTTTGGAACAGGTTAATAACAAGAATGTTCCTTCATATCAAAACACATTTTACTATCTTTTTGTAGGAGGCACTGCTTTGGCTACAGAGCAGCAGAAAATGCAGCAAAAGTAATATTTCCTGCTGGCATTTGGGAGTGTAACTTTTCTCAAACAGTCTCTTGAAACACAGTGAGCAAATGGTGTCCTCCTGCTATTCTGAAGAAGTGTTTTAAAGTAAAAATAAGCACCTAAGTGTGTTGATTCTTCTGAATAGTCTAGGGGTATGACAAGGAGACATCCAGGGAGTCAAAGACAAGAGAAGTTTCACATAGCTTCCACATTCAGGGAAAGCACAAGTCCGCTTTGACTCCTTCATCCACTTGGTAGCTGTTGTATAAAAGGATATTAACAAAATCTGAATTTACACAGATATTTATGGCGTCTCCCACAGCCTTCTGGCAACGGTGTCTAATTGAAGATTCCTTACTGGCCTTAGGAACATCCCCTCTTTAGCTGGGTTCCTGTTTCACACTCACATTAAAGCAGAAACCAAGCCACCAGCCCAGGGAGCTCCGACTTCAGGGGCTGCAGTTATGAAGGCTCAGTCTCTGAAGTAAGAATGAAGCAGCTATTTGCAGCTGAAAGTGGTATCTGCTCACCCCTTTTAGGGAACATGAACATTGGTATCGCTATTCTGCAGGCTGAAGTCACTTTTTGTTTTGTAAATTTTTGGTATTTCCACCTGCAGCTGAAGAAAACTCTTGGAAGTCACCTTCATGCTCTGGGCTTTCTAGCCCTGGAAAGCATCAGTGCAGGTGATGCAGCAAAGCAAACACCCTACAGGCTCAAGTAAGGCAATACATAACTTCAGCAGTTATGCATTTATTGACAAATACAGGCAATTTTCAAAATTTTTAACCTTTCTCAAAAAGCATCTCCACACACCAGTATTCAGGGCCTGGCTATGGCCCTTTCATTAAAACAAAAACAATCCCACCACCCTTTCTTGCTTTCCTAATATTTCTTCTATTGGAAGTTCAGAATTACGCTGTCACTACATAAAAAATTTAGATTTTATGTGATACTGCCACACATCCAGCACACAACTGCGCAATGTGTCATTCAGAAAGCAATTGTATTTATAACTTTTCAATTACGCTTGCTGAACCAAACACCAGCTTTATTTGGGTTGTTTTTTCAATGTTCTAAGCAAAGATTGAATTAAAATAGTGAGAGCAATAAACCATATATCAACCCCAACAACTCCAACTGCCTTGCATCCCAAAACAGAAGAAAACCATGACAGAATTTCTATGCCTTTATACAGCACTGCCGTGCAGAGAGTGAAAATGTTTAAAATGTTTTTCTTAGTTTAGTGTTTGTAATGTTCCTTCCAGTAGGAAAACCGTTTTCAGATAATCATGTGAGAAAGCAACAGTGTAACAACAACTGCTCCAGTGTTTAAAAAAATTATACTGACTTTCCAATTATGAGAAATTTTCAGAAGATTATGCTTAACAGCGTATCATGTTACTGACTGGCAAATCCTACCAACAGAATGGCTAATTTTACAAAGTATGGCAAGCTATTTAGTAATAAACCTAAATTTATTCTTTGCACTTCAGTGGTGCTCACAAATCATGCACTCAGATTTTATCATCGTAAGTGATAAATCTGTCTTGTGTTTTGCACACAGAAAGACTTTCACAGTACCAAGAGATACTGTGGTAACATAAAAAGTACAGTCTACCCTCCTGGTTGTGGTTATTTCTAATTTATGAAACATAAAATAGCCAAAGCTGTCTAGATGGCTTAAGCCAATTAGAAAGAGTCCCAATAGATATGCATTCCCACAGCAGATATTTCATTAAAAAACAAGCCTCATCCCCTTTTCAGCTTTGTTTGTTCAGCCTCAACTAAGTATAACTTCTAATGCAACTCACAGGATGTTGGGTTATATACGTTACACAGAAATTCTCTATAGATAAAAAAAAGTTATTACATAGCCTCTGGAAATAAATCAAGTACAGCCTACAAACTATAAGCACCTTCTTTCCCACACAATATGCACCCAGTAATCATTGATACATCCTGACTTTCAAGACACAGACAGACAACTGTGTAAATAAACAGGCTCTTAGAACTGCATTTTGATAGCCATATAAATGAAGAGTGCATTCACTATTTAATTAATCTAATTAACATACCAGCTTCCCAAATCTTTGGGAAAACATCAACACGCCTATAGCGATCCATTCCCAAAATCTGGTATTTCATGTATTAATCTTAAAAGGATGTCAGAGGAGGGATGTCACGGATCTGCAACAGCAGCCAGGAGACACTGAAATCTTCACCACTTGCTTGGTGGATTAGTCCTTGCCACCACAGCACATCCCCTTCTTTGAGGGGTCTCTGAAACACAGCAGATCAGTGGGAAGAGGAGAAACATGAGTCATCCTTCTCTGTGCCTCCTGCCCGCAATGTCCTTGGAAGGCACAGTGAAAAAACACTCAGGCCCAATCTGATTTGATAAAATGTTGTCTGCCCATTGTGCACAGGGACAGCGACTCCATAAAGCAGAAGGCAGCAGAGACTATGACTCATGAATTGTGAATGAGAATTCTGAACCTCCCCTCTGCGGATGGCAGGACTTGCAGTGACTTTCAGCCATGAAGAACTGGCCTTCTATTACAATCTGTTACTCAGACATGGAGTGAGGCCATATTACAGCATAATGAGATCTGTATATTACACCCAGATACCATTTAGGAAAAGCAGTTTTGCCTTATTTAACAAATGCAGTATACATGTATTCTCAAATGTTGTTGATTGTTTGTTCATAAAAATCAGAGTAATTCAGGTTGGAAGGACTCTCGAGGTCTGGATACAAAGCACTGCTAAAAGCAGGATCAGCTGCAGTATCAGACCACGTGGCTCAGGGTTTATCCAAATGTTCTGAAACTTCCAAGGATGGAGAGTGGACTTCATTGTGTATGTTTTATAATTAGTTTTCAGGGATATAAATGAATGGGTAACCTGTGCACCTGGCTTAGTAAACACTCTGTCAGAGGGCAGCCAGGAGATACACTGGGCAAAACAGCCAAGAAGACAAATTCAGTCCTTTGTCCTTGAGGCCCATTTCCTTCCTCATGGCCAAGTACACCTTCCATCTCTGGGAGATGCTGCCTTGCTTGATCTGTGAGCACTAAAGGTTATCCCAATCTTCTGTGTAAATCAAGACGACACTTGCTGTACATTGACACTGCCCATGCCTCAAAACCCAAAAATCTGTCTTTAACAACATCAGAGGAACAATCACCACTCATGCTATGAAAGTACACTTCTGCTTTGACAAAAGCATCCCCTATTTACAAGAGTATCCCAAAATGTTAGTTGTTAAATAATAGAAGGAGCCTTACACAAGAATAACCCAGAGCCTTTTTCTCTCAGAATCTCCCTTTAAGTGGGCACTGAAATAACTCCAATCCATAAAATTTTCTCCTATGTCCTCATGCAATAATAATATCAATGGAACTAATAAATCAGGATTCATTTCTCCAAAGATCCATTATTGTATCAATAAAGCTATTGGTCTCAAACAAAGAAGGCAGTATGAAAGCATGAGCACAAGCTTTTTACAAGTTGAATAAGGCTTCTGAAAATGTTTTTCTCTAAAACAAATGCTAGCAATGTGAAATTTGATGACCTTAGCAGCAAGTAATCATAGGTAACTCTATATGGAACATAAATTCTAGGCCTAGGGATATGGGTCTTTTGAAGACAAAATATCCATTCCTGGACTCTTTCCCAAGTTTCTGTAGAGAAGTTTTTCAAGAATTCTTTCTTTATATATGTCCAGTGAACCACAGACAGCTGTATACAACGTAGCTACATGATTTTTCAGGTTTTGTGGGGTTTTTCTGGGTTTGGTTTTTTTTTTTTATATTTGTTTTCTATTAAATTTTCTTTGTCTGTTTCAGATAGATTTTGTCTGCATAAGTTTATATGGGTTTTTTATATCACCTGTCTCCTCTTTTCACGGTGTATAATCATTTCCATTTTCTGCAAGAACTTTCAGGCTTGCACCTTCACGTTCTGTCTCTAGTAATTAATTTTCACTCCCACCCAAGATCTATTAATTTCTGGAAGGATCAAGAGAATACCCAAACATTTCAAACTCCATTATCTAAGAAAATTGAGATTTACCATGACAAAATCTCAGAGGTCATTCATATTTGGGAACAGAGATGCAGCTCTCAATGAACTACACCTCCTCTGTCCAACTGCAATATTCAAAAAAACCCAACCTAGATCTGGTTTTCTCTGTCCTATACACGAATCCTCACAGTGCAGCCCAGAAGAGAAGACACACATGATTTCAACCACTTTAGTTAAAAAGAAAAGGCTCCTCTCCAATTTTAAAATCATTCCATTTTTCCAATTATTGCACATTGAGTTGTACATTTGGATACTAAATTCTCTGTATAAGCCACATGATCCAAGAAGCCGGAGTAGCAAGGGAAAGAGTTATGCTGGACAGGAACACGAACCCAGTTCATTTGTGTGTCAGATGAACTCGATCAGATGAACCAGGAGACTTCCTTGCTGAAGGAGTGCCTCCTCCTTCCATACTGCAACCAAGCACAGCTTAACCTTCTACCCTGTAAAGAGGGGTACATAAAACAAACCAGGGAAGAAAACTTTCCTCTTTCTCCAAACTGATGTGAATCCCAGATCAAGCTTTCCCCCTGCACTTAATCATTTCCAAGAACTGCCCTATTTTGAGTTTGCACAAATTACACGGTTCCACATGCTCTTTTACAGGATCTGTGTGCTTCATACCATGCCTTGTTGCCTCTACCACACAATTACTCTCATTTTCCTTTTATCTAAGTCAGAGTTTAATCACATTTGCCAAGTAAGCAAGCATTAAGCTGTATCCCTGGGTGAGTTTCTAATGCTAGCAGCATGCAACAAAAGGAGAATCCCATCACTTTATTGATTGTTTCCACACAAAAGCCAAAACCTGATTTAGCATGAATGGAACCATTTCTTATGTTTAAAGGCTGTATCAGAATGAATGCTTATACTGCTTCTGAAGAGGAGCTGGAGAAAAGAGGATCACATTGCTCAAATGTGTAAAGTTACACACAATACACATTAAATCTATTTCACAAGTTCCCCAAAACTCCCTAATTATTTGATTGCAGTATGGGAAATCAACTAAAAAGGTACAAAACAGGATGATAATCCATCTTCCAAAATAAACTAGACTTATTAGAATATTAATTTGGTTAGTCCACTTAGGATGCTGTATCACAGACTGCAGAGCTATAAAAGCTGTAACTTCAGATAAAAAAGCCCAAGCAAACCACTTTTCTTAGAATAAACCAAAAGGTATTTCTAAAATAATAACATAAGAGCATCAGGCTAATGCTTATTTTACACTTGGATGCTTTCTAATATCCAGACAACCTCAGTGTGCAAATTGGTGTAGTTCGCAAAACTAATTAAGAAGATAGGATAGAAAATCTAGACATTATAAACATTTTAGGCAACTGATCAAGCTTCTCCATCTTTTCTTAATAGGTCTGTTCAACCATTTTTCCACCCACATAATCATTCTGAAGAAAGATTATGGAACAGACACATTTATAAACAAAATAAAATAAAAATATGAACCCCAAAAGACAACCATGTTTTCAGTTCATTTGAGAAAACAAGATTCAGAAGGAAATAATACAAGATGACACAACAGAGGAAAGATCACCCTTTTGCAGATCATTACAGTATGATTTTATGGGGTTCCTGGCAGAAATTAGTTGTATTAAATGGAATTCATCAGTGATGTAACTTAGGGATGAGAGATAAGGGGCTGTGAACAAGGGGGAGAAGTAATTTCATGCAGGGGCATGGGCGATTACGACACTTAACACTGTCTCACAAAAAGTGATCAGCACGTTTTATCTCTGATGCAGACACCTGACTCCTGCCTGCCCTGTCCCCTCCTGCTGCCTGAGAGCAGCAAACCAGGCAGTGCAGCTGCGATATGGTCAGCTCAGACAGATGTGCTGCGAGCCAAGGGCCCTGTGCTGTCACACCCCGCTGCCCGCACCCTGCGCTGCTTGCAACGCGCAGTTGCCCGTGGCAGCTGTTTATAGATCTGTAGATGGATATAGATGAGGTGTGTGGGTATATAAATATACACACACACACAGAGACACAACAGGGGGGAGGAGGAGAGACTGAGAAACTCTGTGTTCTGAATTACTGAATGCAGCGCTCCACATCCCAGCTTTGCTGCCAAGGGCAGCCTGGGAGAAGAATCTCTTTTCCCCATTGTATCCTACAGTGGGGAGACAAAGCTCTGCCAGCCTTCAAAGAAGGCCTAAGTACACTTTAAAACATTGTTCACTTCAAAGTGACAGAACAAAAATAAATCATTAAGTAACCTTATTCCTTTTCATATTTTATTTGGGAGGAATCACAGAGATTTTTGTGCTTTTCTTTTCATACAAAGCATATCTGAATGAAGGAAGGATGAAGTTGGAGGGCTCGATGTGTATCAACGCAGAAGAAAAGAACATCAGTGCTCAATATCACCTTACAGCATAACTACTGACAAAGCACTCTGCCCAGCATTTGAGGCCCTTACTGAGGATATTCAGCCACTGGAGCACTGTGATTTCTTCATAAGGACACGGTGAAGCAAAGTTAGGACTTTTTACAAGGCCACACAGTGATAGCACAAGAGGGAATGGCTTCAAAGTGACAGAGGGCAGGTTCAGATGGGATATTAGGAAGAAATTCTTCACTGTGAGGGTGGTGAGGCCCTGGCACAGGTTGCCCAGAGAAGCTGTGCATGCTCCATCCCTGGAGGTGTCCAAGGCACGGTTGGATGGGGCTCTGAGTAACCTGGAAGAGTGGAAGGTGTCTCTGCCCATGGCAGGGGGTGAAACGAGATGAGCTTTAAGGTCCCTTCCAACCCAAACCATTCCGTGATTCTTCCTCTGGGAATTCAAATCTCCCTTTGTTCTGCCTCATGGAAACCAGTTACGACAGCACTGTTCTATTTTTTCTCTGCTGAATTATCATGTGTTTTGATACATGTTGTAAACAGATTTGCTGGGGTATTTTTATTTTTGAACTCCTTTCATTTCTTATGATTAGGAACAAGCCTCTACCTGCCACTTGCTTTGTTTTGGCATCTATTCTGGCTCCAAGTATCCTGTACAATTGAAGAGGTTTTCCATTATCTCAGCCCAGTGCTGTCAGGACTCATTTTCTAGACATTTTGCTAGCACCCCTTGCAATTCACAAGTTTCAGAATATCAGACCCAGATCACTTTCCATTTTCAGTATGATGCAATATACAACACTCACTTAGCTTCATATTTTTCTTCTTCAAATGGCTGAAGTAGGATTCTCTGTTAGAAGAGCTAAAAATGCTAGCTGTGCTTTCAAAGAATCATGGAGAAAACATATGACCAACAAGAAACTCCACATACACTTGCTTATGTTGAATGGACTGCTTTTTGTGGCAGTGCTTTATAGCTTTGATCTTTTAAGAGATTATATATGTAAAAACAGAGTAATAAAAATAGCAGTGAGCTAGTAATACATTTACAACTTTTATGGAAGGCTTTCATTGTTATGGATCATACAAAATTTACAAGACAACCCTATTTGGTAGTGGTGTTTTTAAATGAATACATTGAAGTGAAATACTCTTTTCTGTTCATAAACTATAAGCCAAATTCAAAACCAGGCATATTATTATTAGAAGTATGAGTATACCACAATTTATATCTATTTAGAATTTCTGAAATTGAATTACTTTTTAATTACAATACATGCAATTCAGGCATAAGGAATTCAAGTATTATTAAACTCTCTGGGCTATAAAAATATATTAAACTCCATCCCTCTAGCAGCTACTGATGACTTATCTGAGTCTAGCAAAGCAATATAGATTACTTTTCTTCCCAAATACCTTGGCAAGGTCACTAGTTTGAGAGTTGAAATGCAAATTACTTATATTACAGCTGTATCCTCGAAAGTTTTTCATTTTGTGCATTAGCTCTCTCTTGTTCCATCTGTGCTATTTTAGGATTGTGAAGTCTGAGCTGATTGTTTTCATAAAAAGACATGTTAGGGCAGCACTGAGACAACAATCTGGAAAGTGAGTTTCCCTTAATGCTACCAAGATTAATCCTTCTTCACCGTTCTTCGCCCTTGCCCTACAGAACTCTGTATTTATGGAAGAGTTAATCTGCCTTTGCTCCCCATGGCCTCTATTCCTCTAATCTCTCAAGGTCATTGCATTTTTGGCCTGGCCACAAGTTCCTTCTTGACCCGTCTGGTTTTGTGTGACCAACAAATTTGATCATTGCTGAAACTGCATCAAAGGAATACCCAACAAAGAAGATGTGGAGCAGCTGCAGATCAGACAGAAAGGCAATAGTTTACAGTTTCCATCATGAAAAGGGTTTCTGTAAATGCAGCTCTCCAGAAGAGCCAAAACCTCTTGAGAACCAGCGCAAATTTCACATGTATAACAGATGCAGCACACCAGCATGGCCTGTCATGAAATTTGTCTCCAAAAAGGCGTGTACTGTAAGATCTTTCCCAAAGTCATGCCACTGAAAAACAGAGTGTTTCATTAAATGACAAACAATGTGACATCCCCTATGAAGATAAAAACATATGCAAAAAAGCCAAACAAATATGCATTTATAATAAGACCATCTTCTTCAAGCACCCTGTTCTTTAAAACAGATATTCCATTTCTTTCTCCAAAACCACAGGTCAGAGGGAAATACTTCTGCAGCACAACTAATACGTCCCAAACCAACAATGGATTCAAGTTGCTAAACTTCACAGATTTTTTTTTTTTCTAATTTTCTGAGAAATATTCTTTCAGCTGTACTTACAAGACAACTGGTAATTAAATCACATCTATATATTCCCTATGGAGAACATATGAGTTATTTCAGAAGTCCTAGTTCGTGTTTGCAGCAAGTAAACTCTGAAATCAAACAGGATGGTGATGGACACTGCACATACTGCAGTGCACACAGCATTTAATTCAATACACTATTTTAAAAATAAATCTAGAAGACAGCAATCATTACTATACCAAATTGACACCAAAATGTTGCATAATCAGAATCTCAGGATGTGAAATGCAATAAAAGCTTAAATACTGATCCAGTTCCTAGTATTGAATCCTTATTGTCATACTCTGGCCCTAATCAATATCCAGGAAGTTTTACTGGTGTAAATGGCAACTGTGTTGATAATGATTTTATACTTCTCTATCACATTTCTTTCAGAAAAATTCTCAGTATTCTACCAAACACACACACATTTAATGGGAGAATCAGTTTATATATCACTGATACCCAGGCATTTTTTAAGAGGATTCAGGTGATATAGTCCTGCTACATAGCAACAGGTCTAAAATTCAGACAGCTGCATGAAATGGAGGTGGAAGATTCCAAAAGCTGGAATAAAACCCACAAAACTTAATTTGGATGAGACACCACATCAAAGATTTCACAGAGCAGGGAAATACAAACTGATGGTCACTTTAGGAAGTTTAACAGAACCAGTGAGAAGTTTCATTTTTTTTCCCATTGAATAAATTCTCTGCCCAGTGCTACCACAAGATGCAGATGGTTTCAGCAAGTCTGTGGGAAGATGATCTCCACAATGTTTAATGAGACCAGCTTTGTTTTTCCCACATACACTATCACAGCTCTTCCTGAGCAAGGAAGCACCAAATACAGCAGCAGCTAATCCTAAAGACTAAGATACTCCTTTATCCCCCATCTGTCCCAACCACTGGCACCTCAGCCAAGAGTTAGAATTCAGTTCGTTTTCCTTGCCTCTTTCTTTCCCACTCTTAGATGTTTAAATCCTAGAACAGATTCTCTTTCTAAAATTGGAAACTTAAGGATTTGTTAGTAACAGTAATAATGACATTAAACTCATAATGTGGCCAGTCAAGTCCCTTGGGCATTTTAATGCAATTCTCATAAGCCTCCAAATACAAACACCAAAATGTGCTGGCAATGGAAACAAAGCAGAAGGAAAGAAAAGGAATGCAAATTATGCATGTGCCCTTCCTTTGTTTCATCTGTCTTCCAGTCTATGCAAAAGAAAGACATTTTGTGTTAAAGTGCTTCAAAAATAACACAGACATTAATTTTTTAAACTTGAAAATTTTTTATTTTTGCTAAATCCTGTCAGAAGTAAATACTAAACATGGCCATTTTACAAACCTTTAAAAGCTGTTCTTTTTTCCTGAAAGCAGTATGTTTTCCAAATCCTAGAAAAGATAACATGCTCAATTTGTCCACATCAGTTACATTTCATGGCTTTATGTGGCAAGGCGTGAGACAATGTGCTCAACAACACAGCAAGAAAAACAAATGCTTGAGAGAAATGGAACTTCTTCAAAAGTAGGGATGAGAAAGTAAAAGCTGACAAAACTATTTCTAAAGTTTTTTTGATTATAAACAAAGACGACTCTGCAAGTGAGTCACCAGAAAATGACTGAGAAGATCTGGTACTCTGAAGCACAAGGGTTTGTGAGTATCATAAATCTGATCTAGTCCATAGCAGTGATTACACACAGTAATAAATATCGAGCACACTATTGACAAGTTTTATTTAGCTTAATATGGAAGCAAACCTCCTTTGAAACAATGCAAATAATAATTAAAAGTCAATGGAGGAAGG
This sequence comes from Orthonyx spaldingii, assembly GCA_013397795.1. NCBI lineage: Eukaryota > Metazoa > Chordata > Aves > Passeriformes > Orthonychidae > Orthonyx > Orthonyx spaldingii. The sequence goes on from VZTJ01006632.1 coordinate 584,728, forward strand.
AATTGCAATTGCCAGGTACCTCAGATAAAGAACACTGCTGTCCTTATGCTTGGAAAGTTTGATCTCTGTCAAGCCCGGACACAACCAGAGGTGTTGGGCACTGTGCAGTGACAGCCAGAGCTGGTGCAGGTTCAGTGCAGTCTGTGAGCTACAGCGGAAACACTCACAGCACCTCCTCCTCACAATTAATCCGCTCAGATCGCGGTTTCATGAAGAATCCTTCTTCTACCTGTGGCACCCCTCCTCAGTCAACGGGCTGATGGCTGGAACCACGTGCCCACTCCTGGAGGACAATTCCTACACCTGCATACACGATGCACAGTGACACACACCCCCAAAACACACCCTGAAACACTGCTCACTGCACTGTTGGAAACAATCCTTAAACAACAACGGTCCTTCTTTTCAATTAGATCCTGCAAGTGGCTAAATGTAATTGCTCTCAGCCCCTTTATTAAGTGTAAGACCTTGGCATCACAGGGTGTGTCTATACAGTTCAAATATACACTGAGTAACTCATGTTTCAGACAGCTGCATTAGCACTTTCTTCTATTCAAATTAATTAGCCCTACTGAAAAGATGCATTTTTCCCCACAGCTTGTAATTCAAGTCTGACTTCTGACTACAATTTTAGTTAGAGTTGAATAAACAATAACAGGATGCTATAGGCCACTAAACTTTTTTTCAACACATTTTTCTAAATAGAGAATTATTTTATTTAGACTCTAAATGGTAATTATCTTAGGAGTACACTCAGCAGTTGTAAAATTCATGCTGTTCTGCACTTGTAGAGGTACAAAAGGTCCCTTGTTTGCAGCACTAGGCCGGTCGATTCCTGGGGCAGAGCTGTTGATTTCTGCATGAGTTTTCTCAGATAACACATGGCCTTTTAAATACTGGTGCACAGAGTATTTATAAAGCATATACTTTCCAAAGATACACTGGGCAAAGAAAGCTTATTGACTTTGATAATTTTTCAATGTTTGATTTAAACTTTGTAATTTAAATCAAACATTGAAAAATAATCAAAGTTTTATACGTGTTTTTCAACTATGAAGGCTAGTTTCATAATTACAAGAATGACCAGTATCAAAGAGACATATATTACAAATAGCATTTATAAACTGGACATCTGAGGTACCTAAAAAGCATACTTAGGATAAATACACTCAAATTTGCTTTAGCATATCAAAAATAATAGTGTATTTCAGCTGACTAAAGCATCTTGAACTGAAGCAGCCATAGGAGAGCTGTCTTAATTTTCCTTTGGGTGTGTGCCAGCATAAAGCCAGGCAAGAGTGACTTCTAAGCTGCAGTGTTTTCAGAGTGGTGGCATGAAAAGTGCCAACACTATCAATTAAACAAAGATGGGAATACTGCTCTCCCAGAGCATCAGCTCTGGATCTAGCAGCTGCTTACTTTACAAATATGAGCAGCTTGTTCTGTTTCAGAGCCTTCTAACTTTCATAAACTAGATGGTTTCACAAACAGGACAAGATGTTTCCGAGGTTCTGGCAATGAAGGAAAATACATCTGCTATCTGATTGCTGAGCTATAAACTGAGTTTTCCACATAAATAATCCTCTCCATCTGTAGCATGAAGTGTGGGTGAAAAACATAAGGCTACCAATTCCGCTTTGTGAAATTCAGGCATCACCTTTATGAATGAATTTCATACAAGGTCTCAGTTCTATCTGTTCCTGATAGAGCAAGGCATATAGCTTTTGTAACATAACAGTCTAAAGCTTGCTTGCTCTCCTGAAGCGAATACCAATTTTTAAGAGTCAGAGGATGATCACAGCAGTGCTCAAAATACACACAAGATGCATGACGAGCATCGCTAACAGGACACTAAAGTGGCTCCATAAAAACCTTGTCTTGTGTCTAAAAGGGTCTTGGAGATCTGACCAGTATGAGACAGGAGATCATGAGGGAAAGTGCTGAGCAGTGACACACACGTGTTACTATCAGATGAACTTCTGTCAGTGGGAGAGAGAGTATGGAACATCCTGTGCATTGTAAACAACTACAGGGCTTTTAAGTTCAAGAGCTGCCCACATGGAAAATCTCCTGTACTTGGAAGGAATTTTCTTGACTCTGCATGATGTAGTCTCCTTATCAGCTTGCTCAAAGCAAAGAAGCAGTAGTCATAATATGAGAATAATGATCAAGAACAAGTCCTGTTTTTGGAAGATATCGCCTAAGATTATCTGTCAGAGGCATCAGACTACTGCATGAAAGTCTACATAAAAACTCTGAGAGCTTTTAATCCATATTTTTCCTGACTCACAAAAAATAATATTTAGAATTAGACCAAAGGCTGAAAAAATATTTTTTTTAAATATTACAGAGCTTAGATATATATCATTGAAGGCAAACACAATCCTCTTTCCTCACATAACTGAAGAGGGAAGGTAATAGCTGTGTCCCTTTTATGTGTGAATAAAGCAGCCACAACACATACACAGAATTCCAAAAGATGCAATTAATCAAAACATCTCAAGGTCACACAGACAAGGTGTATTTGCAACGTAGAATACAAAAAGCTACATCATTGTTGAGAGTGGTTATATCCTGCAGCTTGCTTGGGAAAGCTCCATGTGATCCTAGCAAAAAATTTTGCCCAAGGAGGGACTAAAAATCTGATCCAGTGAAGCTGATTTTGATTCAACTCTGATGGAAAACAACTGGAGACTCAATGGTAGCAGAGGGCCTACAGTACTCATAATGAGACCCTGATAATAGAATGTAAATGGTATCCTGTGACTGAAAGCAGGAGAAAACACTGCTGCAGTTAACTATAAAACATATTTGTCATAATTTAATGCTATGAATATGGGTTCTCCAGCTTAAAACAAATTCTTCCCAAACGAAGCAGCAAAATAATACAAAATGTATTTTGCCCCAGTGTTCCACCACACATGAATGGAAAAACAACGAGAAGCCAGTTTCACAGTGGCTGATACTATCCTCACAAACAAAATACAATCTGTAATTAAAAGAAGTCATTGGCACACTCTGTAATTACTGCAAAATACATTCTTCACATAACAATGTGACATGATGAAATAAACAGGTTTAAACATGCAAGCAGTACTTTTCTCCCTCTGCCAAGTGTCCTTAAGAACTACCATTTTGCTTGCAAAATAGCTGCTACAATTTGACTGGTGTTGGTATAACCTGACTTCTTCCTAATGTATCTCCAAGTTTCCCACTAGCAGCCAGCTGACAATGAGAGAAAACAACAAACAGGAAAACATTTATACTTCATTACACATTAGGAGTGAGTGTATAAGAATATAACATAATACCAGAGTTTGTGGAATTCTGCCATGTGAGAAAGCAAACTGGTCATTTCCTTCTCTCCAAAACCAAACAGAGCACTACACATTCTTCTCCAGGAATATGTTGCCAGCTTTCAAGTTTTGGTACTCAGTGACATAGCTTTTTGATACACATGAAAGGAGAGTGAGAACAAACCGAGGATTTTCTGTTTAAAGATGTATTTTACACTACCTGAAGGTCTCCAGTTTAGAGTTTGACACATTTTAGTTTTATTCACACGCAAAATGTTGTCTTCTTCCCTTCTACTTGTCTGCCTCATTCCAGATGTTACTTCTCTAAAATTGTATTTCAATTGATTATTCAACATTTACTTGTCATCCGTGCAGAAAAGAAACTGCCAAAAATGCAGGTATTTAAATTCTAAGTACAGCATAAAAATTAATGCTGTATGACAGTCATCGCAGGATACATTCTCTAAACAACAAAAGACAGATTTTCCTTATGAAGCAAATCCAACTTGGTTCTTCCATGTTTGTTTTATTAAATAAAACTGTGGTGTGGTTGTCTATCTGAAGTACAATTCACTTTATTAACTCTAATAAAATAAATGGCCTCTGAATGCCAGATGTGAGATGGGACTTGTGCATCCTTGTTTTTTACCAACTCATGTCCTTGAACTGATTTCACTGTGAGGCAACCGATACAGACAGAAGAATTGGTAGCAGGAAATAAACTCTGATATAGGCTACAGCAGCAACACACTGCTCTGAGAATATCTGGCCTTAAGATGGTGGTGCCTTTAAACACTTGCTGACCTAAAATCCTATGGTTTAAGGGCACCATGTTGTATTACAAACTGAAAGGTTTGGCTCTTCACAAATTGCCCACTGCTGGTCAGCTCTGTGAACAGAAGTGTTCACACATCTCCTGTGCAGTACAAAGTGCCACCAGTGAAAGTTTTGAAAACTCCTAACAGGAATTAAAACGCAGTCTCACAGAACGACCAGCTCAGAGCACAGGCAGGAAATAAGGATAACTGCATTTTTTCCAATGGAAAAGAGCTATTTCTGGGGAAATGTCTGGAAGTTTACACAAATGAGCCTCCTAACCTTTCTTTCAGTAAACCTGCTGTTGAATGATTTAGGAAAAGAAAAACTTTCCAGTCAATGAGGCCCAGAATTAGAGATGTGTTTCTACCTGAACTTTCCCTGTAAAGCACGCATTAGTCAGATTTTAACTACATCAGTGAAGGTGATCTTAGTCACTGGTACAGCATTTCACAGATTCTACTGAGTATTCCGAGTTGGAAGAGACCCACAAGGATCATCAAGTCCGGTTCTAAGTCAATGGCCCATCCAGCGATCAAACCACAACCTTTGGTGTTGTTAACACCATGCTCTGATGAACTGAGTTAATCTTGGGGTCACTGGTCCATGGAAAAAGCCTGAAGTGGTGTCAGGGGAGGTTTAGGCTGGGTATTACAAAAACGTTCTTGGTCCAGGGTGGTTGGGCACTGGAATGAGCTCCCCAAGGAAGTGGTTATGGCACCAAGCCTGGCAGAGCAAGAATTATTTGGTCAGCACTCTTGGGCACATGGTGGGATTCTTAGGGTTGTCCTGTGCAGGGACTGGAGTTGGACTTCATGACCCCTGTGGATCCCTTCCAACTCAGCATATTCTGTGATACCACATCCTGGAAAAGGAGTGTTTGAACGTAACTTCAAGCACCTGTCAGAAAGGAACAGTACAGGAGAGAAAAAGCTAAAGTCTTAAGTTTCCTGACCTCCAAGTGCTTGTGTCTGCCAAATATATATTAGCTCTGCTTTTAGATTTAACATGAAAAAAGCTGGAGTCCTGTCAGCACCTATTCACTCAAGTCTTAAAACAACTAAGGATAAAACAGTGAAGAGAATGAACTCAGCCACATCCCCTACAAACCTCACAGCCTCTCATGCCGGCACTGGATGCAAAGACAAACAACCTGGGTGTTATAATGTGAAATGGATAAACACTTCATTTGACATTAAAATGAACATGATCTTCCACAGCAAATACCAGTACACCCCCCACCTTTCAGGTGAACTCAGTCATTCCAAACAAATCAGGGGTGCTTCAAACCATACGGAAGAAATGTGAACAGCAGGAGTCCCCCAGTGGTAAAAAAAACCTCAAAGAAACCTTTTCTTCCTCCCAAATATCTACTGTACAGCACTTTGGGCAGCTAGCCAAAACCTTGTCTCTAAGTAGCTGTAGAGTGATTTAGAGATGAATTTTAATACTTTTACCACTCTTTAAAAATCAACAAAATAATACATTTATCGCACCTTAAAAATACACATCTGAGAAGTTAACACTGGTGAAAAACCTCTCTAGCTTTCCTGTTGTAGTATAATAAATCATTCCAAATATGCACAGTAATTTCTGGAATTTTATTAAAATACTCTGCTGCTATTGGATCATTTCACACAACAGAAAGTCATCACCCAGAATTAGACCACTGCACTCAGCTACAATCTGGGGAAAAGCTGATTGTAAAGTAATACTCTGAAATACCAAGGTTTTCTGAGTTTAAACATTTTTCAAATATTAGAAATACCTTCAAAATTCTGAAAGTCACGAGGATGGATAAGTACTAAACCTTAATTCTCTTTGACATGCTCCTTGAGAGTCTGATCTTGCTCAACATGCAGCATTTGTGCTTAGGAACATTAGGAATTGTCACCCTAATCTATTGGCAACACTGTGTGCCACAGAAGAAGTACAACCTGCTCAGGAGACAGAGCCATCTATCTGTTACAAGCACTTTGCACATCTCCCATTCTGACAGCTGCAGTGGGAAGCAGCTCTTCTTACCACAATCAAGGTCCAGAATTATTTATGGTCTTTCTCAGGCTGGCTAAAGACAGGAACTAGTCACTCTGAGCATTCTACAAGCCTGAATATTGACTCTTGCAATGCAGTCCTTCAATTAGCAGGCCTCACTGCTCAAGGGGATCTAACTATTGGCTCTATTTTATTCTTTTTACAACAGAATAATTCATTTTGTAACTTGTAAATTACATTTCTCTTCACAGTCTGCACTAGCTATTGTATACTGCCACCATTGCAGAAATCTGTGACTTTTTTTTCTTGAAAATACTACTAAAAACAGCTCTAGAGAAAACATTGCCATTTATTAGATCAATTACTTCTGCCTCCTGTTAGTGTCCTAGGTACAGTCACTTATTGATTATCTTTTCATTTTAATTTTAATTTTGTTATGTCTATGTAGGATTAAATACATATTTAAAACACTGAGGTAATTAAAAATAATTATTAAACTCAGTATACACAGTTGCAAAGCTACAAACATGACTTTGAAAGGCAAAATAGAATAAGGGTTCCTGTTCTCTTAGCCTGACAAAGTGTTGATATTGAGAAGATTTTTATGGTGACATTTTCCTCCTTAAGGCAGGACCAATAGTTTGCAACATTTAAATCCTTCACTTAACGCAACAGGAAGGAGATAACTCTCTTTTTAATAATCTGAGGGATTTATAAGCTTACTTGCAATTAGCATAAATGAAAGCTACTATCAGACTATATAATTACTGCCCAGGACTGTGGTAGCTAAGCCCTAAATATGACAGCTCCACAAGTGCACCCATTCTCTGCCCTGTTGAGTGGTTGATTTAAAGCAGGCAAGAGCACTGAAGGGTGGCTGCTTGCAGTGGTGTCACTGCAAGTCACCTCCTTTCAGAAATACCCCTGTAATGTCTGGGATACCCAAACAGCAACACATTTTTAATAAATAAAAAAATAAATAAAGCTCAGGCATTACAATTATTCACCGTTTATGGCCGTGGTTATGCCATTAATGATGTCTTTAATATATTGACAACCTCACCTTTGTGTTACCAGTTCAAACACAGCCCAAGAGGGTAAGAACTGAAAGTAATTCCACAGCTGCATGGGGAACCACACAGAACAAGCTGGGGAGAATGGGGCAGGTTCAGGGACAGAGTGCTGAGCTACAGAAATCATTTTTATAACTGGCACCTTTGCTGGCACCTCCTGCAAGGAGGGGAAGGGCTGAGCAGGGAATGAAAAATGAACTACTTTCCCTCTTCCAAGCCTGTCTCCAACAGCAGGGTGCCCTGCTCAGATCTGCACACTGGGCATGTAGGACTCACAACTCCAGTTTGCAGAGAGCTAAGGCATTTGGTACTATTTTTCTTCAAATAGGGTAATTCTAAATTTATTCTCATTTATGCTTTTGAATCTTCCCACAGCTCTTAGAGAAAGGTCAAGGGCATGCAGATAAGATATTTTTAGCTATACAGCAGAAATGTATTAAAAAACTAAATGAAGCTCCAAGTCAGATTCAAACAGTTCTTTATTTACCAAATTCAAAAACACTGTAAGCCTTTCTCCCTTAATGCAGCTAGAGTTGATACATTTACTTTCTACTCAACCCAAAAAGAGCTGTCTAGCTATTTTTTAAATGTGCAAAAATTAAAAAAAAAACCCACCCAAACACATCACCAAACCCTGTGTTCAACAATTCTCACACCAATTGATAGACAAGATTTATACACTAACACACCACATTTCTTTGCGAGTCTCCTTTAATTTTCTGTTGCAAAGGTGGGATGTTTGGCAAGGGAAAGAGACATCTCACACAGCAGCAGCCTTGGGGAATGTTTGCTTAGAAACACACACAGTTTGACCTCTCAGAGGATCAAGTCAGTTTACTTCACCAGGTCATGAGTGTTATCAACCAGGGCAAGTTTATGTCTCTATTCCACTGCTTAGGAGACTAAAATTAAGTAATAGATTATGAGAGAAAGAACTGACACCATTTCTCAGTCTATATGGGTTGATTTTAAAGCTGTAATTTTCATGACTTTTCTTACGGGAATACTACAGGCAGTTCTTCTCCATGCAATCCTTTAGAGAAATCTGACAAGCAAATTCATCAATTTCTAATAGAATTTCAAATACAGCCGACACCTCGCTGTCTTCAATCATGTCTTGTTTCATAACTGTGTATGTGGAGAAAAGACATGTCTGTCTGGGGCCTAATGGATAACATGATGTACATTCCCGTGGCAACATAAAATGAACAACAATAAAAATTATAATTTACTCTGCTGTCAGGTGCTGATCCTGGAGGTGTGAAGGAAAGCAAGTAAAGCTGCAGGGACTGGGGTTTGATCTGGTATTGTATTTAAATATTCTTTGAGATTTAATTGCACCTAATCTGCTCAATAAAATCATCTTCACTGGTATTAATATCCCAGACTTGTGTTATTATATAATCCTAACCTATTTTTTATACAGATGTTTTAATCTGCTGCTTAAGCATTCATTAATGCAAAGCCACTGCTGTGGAGAATACATTCCACTCTATTTGCAAGAGGCAAGAATTCTTTGGAACTACTACCAAATGCTAGGGTTGCCTTACTTTGTTTATGGCCTTATGACAACAAACATCAGCAAAACTTAATCATTAATCCTAAAAATATTCCATCTGGAAAAGAAGATGACTCTACAAAGTACAGTGGCATTTGTAAACACAATGTGGTATCATCCAAATAGTCAAACGCAATGTATGTGTTCATATATAACAGCTTTTGGATGGCTCCTTTCTTTCCTGTTTCATTTCTAAATCTGAATAAATAATCTGCATGTCAACTAACCTAAACGAATGAGTTATTTCCCATTTTGAGAGTCCTGAGATGCTCAATTATCTCACACAACTGCCAGCCATCAAGTGTACTTAATTGCCTGTGTGTTTCAAGTCCACTGCATGTTTATTTATATCACTTGCATGACACACTAGATGTTTTATGAGACCAGAATAAGATGAGATATGTCACAGTCTAATGCTTAGGGATATGACAGGAACCTTATTTGCTTTTTTTTAATCATAGTTTTCCAAGGAAATCTAAGTAAATTAAATATTAGTCTCTATCTTCTCCACACCCTGCAGCTCCCAGTGATTTCTTAACCCATAGGACATACTTGAACAAATCTGACAGAGGAACGAATACCAAGTTCTTACAAATTTTATGAAAAACCACAGTTTTAGACCCAAGCAGACCTGACAAGGCAGGCGTGCCTCTGGCTCTGAGCCATTCCAAGAGGGATTGGGGACCCACAGTCCTTCAGCACAGGTGGAACACCCAGCCAGCTGCAGCACCTGCTGCTCCACAGAGCAGAGTGGTGGGACAGAACGAAGGACCAGGGAAGGGACACAGGAACACGTGGAAAGGGCACTGCACAGGGAGAAGAGTCAGGAACTCTGTGCAAAAAGTGGGGGCATCCAAGGGATGGAGGACTCTGGTAGGAAATCAGGCTTTGTTAGTTCCATCACTCAGGAACAATTTCTTTTATTAAACAAACCACGTCTCAAACTCCTCACAGGGAGGGTGAGAGAACGATTTGGAGAATGCTGAGAAAAGCTGAGTTTAGCACAGAAGGTGTTGCTTCACCAGAAGTCCTGGATGAGGGAGGACAGGGAGGCGTTGGGGGAATGAAGAACAGGAGAGCAGGGTGCTCTCAAAGACATGAGACAGGAGAGCAAAGACAAGCGTGTCACAAAGGGAATGGGAATAAGTGCAGCCAGATTTCTGAGGTGGAAAGCAGAAGCAGAAAGCAGAGCCACTCCGTGCTGCAGTGAGAGAGAAAGAAAGCCCTGAAGTCCTGCAGCTGGAGGGGGTTTGGTGGGGTAGTTCCACAAAGAAAGAGGAAAGATGACAATCAAAGAAGGGAAGGAAGTATATGGAAAAGGTATGTCCAGGCAGGAAAGAGCTGGAATTCTCAGCTCAGGGTATGAGCAGTGGTATGAGCCTGACTGGCAGGGCTAAACCTAAAATCCACCTGCACTGGGATGGTGGCTGTGGAACTGGAGAATCCTTGTGCTGTCTCCAGTGGAGGAGGAACAAAGCAACAGCTATTTCTGGGTTTGCTGAACTGAGCTTTAGCACTGAATTTAGGGTGAAGAATTTAAAAGGAAAAGCTTAGAAATTTTTAACACTTGTGAACCTCATCAGCTGCATGACAAAACGCTAATGGGAAGATGCATTTTATGGACATCAGACAGTGATAAAATCATATAACCACTGAATGCAGAAATTCATCCTTATTTATGGGTTTCTACTCAAATTGTTTGATACCTTCAAGTCTCTTTACAACCCGTCATTTCTGCAAATTTCTATGCAGGAAGAGCTACCTCTATGCCATTACACTTTGTGTCATGCCTCTCTCACGTTAAATTTCAAGCTGAGTGCAGATTGTACAGGACAATAGCCTGACACTTGTAAAAATTGTCAAAGCATCATAGTAACTAAAGAACTGTTCCAAAAATAACTTAATTGTGGTAATGCTCTAACTATACTGACAGCATTATTGCTGCATTAGTTTCATCCACAGAAAATGCAAGAATATAAAAATACTACCAAAAATAATATAAATTACAGAATTACATTTCATGAACAAAACCAGCCACATTTCTAAAACTCAAAGCTGTAAACACATTCGTTTCTAAGGTTAAAACAATACAGTGTGCATCTTAAAGTAAGTGATGTTGGATACTCATCATAAATATCTGCCTTGCAATCCAGAAATCATTATTTCTTTTCATCACACACAAGCATTTTGCTCTTAGTGTTTTTAACATACTGTCAACTCCTGACAGATAGCACTGGCTTCTCCAAGACTGTCAGAGTTCTCCCTGAGAGTCAAATACAAAGAGGGTTATAAAAAAATAAGTTTAAAAATACCTTAAAATGTAAAGAGCCAGTGTGCAAAACGCCTGCCATAAACTGCACCTCGCTGTGCCATCAAGAGACAGAAAGCTGCCAGGATGCTGTTCTTTTGGTTTCACCAAGGAAAACAGCTTTAGTCAAGGCATTTTGGAAGCCCTACAAGGAAGGCTGCCATAGAAATCTGCCTACTCAACAGTCTTCTCTTCCACCCTCACACCAACCTTTTATCACAGAACCAGTGACAGCAGTGTGGTCACCACATGAACCAAGGGGCTTTTGCTCACTCTCACCATCCCATGCCTCCAGCTGCTCCATCAGTAGGCTCAGTGTGTCCCACCACACACCCCTGAGACCCTGCAGTCTGTAAACACCTCATAAAACAGGGAACCCAGCCAGTTCTGTGTGCCTGAGGTGCCCGGCAGCCCACGCCTGCTCCTGCTCACCACATCCATGGAATGGTGATGCCTGTCCCAACAGAAAACCTGATTCTGCTTCCCTCCTCAGTGACCTGATCCCTCCTCATAATCCCACCAACACCACTGGCAGCTCCTCTGTGCTCTGCTCCTCCTTCAGAGAAACTCAGGTGCCACTTAAGCAAACCACAAAGTTGGCCTGTAATGGGAAGCAGGAATACACAGTCTGCTGCCCAGAAGTGTATATCCACACTTGTTCATTTAATATCTGACCCACCACACCGTAATTGAGGCTTTCCTGCAAAGACACAGGTTGAGGGATGGGAATTCCATTCTCTAAATGCTACCCCAGAAAACATGTGGTTCTCTGCATAAATGGTATTTGGGAACAAAGTATCTGGTCATGCCTGTTCAACCACCTATGTCCCAACATTTTCCTTTGTGGCTTCACAAAAATACTGCCCAACACTGAGTTTCCTTCAAGACTCCTAATTACTTTCTCATACTTCTCTTAGCATTAATGGAGATATTGAATATTCATGCATAAATGCTTTGTGTTGCATCATCAGGTGCCTCCTCCTTCCATGGAATGGATTTCACCTTGTTTCCCGTGTTGAAACCGGTTGACCAAGCCTGTCTGGACTACTGGGACAAGTAGAAACACTACGTTTGCTCAAAGCTGTGCATTTTAAGTACCTGAGGAACAAAGACCTTTTCTTCGGTTTCACAGCTCTTTAAAGAAATTAGCAAAAAGGTTCCAATAATCTTACCAAGCAAAGCAACATGGACTAAACTGAGAGTATTTACATATTCCTATTTTCAAGGCCTGTTCATGATCCTGCTAAAGGTAAGGTGCTGCATTTATAGTGAAGTCCATCAGTTACTTCAGCAAGGTACTTAATTCCCCTCTCATAATCAGATCTAGCTCCAAGAAATGCAAAAAAACAGGATATTCAAAGAGCTCCTGCAAGCCAACAGTCACCAAAGTGATTGTCTTTTGTGTGAAGTCCAATCTGATTATAAAAATGCAGAAGTGGAAATCAGCAACTGGTATCTATGCACCCTCGATAACTTGTTATCTGTCTGGAACCCAGCCTAGTTGTCTCTGCAAAGAAAATCTGCACTCAGAAATGTCAAAGAACACAAACATTGTGCATGCTTAGATTTATTTTTGTCAAACTATTTTCATTTTGCTAAACGCAGCTAAAATAGATGCCTGGTTTGTCTGCTTGTTTGGTTTTTTCTTGTAACAGGACACAAATTCTCAGTGGGGAAAAACAGAGTTAGCCTGGATTTGTGTAAAACCAGTACTAAATACTGGTTCAAGAGCTATTATTTTAATGTATTACCTTATAAAAAAATATAGTTGTGCACATGACAATCTAATGTAGGCTAAATATAAAGTTTTTCTGTTATCAAAAGGGTCAACCTCACATCAAAAAACCAGAATTAAGCCCAAAAAAATTACAACAGGAAACAGAATACATCATAATCAAACAAGAACATGTGGATGTACATGGTGACTAACATGAAGTACCTCATCTTTTTTACCTAAGCAGCAATGATATGGGGGGTAAGAACTAATGAAAGCATTGTAAAGAGTCAAGAGAAATCAACATTTTTCATATTTTTAAAATTAAACTGCCTTTGTAGAAAAGTGGCATCTCAAATCATCTAAACAGAAATTTCACAAAAAGACATAGTGTTAAATTAGAAAAATACGTGGCATTTGAAATACATGCAGATTTAGGAACAGAAACAGGATTAGAGGCCTCAGGCAATAGGAATTGGAAATGTCATACAGTATTAATTCATGGGAGAAGCCACTAATTCACATGCCACAAACCCCAAAAGGAAAAAGCAGTGAATCTCTTGGCTAGAAGAGAGGTTCTAACTTATCTTTTTGAAAAACAATCTAAAAAATGCCATACATGGATTCTACAAATGAAAAGCCATTTACCAGGTAGGAAAGAAAGAAGTAAATAATAATTAAAGTGTCACAGACCTGCTACCCAGAACACAGCTCTTACATCAGATCCAGAACTACAAAACTGAATAGGGAAACATTCCATTCTTGATGAAAAGAAGTTTGGGGTTATGAAAGTTTGGGGGAAATGAATCACTATGACACAGCTCCTTCTAATTCTACAGCTTCTCTTTACAAGAGGAGGAGGAGAAGGCACGAGGAGAAACACACAGGACAAGGAAGCTCTGTTTCTCTGAATCCTGGGAGTTTGGATTGAAAAGCCCCAACCTTCCTCCCCTCCCCATCTTTACTGATGGCAACTTTTCCAAGGAAACACCTGCAGTTCACCCTCAGTGATGCGTCTACCACATCCCTAAGTAGAAAAATGTAATGGGGAGGCAGCAAGTAGGTGCCATCAATACTCAGAGTAGGTTTTATGCTGGGGAGAGGGAACTATTCCCTTATAAAAGTCTGTCACATCCTCAAGAAAGTGTTTTGCACACTGGATTCATTCTTTCCCACAAATGACTTTGTGATTCGTGAATGTCAATTATACAAGATGCCTAAAAAACTCTGAAAAACTCAAAGGAAGGTAGGAAAACTGCTGATCAACCTGCTCTCCTTCTGAGCAATGGAGAGATCCTAGAGGGAGACCCAGAGCCATCCTCATACATCCTACAGGAAGACTGAAATAGCCACCAGCACATACACACACACACAAACTCCTAAGATTGCAGCACTGCTGATGTTTCAGTTTCAACTTTTTACATAACAATAAAAAGCCACCTTACTGACCATAATTATTTGTCTGCACTTACAGCTTATTCAGTGTGCAAATCAAACCTGGTAACTTCTTGTGCTGTGTTCTGATGTGGAATGATACACTCCAGTAAGAAGCTCAACGTGCTGTGCTGTCTACTGAAGTCTTGGTTTTAATAGTATGCTCTTTTTTAAATATAAGCTTCCACAAACCTTCTACAACAGAAGATTCCCATAGTTTTTAGAGCAGGGAGCCTCTCATGAGAACAGCAGAATCAGGGAACGCTCCCTTTGACACACAGTCATACGAGGCATTTTCTTTCTCTGATTTGTTTACGATGCAAAAGGCACTTTGCAGAAACAGTTTACTACACCAAGAAGAAATACTGGCAAAATAATTAATTTCTACCAGTCCTGTGCCTCAGCAACTAGAAACAAGGCCTAACCAGCAGCATATAACCAACCAATTCTCCACAGATTAACAGCAAACCCTCTATGTTTTAACAAATATTCTGATTTATGTTGTCTATTCTTTAAGATTACTTCTGAATGTAAGGGATGTAAAAGAAAGAAGATTCACAAAGCTGAACAATAAGATAATAAGCCTATGAACAACGAGGCAACTTAGAAGTGAATCCATGGGAGGAGAGCATTTTGTCACCCTAAATGCATTGATCTAAATTCCCAACTCTTTTTAACACTGAGTTTTCTATTTACACCACTTCACAGACATGGCTTAAGGCATTTTATTCAGATGTAGTGGCTCTCTCTTTTGCGTTAAAATGAGTGAGATATTTCAGAAACATTACTTTGTGAAGTATTTCTACAGGTATGTGCAGCTGCACTTTTTATGCAGGATTATTTTCTTACAACGTGCCCAAGATGACCACTATACTGTATCAGCTAATACCAAAATAAAAACATATTTTCCAGCTGCAAGACTCAATGTCAAATCCAATACAAATTTAAGAGACAAGCTGTTCTCCAGGTAGTAAAAAGCCACAAATAGCTTTAAGAAGTTACTAATTCAAGCAACTCTCCCTAATGTAGTGTGAAACTCACTTCTGAAATCCAATCAACAGATTTTGCATTTACTGAAGTTGTGACAGAAGTCAATGGCCTTAAAATGTTTTCACCTCTCAAAAGCTGTAAAAGTTCAAGCAAAAATGTCTGCTTAAGCAAAATCTTTACATCATAATAACTAACCCAAATCTGTTACCCTCCAAAACAAACACACAAGTCTTCAGCAATTTGAAGAGCTGCTTAACAGGAAGAAACTCACACCCTTGAGGCAGAAGCACCACATCTGACATAGTAGCTATAAAGAAAATTCAAGCCTAGATATGCCCTAAACAAAAAACAAGACAGCCCAGTCTTTAAACTGGGAAGACTCAAGCTTAGTAACAGGTTTAGCCATATATTCCTGATTTTTGTTCTAAATCAACATATTGATGCTTGAATTAAAAAGAAAGTGGCATCCTGTCTCCATGGGGGAAGCAATTCTGAACATCTATCAGACTAAAATTACATCAACTTTAACTGGTTTTAAAAACTGTCCTTCATTTGTCAGGCTTATGTACACTACAAAAGACTTATCTGACACAAAACAGTCGTCTCAGCCAATGACTTCCCCTTTTACATACCACAGAAGAAAACTACTGGGATTTTCTACACTACCACAAAAAAAACCACAAGAGGTGGCAAAAGCATTACACTTGATATACACCAAGTCATACAGTACCACGGAATGGGCCTTGTGATATGAAAGGGTTAATTGCACACAAGTAACTTTAATGGGCGTGAACACTGCAGCAACATCTATAAACACAAGGTCCACATCAGTAGAACACCAGTTATGAAACCCCTGCCAATGCTACTTGTACAGGGATTGTTTTGTTTGCTTGCTTTTATCTAATTTTGCCAAGCTCTGCTATATTTTCAGAGCTCTGCGAAAAACCTGTAAGACTGAGAAGCTTTACAGAATATAACATGCAGTAGTAACCATGACGATGAGAAAAATGCTTTTGCTAATCTTTTTCTTTCAGCTAACAATACTTCCAAACGCTGCTGTTTTTCCACTGGATGACAACTTTTGTTTGTTGCTCACTGTGAATTCTAGGCCTCCCATCCTTGTAAGCCTGAAACTTCTGACCACGTGAGCAGCAATTGTGCACTGGTAACACGGGATGAGTCCCAGCTGTGGTAGGATGGACATCACTTGTTGGCAACTACGTCTTACTTCATTGTTGCAGTGGACAGGTGCATCAAAAATGACATTTTTTTACTCTGCAAGTAAATGGGGAATCTAAAAAAATAAAAGAAAGGCAAAATGCAGATAGGCTATTTCTCTGGAGATCATAGAACTGCTGAGGTAGGTTAGAATTTGGCCCCAGGCAGGCTGATCACTAAGAAAACAGCCTGGAACTCCTCTGCACTGATTTTCTCTTGGGTTTATATTATGTTGGAGTTTAAAGCAATAAAAAAATTAAAGAAATAAAGATTCTTCAGAGATTTATCTTTGCCCTCTACTATTTCTCCAACAGGCTTGCTCACCAGACCAGGACAATGCCTTCAGAAGATGTATGGGATAAGGATCTGAAGTCACATATTGGAAAGTGACTAAAGGGACGATTTTCAGAGGCATTAAGATACCTAAAGATGCATTAAGCACTTAGAATTTTCAAAACTGCCTGGGCATCTAACACCTATTTAAATCACTTAGTCCTTTCTGAAAATCCCAATGGGCAGTTATCTACATTTTATGTGTCCATATGCCTTTGAAAATCTGTACCATTAAATACTTAACAACCTAAGTCCCCCTGGCTTTTAATGGGACTTAAGAGTCCTAAAAAGTGTAAGTACATCTGAAAATTGGTCAAGCCACTCCCTCTGGTCTTTTTTTTTCCCTTTCTTTTGAAGAAATGCTTACCCACAGCATGTCAGTTAAGCAGAGCTTCAGCACTGTCCAACTTACACATTGTACTGTACACATTTGATTTGTTTCATGGAGCTAAACAAAGAAAAGTCCAGAGTACAGACTGCTTCCTCAAAAAAAGACTTTCTGAAACTCCTAAGAAGAAATGAAATTCCAATCTGCAACCCCAGTGAATGCCCCCCAAAAAACACGTTTTCAAAAAATAAGATGCCAAATGAGTATCATTTAGGCTGATAAAGAACAAACATTGTTTAATCACCAAGCAACATACTCAAAACACCACAAAAAAGTTCTGAGGGCAGCCACACAGCAACAAGAAAAAGCTAGAAAAAGGAGGAAGTTGTAAACAGGCTCTTACAGGCAGCAGTTCCAGAAGAAGAGAAGCCTTAATTCTGAATTTTTGTTTTTTTATGAAATTGTATCAAACTATAAAGCATTCCCTTATGCAAACATTTGAAAGATATATCTTCTGACCTTCTGTAATGTCAATAGGAGGTAACTTGCACTGACCAAATTCCCAAAAAGGAACTGATTTGTAAATTGGGAACGCAGGGAATCAGATTGCCACCTACAGGAAAATTTAGCATTTATTGTCAAGAATGACTCAAAAAGAATACAAATTGCCATCCTGCCAAGCGTTCTTTCACTTCAAAACCAATTACACCCTTTTCTTTTGTGCAACTATATCATGAGCTTCCTAAATCCAGAAAACCATTGTCATTTCTTTTTATTTATGAGTACTTCTTGGAAATTCCATAATTCAATTACAAAATCATGTGTCAGTTAAAGAATTTGAAGTCTGCTTACCTGATACAATTGGTGCTAGCCTGAATATGTCTGATAGTCTGCTGTTAACTGGCTCATAAGGGGAATCTTCAAGCAAGTCATTTCCTAAGGACAAAAAATATTCGGGTTATTTTCTCATACAAGAATTCAGGGTAAGATCTTTTTGTTTACTTTTACTCCGTAACAGTGAAATGTACTGCCCTTTAATCCCTTTAAAGAGTTTAAATGGACACTTCTCCTCAAAGAATTACCTATAAAAACACCTGAAAGGAGCTAGCTGTTTGTCCCCGTCACTAGATCCTTTCTCTCCTTCCTCCTTAGGTAAGGTCAGAATTTACAGAGACAGCTGTGACATCACAGGGACTGTCCCATCTCATGCCAGCAGGAGAGAAGCTGTGGCAAGGCTGTTCCTCTACATTCACCATAACAGCAGAGCTCTTTTCTTGAGAAGCTCAGCTAACAGCCAAAAACCAGCACCTTTGGTATAAAACACTCCTAACAAGATGCTGTTGGAAGAGAAACTTTTAATGATGCAGAAAATGTCCATTATTACAGTTAGCAAAAATTTATGTATGGACTCATGAACACATATGGATAAATGAGCACAAAGGGATTCTTTCCCTTTTTGCAGAAGCAACTAAAAGAAGAGGAAGTTAAATGGGGAGCACACTGAAGTGACAGAATGCACCTTCAACTCCAGGGCCACAGCAAAACAGGGGTAAAAATGCTCTCATATGAGGACCTGACTGTTCTCAGTAGACTAAGAGAAATTTGCCTTATGAATATGAAAAACAGAGGAGTCCTGAGTCAATCATTATCATATCCCTTCTAACTGACACATCTATATGCTCTAGGAACCATAAACTTTGGGGTTTTTTCTGCCTCAGCATGCCCAGGGAATACTGCTAGTAAATACAGGGAAGGACAAAATTAAACTCTTCCTTAATAATATGAAGAGAAGCATTGTTTTAACTTCCAGCAAAAAAGCTAAGAAACTAGTCCCAGTGTCCTGGGCTCTTGCTAGGTGAGTCCTGATTAAGCAGTTTTAATGTTATCAGGAAAATGTCTCCAAATGACTGTTTTTGTGCCTCCTGCACATGCTAGTGCCCCTATCCTCTGACTGTGGTTTAGAAAGGTCGGCTGGGTCCCTTGGGGGGAACTCTGAGCGTGGATTTCCCAGCCCAGGAGCGGAGCCCAGCTGTGCTGGGGGCGGATGGAGGCTCCTGGGGAGGCAGCTGAGGAGCACAGGGAGAGCTGCGGGTCAGAGCCCGGCTGATGCTCCGGGCAGCCGCGACCCCGCACTGGGGGCTCTGCGCTTTGCCACGTACCCTGCAAGCTCTGGTACATGCTCCAGTAAATGCGCAGGCAGTTCTTCTCCTTCTTCATGCCCCTCTTGCAGCGGCAGTTGTACAGGGATTTCTGCTTCAGGGCTTCCATGGCGTTCCTGCATTCGTCCTTGGCCTCCAGGCCCGTGGCCCGGCTGAAGTTGCTCTCTTTGCCGGCTACACACTGCCTCAGTGTCCTGAATTTAGTACTGCAGCTCTGCTCCTTCAGACACTGATCGCTGGCTCTCACGCAGTCCAGGCGGTCCCCGCCAGGCAGCCCGCTCACTTCTGCGGACAAAAGTACATCTATGGAGAGGAGACACAAACCAACACACGCCAGCTGACGGAGGAGGCTGGATTCAACCCCAGCTCCAGGGAAGCATATCTGGGAAGCACGGGGCACCTCCTCACGCAGCACATGCGGCCAACCCCAGGGGCAGCACCTTGCAAACCTCCTGGCTCCGTGCTACACCTTAGGAAAAAGCACACAGCGTTTCCAAGGGCTTAGATCCACTTTTGGGGGAGTCCAAGGAAACAGCATTTTTTAACACTGATGGCTGATTTACGAGGAAACACAAAAAGGAAAGAAAACCCAGAGGGGTTAATGTGCCTGACAAAATCATCATTTATTATTCCATAAATCCACTTTGGCGATACAAATCAGCTTTCCGTTCCAGATTCTAACTGAGGGGTTATATATTCAGCCTCACTTTGCTGTAATTTCACTTACATCCAGGAACAACCCGCTCAGAGAGATAAGTATCCTTCCTCACCGATTGATATTAGCCTGTCTTTGCGTCAGTCACTTTTTAAAGGCTGTACACATTTTTGCTTATTCTGTATGTATAAAGGTAGAATTTGTTACTTCCCCCCCTCCCCACTTCTCTCCACGTATGATGCTTTTGCAGGAGAACAAAGCAAATTGCATTAACTCTCTCCTCTCCATCGTGCCCCCGTCATGCTCCCTCAGACACAGGCGGATGGAAACGCAAACCTCTCCTGTGGAAAGGAAACCAGTTTGAGCTGCAAGCCACTACCAGTCGGGCAGGCTGCCAGGTTCAGGTGAAGATGTAATCCTTCAGCTGGCTCTTGTCATCCCCCACCCTCCCCAGGCAGCCTTATTTTATTTAAATGAAAAGTTTCCCTGTAACTTGCGGGAATCCAATTTAACAAGATGCTAGACAGGCAAGTACCGAAGTCTGTAACCTCACAGGGCTTTAAACGTAGACCGGGCTAACTGATGTGAGGCAGAGCCATAAAAACTACTGGAAACTTCACTGTTCTGCCTAAACAATAGACTGACAACCATCAGGCTCCCGGTCCCACGACCCTACGCTTTGCCTTATGAAGCGATGTACAGACCGAAATCAGGCACCAGCAACTTACCCACTAAGGGCAAAGCGAAGTACAAGAGAACGAGAAACATCTTGCTGTCTTCGGATGGTTTCCCCAAACGACTTGATGTGTCACAACAAAGACGATCAGCATGTAGATATTCCAAAACCGCCGAGGTCCAAAGGCTCCAAGTTCAGATCCATTGAATTCAGGCGGGGGAAAAAAAAACCACCAAGCAAAAAAACCCCAGAACCCCCTCTCCTCTTCACCGCTACCACCACCGGCGGCAGGAGCAGCGACGCACACGCTGAGCTTTTCCCTTAGATTTCAGGTCTGAGCAACCTGCAGGCACAAGCGCTGACTCCAGTGCGGGAGCGAGAGGCGCACGCACGGGTTTATCTGTGTGTGTGTGTGTGAGTGAGCGAGCGGCAGCGGGGCAGCAGCGCCGGTCGCCTCCTTGGGTGGGCAGCGCCTGTTCCCAGGGAGGGACCGAGAGCGCACGGGGGGCGGGAGGGGGTGCACACACCAGAGCCGCAGCGCCCGCCCGCCCCCGGGCCCGCAGCCGGGGCCAGCCGCCGGCAGCCCCGCGGGCACCTCCGCTCACAGCCCCGAGCCGCGGCTTCCCGAGCCCCCC